>JAEOAD010000035.1:15775000-16260000 GCA_036365145.1 Orientallactaga sibirica | reverse complement strand
CCAAAGACACTGCAGGATGTAACAGCTCAGTGAAAGCCAAGCATGGACAAGAAGCCAGCTAAAGACACAAGGGTCTTCCTACAAAGGCTATTCACAAACTGAAAGACTGAAGGAGGAGAAATGCAAATTCAAAGCCAGCATGGACTATATGCAAGACCAACTTTAAAGACCCAAATTCAGGAGCTGAGTGATGGCTCGGCAGATAAGAGTACTTGTCATGCAAGTATGAGGGCCTGAGAAGACCAGAGAGGACCCGAGTTCAATCCCCAGCACCCACATAAAAAGCTGGGCATGGGCATGCACATCTGTAACCCCAGTAAGGGGTTCTGTAAGGAGCAGAGACAGGAGAATCACTGGGGCTCACAAGTTAGCCATATTGACTGAAAATGACAGCTCTATGTTCAGGAAGAGACTCCACATTAAGGAAACAAGTCGAAGAGCAACATAAGAGAAGCTACAAGATTCCATTCTGCCCTCCACATGTGTGCACATGGGGCACACACACACATTGGCACATAGACGTGCATATACTGTACATACAAAACATATACATGCCAAAAATAAATGCAATTAAAGTAATGTATAAACCAAAAATGAAACAGCACAATGAACAAGGAAACAAAGAAGTAGGCCCGAGAATACTTTTCCCATGTAGGTGTAAATCACCAGAAATTTACAGGATAAGCAAGAAGGGTTCAGTTACACATAACAGGAGAGGTTCAGCAACATTTCCAAAGTCTTTCTTCATTTTTTTTTTCCTGTACCTTCAAGTACAAAAGGAAATCACAAGGACATTCAGATCAGTGAAACGATTGAGAAAAAATATCCTGCTGCTAAGCAGGCTGCCTTTACCATGTTGATGTGGTCATTTCCAAACAAGCTGCACACAGGCCTAATAGGGACATTGCTCCACATGCCCTAGCTCTGATGGCTTAACAGTGGCCTCTGATCTGCTACTGGGAACTGTTGATTGATAAATAGGCCTCCTCCCACCCATGGAGAGCAAGAGAAAAGGACCCATCAAGAGACAGAGAAAGCTGTTACTCAGAAGTAGAATGATCGTGACATTACCTACATACATCCAGTTCCTCAGAGTCACACTGCATAATTAAAATGACTCCTGGATGAAATTCATCAGAGGCATAATGACAGGAGAAACAAAGCAAGGTAATGGCACTCCCCAGAATGAGCTTGTTACCAGGACCTTTCAGTCTGATAGTATAATTAACCTTCTTAAATCCCACTCTCAGGAAAGTTTCCATGCACAGAAGCTGTAAGGATAACGCCCTTCTCAGATAGCCTCTTCATCACTGGGCATTCACTTGAGAAATGACAGCAGTGATCTGTTCCACATAATAAACTTTAAGAAGCTATTTCTTAAATGGCCTGAGCTTTCAAATAATCAGATTCACATCACCAACCCTATATATTCACCTACTTCTCTTTGTGAAAATGGTGTTATTCTTGCCCATTCTCATTTCCTGTATTTCTCAAATTTCATTTTAGAATGAATACAGAACACAGCTGAACACTACCTACCCTATAAAACCCAAACCACCTCCACCAGTGTTCTACCTTTACCTGGCCCCTCTTTGTACAAGAAATGGTCACTTTACTAACAATCAGGAAGCATTGTCTAAATGGTATCTGTAAGTATTTATCATACCCTTTTGTAAAATGTTGTCCGAAGGGCAAAGTATAAATAGGAATAGTTCACACACTGCTGTATAAATTTTAAGTCCATTGGCAATAGTACTAAGGGCCTTGTCTACAAGTGTCTTCAGAATTGAACTTTGGAACGCCTTCTCCACTCATGTTGGTTACGGTCCAATGATGTCACAGCAAGGCTAAGATAACAAGATTTACTCGGTCTTGGGGCTGGAGAGATGGCTCAGCCATTAATGTGCTTGCCTCCAAAGCCTAATGACCCAGGTTCAATTCCTCAGTGCCCATATAAAGACAGATGCACAAAGTGGCTTTGTGCATGTGGAGTTCATTAAAGTTCATTTGTAGTGGCTGGAGGCCCTGGCATGCCCATCCTCTCCCCACCTTCTCTCTCAAGTGCACACTCTTTCTCTGCTTGAAAATAGATAAAAATATATTTTTTAAAGAAAGAATTACTGAGGTGAGCAATATAACTAGAAAGACCTTTCCCAAACATGGAAATTGCTCAACTCATATATTCATTAATATTTATTAATATTCTTTGAATATTTATTATGTCCAAGGAAGCATTATGACATTCAGATACCTATAATCACATGAGAGAGTTAAACATTTCTATGAATAATAATAAAGGTTTCATTATGAATAGGAGAAACAGCTGTGATCTTGAGAAGAAATAAATAATTTCTGCCTGTGATGACAAATGTCCTTTTAGCTGGCCTTGAAGAATAGGTAAGTTCTTACTTCTCTGCTTGATGGAGAATAGAAGCAAGATTTTTTTTTTTTAAATGAAATTGACAAGTAAGTCCAGCCCAGCCTGGAGATAGGAAATTACAGTGAGATATGAATTTAAAAATCACTAGATTTTTAGAAGAGCCATTCCCTCTCTAGTGTGTTCATGAGTATCACATTATGTATTGAATGTTCTCCCATATTCCTAGCTCAAGATTATAGAATCTAGAATCTCTAAGTCAAAAGCACCAGTTTCATTAAGTTTTAAGTATTTATTCCTTAGCCTGGTACACATAAAACAAACTAAGTTCACCTAAATAAGTCATTTGGAAGATGGAAGCAAAAGCTATGACTTTTGATGGCTTATTTTCTTTCTATAACAAAGTGCAACTTTCATTAACTCTGTGGCAGTTGGCTTCTTATTGCTGGGACAAACATCCATCCAGATATAGCTTATGGGAGGAAGGGATTTATGTCAGGTTTACAGAGTCCATGGGAACACCATCAATGGTGGAAGAAGCTGGCTTCTTTTCATAGATCCAAGAAGAGAGACACCACCAACACCAGGAAGCAGATCTCTTAGGCTGGACTCAAGATCTACCCCCAGGGCTAAAGAAATGGCTTAGTGGATAAAGGCGTTTGCCTATGAAACCAAAGAGCCCAGGTTTTATTCCTCAGGACCTGTGTGAACCAGATGCATAAGGGGCGCATGCATCTGGAGTTCATTTGCAGTGCCTAGAGGTCCTGGTTTGCCCATTCTATCTCTGTCTCTCTTCTATCTCTCTCTCCCTCTCTGCTTGCAAATAAATAAATAAATAATTTTTAAAAAAAATCTGTCCCCAAACACATCTTAGAGGTGGACAACAAGATCCACACCCAGAAAAATGGCCCCCTGTAGCAGGGATCTGTCTGATAGGGGCTCAAGTAAGAAGTTTAACTAGAAAATGCATGAGCCATACATTCAAACTTCTACAATGTCTATCTACTAACAAATTTGCAGTCACCAATATTCTGCTGTGTCTGAGAAGACAACAAATGATACAAAAAATAAATATTTTTCTTTACTGCTAAAGGAAAGTATATTCAATTTATATAATGATAACTTGCATAATTTTAAAAATCAAATATAATAAACCTTTAACCTATTGACCACTATAACCTGCTTTCATAGGAATTTATGACCACAGATCACTTTGAACTTAATTTGCTTCTGAGGTTTACAACCTTGTAAATCTTAGATTAAATGATTATTTTGTACTGATTGATAGTACTTAATATAACTTTTCATTTTTATGTTAATTTCCTCAATATTTTGTTTCCTTACTTTTTCTATTTCCATCAAGTGAATTTGTTAAAGAAATGGCAATTTCCAGGCATGGTAGCACACACCTTTAATCCAGCACTCAGGAGGCAGAGGTAGGAGGATTGCTGTGAGTTTGAGGCCACCTTGAGACTCCATAGTGAATTCTAGGTCAGCCAAGGCTACAGTGAAACCCTACCTTGAAAAACCAAAAAAAAAATAAAAATAAAAATAAAAAAGGCATTTATATACATTGAATAATTTTACTTGGACAACTTAACCTTAAAAAATTTGCTTGTTTATTTTTTTTAAAATCTTTCCAGTGGCCAATGTCAAAATATCTGCAAACTAATCAGGACAGATCAGATCAGTAGGTCAATGACTTTTCTTCTCATACTTGTCCCTTCATGCTGAAGAATTACAGACTTTAGTAGACTACACCACACTTAGATAACTTCTGGAAGAATATATATTTGGCATTTAAAGATCTAGTATATAACAGGTCAACCCATTTGTTTGTTCCACTGCTATGCCTTAATTTATTGTTTCTATACAGGTTACAAAAAAAGATGCTCATCTACAAACCTAGAATTTGGCAGACACACCTCAGACCTATTGTCAAAATCACCTGAAGGTATGAAGTAGGGTGGGGTAACAGCGAGGATGAAAAATGATGACAAGTTAGAGCTTCCATATCAAGTCAGGTTTAAATTCTCAGCAAAATTTTGGCAATAAAACTCGTAACAACAGGGCTGGAGAGATGGCTTAGTAGTTAAGGCACATGCCTGCAAAGCCTAAGAATGCCCGTTCGATTCTCCAGGTTCCACATTTAGTCAGATGCAAATGATGCAAGGGTGCAAGGCCACACTTGCCCACAAGGGGGCACATGCATCTGGAGTTCATTCACAGTGCTGAGAGGTTGCTGGTGTGCCCATTCTCTGTCTGTCTGTCTGTCTGTCTGTCTCTCTCTCAAAAAAAAAAAAATTAAAAAAAAAACTCATAACAACAAGAAAAGGAATGAGGAAATGAGCACCTGAAGGTTTAAAGCTATTGCAATACGTATTGTGTTAGGAAGCTAACTGGGACTAGAATATCTTTTTCTGACATACTACATATATCTGGGTATTGTTTTCTTTTATGGAGTATGCTGTGGTCTAAATTTTTATTGCAATCTGACAATACCTGTATGCACTGCTCACATGTAAAGTGATTACTGACATGTTCACATCAAAATCTAACCCCAATGCACTTATGTCCTACTGATACCGTGTTATTTATTTCTCTTTTGTTATCTTCTATTTTATAAATTGAGCATTTTAGGTATGGAGAGATGGCTCAGTAAAAGTTGCTTGCTTGAGAAGTCTGACTGCCAGGGTTCAGTTCCCCAATACCCATGTAAAGCCAGATGCACAAAGTGGTGCATGCATTTGGAGTTCATTTGCAAGTAGCAAGAGGCCCTGGCATGGCCATACTCAGTCTCTCTCTCTCTCCCTTTCTCTGACTCTCTCTTTCTCTATCTCTCTGTCTCTATGTCTGCCTCTGTATCTCTCTCTTTTCTTTCTCTCTTTCTCAAATAAACAAATAAATAAATAAATTTTAGGTCAACATAAAAATAGATTAAGTATTTTATGTGATTCAGTGATTTCTTCTCTAGGTATCTAACTTTATAACTTATGTTGATTTTTAAAACCCTTTAATATTTTTCCTAGTATTAATAATACACAGTTTTTGAGACAGGGTCTCCAAATAAAAAGGAAGATGCATGGATGGCTTTGAACTCTGATCCTCAGCCTGAGTGCAATTACAGGTATGCACCTGCATCAGTAATATATAGTTTTAATGAATATAAATCTATCCTCAAATAGTACCACACCACTTAATTAGTAAGAAGCACAAGTACGTGGTAATAGAAAATTCTGAATTAATTTTTAACCTTCCTTGTATCATTAATATCATTTAGTTCACTTTTCAATTACTATGGTCACTCGATGCATTTTTAGTACTAGTCCTTTATACAACTGTATTTTAATTAATTTATTTATTTTCTATACAACTGTGTTTTAGGTCAAATAAAAAGAATAAAAATAAGAGGATGGCAATATAGTTAAGTTAGTACAGTGCCTGGCTAGCATACACAAAACTCTAGGTTCAATCCCAAGCACTCATAAAAGTAGCTGTGTATAATGACACTTGCCTGCAATCCCAACACTTGGCCAGCAGAGGCAGGAGAATCAGAAGCTCAAGGTCACCCTCAGCTGTACAGCAAATCCATGGGCTATGTGAGAGCTGGTTTCTTCTGTTTGAGAAAGTCTGAACTTGATCACCTTTGAAGCATGAGTTAGTTGGACAGGATTCTTGATTGACTGACTTTTCCAGGCATCCTCAACTCTGATGGTGTCTACTGTACTGCTTATGCAATGGTTTTATACATTAGGGAAGGTTTGTTTCTCTCTGCTTCCTAAAAGATTTTTTCTTTGTGGTGGTTCACTACAGATTGAATATGATAAATCTGGGTTTTGTCTCTTTGGTTTTTGTTTGCATGTGTTTTAAATTCTTTCTATCTTTCTGGGCTTTTGTCAATCTATTCTTTCCATTGAAGCCCTTAAGAGGTTAACTATGAGGCTGGGAAGAAGACCCAACAGATAAAGTACTTGCCATTCATGTGGGAGTACAAGAATTCAGATGCTCACATAAAGCCAGATACAGTAGCATGCATTTGTAATCCAAGCATGCCTCTGGGCAAGCAAGGAGGCAGAGACAGGAGACTGTCAGACACCCATAGGCCAGCTATCCCAGTGAACAGAACAGTGAACAACAAGAGACTGAGCCTCAAAACAAGGTGGAAATTGAGGGCCACCACTCTGAAGTTGTCCTTTGACCTCCACAAGCACACAGTGGCTCATGCGTGCCCACACATAAATATCACACACATATACACACACCTTTGTCTTTTGTATAGCACTTGCTATCCCTCATGACTGTAAAAGCCTGGTAACTTTTTTGGAGAATGTTCACTATGTTGTATAGGTGACAGGGACTAAAGTATATGGATTGTTGGTGTGAAGCTTTTTTACTTTTTTCTTGGCTGGAAGTTGAGGCACATTTAATGTTTGTTATAGGTAGCTGTATCCATGATTTCACATTTCTTTAGCACTTATTTTTAGTTAGCTATCCTGTAATCCATATTATTCTTGTCAATTTAATTGGATTTGGAATGCCCTAGGAGAGAGACTCATCTGAGAGGTTTAACTGAGGAAGCATCTGAATGTGGGTGGCACCATCCCATGGACTTTTGTCCCAAACTGAATAAAATGGGGAAAAGAAGAAAAAGTTCGCTGAGCACTGTCTGCTTCCTGATTGAGGATGCACTGTGACCAGCCACCTCATTCTTCTACTGTCACGCCTCCTACACCATGATGAACTGATTGCAGCCTTTCAAACTGTGAGCCAAAATAAATTCTTCCTTCCTTAATTCGCTTTTGTGACAGTAAAGAAACAATAACAGAACAGAAAACTGGAACCATAAAGTGGAGCTATTGCTTTGATAAACCTGGCCATGTGGTTCACAGGCTTTAGGAAGTGGAGGAATGTAGAAGAATTTAATCCTAGGAAGCACATAAACAGGGCTTAGTGAGACATTGATTGCTAACATAATGTGAGAGAAATGCAGACTGTGGATGGAGGCCCAGATTATGACATTTCAGTGGGGAACAGGACTCTATGTAACTAGGATGCAGGACATTCATGTTATATTCTGACAAAGAATTATGCTGCATATGCAGATGTTACCAAAGCAGAGGATTAAATGAGAAGGTAAGACCCACATGGAAAGTGAGTGGCACCACCTCAGACTGAATACAAGGGAGGAAGTCAGTTGAGTGCCAGCTCTGCTTCCTGAATACAGATGCAATGTGACCAGTCACCTTACATACCTGCCACTGTGCTTTACTCACCAGGATAGGATGTATCTCCTCAAATCATGAGTGAAAATAAACTCTTGCTTAAATGGCTTTTGTCAGGTATTTCACACAGCAGTATTAAAATAACTAATACATACTGTATTGGAGTGTATTATACAGTATAGTAACACATACATTCATACATACATACACACACATACATACATACATACATACATACATACATACATACATACAACGTAACAGAGACTTCACATTTCTCTAGAAGTTACTTTTTATTTCTTGGGAAAGAGGTTGCTTTGTCGGTCTTCTTTCTTAAAACTGGAATTTTTTTGTTCCTACTCTTCAAAAACCTCAGTGTTGCATGAGTCTTTTGGCTTTGTTAATCTTGTGGTATGATAAGGCTCATTCTTTGGATGGAACCTTTTCAGTTATTTCTGCCCTCCTTTTCCTCAGGGAAACACCCCTACCTCTTGCTGTCAGTATGTTTTCACCAGACTTCTCTGTTTTCAATTAGTTCCTTGAAGTCCTACTCTTGTAGGTAGGTGGACATTAGGCTTAGAGATGATTGAAGGACAAGGATGGACCTCACCTTTTCCCCTGATAGCATTAGAAGGCGAAGCATCTCAATGACCCTTCCATAGAGAAAAGCTACTTTTTCCTGACTAGAGAAACAAAGCCTTCTGCTCCTGGGTGGAGCCTGTCAATCAGTCATGTGATCAGAAGACTCAACCATCTTACCTACAGAATGCTAAAATGGTGGGAGGAATGGTAGTCTCTTTCGTGAGACCATATCCTGTGTTCCTAGAACCACCCCTCACCCCATTGGCTCAGTTGCTCTTAGACCTACTCTAAAGGAGCTTGCTGTCTTTTCTGAGTGCTAACTCAAAAAGCATAACCTTTCCTTTTTTGCCTATCCTTTTCCTCTTTGGATGCTAGTGAAAATCCCACACATGCTTGCTCTGATATTTTGGGGCTTTTCCACCTTTATCTCAATTAATCTCTTTTACTCAAGCCTCATCATCAGTGTCTTTTGTGTGTGTGTGTGTGTGTGTGTGTGTGTTTTTTGAGGTAGGGTCTCCCTCTAGCCCAAGCTGACCTGGAATTCACTATGCAGTCTCAGGGTGGCCTTGAACTTTGTATGATCCTCCTACTTCTGCCTCTCTCTCTCCCAGAAGTGCTGGGTTTAAAGGTGTGTGCCATCATGCCTGAATTCCCCCCCACCCCTGTGGTCAGGAGACAAAGAATTCGGTGGTAGGAAAATCTGAAATGCTGTATCCTGGTAAGTACAGCTGTTCTTTCATCCTCAGGTGAGCCAAGGGAGTAGAACAGAACTGTCTTCTCTACATAAGAATAAAACTTCACACTGCGCTCTGCAAAAATCCTTTCCTATTGGAGACAAAGCTTTTCTTAATCAAACATATTGGGGGTAATTTATCTTCCTGTCTCCTTGCCAATACCATGAAGATTTTCTTAGAGCCTAACTATGTTGCACGAGGGGCACCCTTAATCAGGGTCCACAGCAGCATTTCCTGCCTATGTTAGACCTTTCCTCCAGTGTTCCTCTATAAATGTTCCCACCCATAATAGTTTCTAACATCTTATGCAGTACGTAAGAAATTCTTAGCTGGGCATGGTGGCGCACACCTTTAATCCCAACACTCAGGAGGCAGAGGTTGGAGGATTGCTGTGAGTCTGAGGCCACCCTGAGACTACATAGTGAATTCCAGGTCAGCCTGAGCTAGAGCAAGACCCTACCTCAAAAAATAAAAATTAAAAGAGAGAGAGAGAGAGTAAAGAAACGAAATCTTCCTGCACTCTAACTCTCTGGATGAGCCCTTCTGTCATGTTTTCTCCAACTGAAACATTCACTCTGGGAATGCTATTAACCCCTAAAAGTAACTCAAACTCACAGGTTCATTAAGCTACATTGAGTAGGACTGTTTCTTTGGCCTGGCATTAGTGCTCTATCTGGAGTGAATAGATGCTTATGTATGTTTTCTCAGGAAGCACACAGCAACCTTTGTGCAGGCTGGTTCCTGTTTGCCTGAGTTGGTGTTGTTTCAAGAATGGGAAAAAGGGGAGCAATGACCCTTACATGCTGGAGTCAGTTCAGTGTAAGCCTCAATTTTCCTTGTCTCTAAGAATCTCAGCAAGTCTTGAATATCTATTGGTATTAGTTTGTTTCATCTGAAGACATGAATATTAAATGACTTGCTTTATGAAGTTGTGAGATGATCTTAAAATCAAAATCACACAACAAAGCCCACTAAGTAGGAACTTGATCAACACTACCTCTTGCCCCTATAATGCTACAAGTAATCACTTATGACTCAATAGCAAAATTATTGATTTGTACACTTGATTTAGAATAATATAAACACTTTTGTACTTAATTGAATTTTGCTTTCCAGTGAATGGATCAATTTGCTGCTTCACAGGTTACAAAGTAAACAAACCAGAATAATCCAGTGAATCGCTCCTTCCAGAGATGTGGTCTATATAATCAACATAATACACCTATATTAGTTTCTATAATTGGATATAGTGTGTAGTTAGTTCTGAAAGCCAGACTTCTAAAGGGAAGGACCACACTTCTAATTCTAAATTACCTCAGAAGGACAGAGAGAAATATTTTTGCTCCTTTGTATAATACAGTAAGTTCCTGATGTGGTCCTGAAAATGTATGAGAAACTGGGTCATGAGAAAATGTGGTCAACTGCACCCTCTTGCTGTTTCCCTTCACACAGATCACACCATTTTACCTACAGAGGCAACTTTGGATCATTCCTTCTAGCAGAGAGGAAGCAAACAATGTGGTTGTTATGTTCCAATGGGAAATTAAGACAGAAGGATAATCTGGTTAATATTTATGGTTTAATTAAGAAATGCTGACAGAAAGACAGAGGTGGTAGATCTAGCCCTTCATTAGTGCTATCAACCCAGCAGTACAGCCTCATCTTCTTTTCATCCTCATATTATAATATTCAGAGCCCAAAACATTGTATTTGCATAAGTCAGTAATAGTGAGATTTTGTAGTTAGTTATTCTCTACATTAAGACAGCAGCTGTTTGGGACTCCTCAGTCCACCATGTTACACAGGTGGTATGGGTCTGCTATTTTATTATCACTGGGTCAGCACACATTCTGGGGGGTGGTGGTACAGTGAAAGGGTTGGATAGAGAGGGGAGCAAAGACAATGTGTGGTAGTTTGAGTAGATGGCCCCCAATATTTTCAGTGTTTTATTAGTTTGTAGTTTGCCACTGCAGCAACCTGGCTAGAGGCAGTGTCACTGGGTGGATATGAAGGTGTGGTGGGTTTGAGATTTCAATCTAAAGATATGCAAAGTGTGCCTAGCTGGAGTTCCTGAAGTGTGCTATGCTGTGTGGCTTTGGCTTTCGACTTTCTCTCTCTCTTGCCTGGTCCTGTAAGAGCAGGCCAGCTTTTTCTGCCATTATGGAATTTCTGGATCTGTAAGCTTCAATAAATATCCCTTCCTCCATAACTGTGCCTGGTCTGAAAGTTCATCTCAGTGAACCTGAAGCTGTCTGCTACACAATGCCATTCCATTTCTAAATAAACCAAAAAAAAAAAAAAAAAAGTTCCAAAAATTCATTTACAGTTTTCCTTTCCAAGGTCTGTATGCCATTTTTAAATATTTGGAGACTTTTCTGGACATAATGCCTTGGCCTTGCTTCTGAGACTATGCAATGCACTTAGTCAGTAAACATACTGCTGACGGACGTACAGCCATTACTGCATAGCATACCAAATGGATGGATTCAAAAAAGTGATTATTGAATTTCAGGGTAAGGACCAGGTACTTATGACCCAGATAAATAGACACTTCTCTGGCTTTACACTCTTTAAAGACATAAGGGTAAAAAATGTTATTAAAATTTTTATTTGCTATTGAAAATCTGTATCAAAAACTTCCTAATGGATATGGTAATATTCCATTTCTGTTCCTTACAAAACCTATTGAATTAGATTTCAATGACCAAATAAACACTAATCTCTCAATGCCCACTTGAGAGCCCAAGTTTACTTTCCCATGCATGCACATGTATTCTTTTTCACCCTCAGAAACATGGTGGCAGGGATCAGCAGTGAGCAACTGCCCCCTCAGGTGGAATGGGGGACAGTCCGTGAGAAAGGTGGAGCCATTTGCTTTGTGGGTCCCCTCTCTAGCTGCTTGTGTCCTGCATGTGGGGAAGTTAGCCTGACACACACAACAAGGTCTAAGATGACAAGATCCGTTACCAATGACTGAGAACTGCTGATATGAAAGAATTTTTTGGGGGGGGGAGAGAGACACAGAGAGAGACAGAGAGAAAGGGAGAGGAAGACAGATAGAGATGGGCGCACCAGCAGCCTCTCAGCTGCTGTGAACGAAATCCAGATGCATTTGCCCCCTTGTGGTCAAGTGTGGCATTGTGCCCTTGCGTCACATTGCATCTGGCTAAACGTGGGACCTGGAGATTGGAGCTGCTGGAGATTGGAACCCGCGTTCTTAGGCTTAATTAGGAGGCAGGCGCCTTAACCGCTAAGCCATCTCTCCAGCCCTGATATGAAAGATTTTTAATATTCAAGACTTCCCTCATCCAAATCTTAGCCCTATCAGGGAGGTGCTTTTAATATCATATCACACATGCTCAAGGTGAAGTTTAAAAGGCTGAACAATTTGTGAGGAGGTCTATTTGACTTAACCCCTGTTCCTTATAAAAGTAAAATTCTGAGAGGGCTCAAATTTGCATAGGAGATACTGTGGAAAGAAAAGGTAGAAGTTAACCAGTTTATAGCTACTACCTGGAACCAACAAAAGACTTCCACATTCCTGAAGACACTTGAAAACCTTGCCTTAAAACTGCTACCATGTCAAGTGTCACCATTTCCTGTTTATGCTAAGACTTTCCATACTACTACCCCTAACACATCCAGAGGTAACAGGTGCCTCTACATACAGATTACCCTCCGATTCTAAAATACTCCCTGCTTCACATCATTGCTCCTCTTTTATCTAATACCAATGTAGGTTCAATGCAAAGAATTTTTTGTCATTGTCAAACGTTTGCTCCTATCTCCACTGGACATGTTGCCCACTGCTATCCAGCTATCCAGCCTTGTTGCTATTCGTTTTTGGATCTGTCCTAAGACATGATCCTTTGCTGGCTGACATCTATAATGACTCAACAAACCCTTTTAGTTCCAAAAAGTTTGGTCTGATGAGTTTTGATTTAAAACTCTAACACATGCATATGTTATCAGTCCTTAAGGATAACTAATACTTTTTTAAACTTTTTTTTTTGGGGGGGTTATTTATTTGAGAGAAAGCGAGAGAGAAATAGGCAGATAGAGAGAGAGAGAAAGAATGGTCACACCAGGGCTACCAGCCACTGCAAACGAACTCCAGACATGTGTGCCCCCTTGTTCATCTGGCTTACATCAGTCCTGGGGAATAAAACTGGTGTCCTTAGGCTTCACAGGCAAACACCTTAACTGCTAAGCCAACAAATACTTTTTGAACAACTACAGATTGCTTTTAGCAGCTTGCATAGCTGTACCAATATAGACAGCATAACCAGGGTGACAGTGTACACCAAGGTAGCCTTCACATTTTCCCAAGTTTTATTAAACCTTAAGCAAGAAAATTCTAGACTTAGCTCCCTGATGTTCATTGTCTTTGGGAATGTACTTTAGAAACCCCATCATTGTAAATTCTGTCTCTGCTCCTTTGAGCTGAACTATAACTTTTCAAAAGCCTCTTGCAAATTTTGCATGTCACAGCTGTCCTTCTCCAGGACTGAGAGCCACCACCGTGAGAGCAACCATCAATGAAGATAATGCTTCATGGTCTCCTTCCATGAAAGAGTGTACACATGGCTATCATGCTTCAAGTTACACCACCACCTCTCATCACAACTATATTAAAACAAAATCTCCTTCTTTTCACTTAAGACCAATAGGCAAACGCAGGTTGCCTGTGATATTACCACCTTAGCTTCTAAGAGCTCTTCCTTCCTCCTGATTCAAGGGGACTGAGTTCTGACCACACCTGGTTTCTACTCACTATTGCAACAGCCTTGAATAACATCTCCCTTAACCATTTACATTGTCTGACACACCACTTGCTTTAACATCACTTTTATAAAATTTTTTTATTTTTTTTTTTTTGGTTTTTCGAAGTAAGGTCTCACTCTGGCCCAGGCTGACCTGGAATTCACTATGTAGTCTCAGGGTGGCCTTGAACTCACGGCGATCCTCCTACCTCTGCCTCCCGAGTGCTGGGATTAAAGGTGTGTGCCACCACACCCAACAAAATAACTCTTTTATACATGAGAAAAACTAAGGCACCAGAAGACTGAATGAATTTGAGATCATCCAACTGATAGAGCCAGGGCTAGAACTATGTAGTCTGATTTTAAAGGTCCTATTTACATTATTATACCACAGAGGAAATCATAGGTAATCATATGTCAGAAGCCTGTGGGGCAGCATGTGAAACCCAGCTTGTTCACATAATGAGAACAGATGCTCAAAAGCTGAAAGCTGTGACTATGGGAGGAAGGAAAATATGGCTAGTGTCAAGCACATCTGGTTGAAGCTAGGCAAACACCTCTTAATCTCACCAAGTTTAGAGATCACAGCACTAGAATTTGAGATTTGTACTCACTCTGCTTCCCTGTGGCTGAATAGAAGTAGAAGGTTTTACATCTACTCTTGCCTGGATAACAGAAAGCATGGACGTCTTTGAAGGATAATGGTTTTGTGTGCTAGTGACATTTTTGAAGAGTCTAATTCTTATTCTAATATTATTAAGGGCAAGAAAAGGCTGTGAGCTGGCCATTTCTAGACAATCAAATCTAAATGTCATTAAATAGGCATAAAGGTGTCATATAGAAGCTAAAATCGCAGCGTAGACAGCCAAGGTCAATCCTAGGACCTAGCATATGCACACAGAGAAGAAAAGAAACCTTAAAGAGATGTGTACTTGCTCTAAAAGATCGTCAGGCTCACTGATTTGAAATACTTGTGTATTGGCTTCGAGGCATAATTTAGTCCTGTTTTGTATTGAGATCACATCAGAAAAGCAAATGTGATCCTCTCTCCCCTTTATCACGCACTACAGTAAGTCCAAGACACTGTTGATTGCAAATTAAAATGCTAATTTCTATCTATTTTAATTCTTGGTTAATTCCTAGTGAGAGCTACTGATTTTCGGAACTTTCAAGTGCTACAATAGCTTTCATACTCTTGGGTTCCTGGAAATCTACCCTGGAGCAAATTGGTTTTAGCCTCTCTTATAAGGAAATCTAAGGGGCCATCAGGAAGAGTAATTGGCACCCCCTGGTAGAGAAAGCAAGTTTAAATTTAGAGAAGAAGTATTTTAGGTTATAAACTATACAATATACAATCAAATTCAAACAAAGAATTGAGAACACTATTGTGTTATCAACTTTCAGTGACTAACCACATGCCTGAGATAATCAATTTACAAAACAGGGGCTGGAGAGATGGCTTAGTGGTTAAGGCGACTGCCTGCTAAGCCTAAGAACCGGGTTCCAATCTCCAGGTCCCACGTTTAGCCAGATGCAAAGTGATGCAAGGGCGCAATGCCGCACTTGACCACAAGGGGGTGCACGCATCTGGATTTCGTTCACAGCAGCTGAGAGACTGCTGGCGTGCCCATCTCTATCTGTCTCCCTCTCCCTCTCTGTCTGTCTCTCTCTGTGTCTCTCTCCAAAACTAAATTTAAAAAATTTAAAAAAACCAGAGATTTCTAAAGCTTGTTGTGATGCTCAGTCTTGGTTTTCAATTTAACAGGATTTCAAATCACTATGGAAACAAATCTTTTGTCATATCTGCGAGAGACTTTCTAGGTTAAGCTAATTGAGGTAGGAGGACCCACCACAGTGCAGATGGCAACGGTCTACGGGTTGGGGGTTCTGAGGTGTATAAAAAGGAAAGACCAAGCAAAGCACTGGCACTCACTGTTCTCTACTTCTTAATTGAGGATGCAATATGACCAGATAAGTCATGTTCCTGCCACCCTGCCTTCGCAGTCCATCATGAAAACCACTTCCTATGAATCCAGTAACCTGAGAGAAAAATCGGAGGGAGATGTAGAATCCAAACATTCGAATGGCAAGCAGCTAGTTCACATGATGAGTACTGTAAATATGACTGACGGTACACTAAATTAGTGGAAATGAGGCCAGGCTAGAGTGCATGCTGGGGTGACATATCCCTCGAGCAAAATCCATTTTGAATTATGCATGATCTTCGGGCAACTGTAGTGAGAATATCACATGGTAGCATAGCCATACTGTTGGTGTTCATTCTAGATGAATACTGCTGAACCCTCTCTTGAATATCATGTACTATACTACTTCATCACGGTACTCAATACAATCTGCAAATGACTGACTGACTCAACAGTGATTTATTCAGTGTCTTGTTCTCAGAATTGAAATACAGCTCTGGATGAGCAGCACATGACATGTTTCTAATATTTCATCCCCACAGTGTTCAGTGAACATAGACATTGCTAGGTAATATTACTAACTTTAGGGTTTTCTTAGAATGCCCCTTTGAAAGGCATTATTCTGGGCACTAGAATGCTTAGAATTTGTTATTGTCAACTTGATAGAGCCTAGAATCACCTGCGTATGTAGATTAGGTAGGTTCAGTCAGACACTGGCCATGCCAGTGGGGGATCTCATTAGATGAACTGTGGGCAGCACCATTTTATGGGCCAGGGTCCTGGACTGTATAAAAAGGAGAGCTAGGTGAGCTAGGAGAGCCCTCTGCTTCCTCACTGTGGGCTGAAGGTAACCATCTGACACAACCACCTGTTGCTGTGCCTCCCCTGCCATGATGGCTTGTCACCTGGTACGGTAAGCTGAAATTAACCCTTACTCCTTAAACTGATTTTTGTCAGGTATTTAGTCTCAGCAGAAAGTAGGTAACTAACACAGCATTAAACAAATGGGAAAGGTCATGTTCTGGTTTCACTTATATTCCAGAGATAGAGACAGATAAAAATAAAATCAGTAGGAGACATATTTGAAGACTAAAAAGATAATCACAAGGGTCTTATGAGTGACAGGCACTCCTGGGTGAGTAGGGAGGGTGTGGTAAGTTTAATGAATGTGCTCCATTGGCTCACGTGTTAAAGTTAAATTTGTGACTTGGATCTCCAGCCACCTGGCTGGGGGAGGTGTCATTAGGAGTGGATCCTGGAGTCCAGCCCTTGGGTTTCACTGTGGGTGGATCTGAATTCCAGTCCAAAGATGTAAGAGAGAGGTTTGAGTTCTGGGCATCCTACTTGCTACCAGTTTGTGTTTGCTGCTTTGTTAATGTTTGTTGGCTGGTGGTAGTTTCTTTCTATGCTTGGATTTATGAACGGGAGCCAGTTTCTTCCTACCTTGATGGAACTTCTGTGGATCTGTAAGCAAGCTTGAAAGAAATTTATTTCTCCCATATCTGAATCTGGTTTAAATGTTAACCCCAGCAATATAAAGTTATATACAACAAAAACTTGGTGCCAGAAGAGTGGGGTGTTGTGAGATAAATGTGACCATGTGGAACTTGTGTGCTGGAGGAGGAATATGGTTGGGCTTGATGCTTGTGACTGTGGAAGCCTCAAAGGGTGGTAGCAAAATTTTACGTGCTATCCTGGTGAAAGTTTGAAAATACAAAGTGCAGAGAGAATTGTATGTGGAGGCTCTGCTTATGAACTTTCAAAAGGGAAGGTGAGACCACACAGAATGTTGGTGGAACCGGGCTACTGCCATAAAACATAAAAGCTGGCTGCATTCTTCAGCCCATGCCAAGAGAGTTTAAACAAAGATGAATTTGAAAGTAATTGACTGGTGTACTTGGTAGAAGATATAGAACTGAGAGATATAAAACTTTAAGTTGGAAAAATTCTAACAAATTTAAAGTTAATGGCACAGAAACTGGTTTTAAGTTACTGAAGCTGATATTGTCAAGCAGATTACTACCCTTGAGGGTCAGCTAACTGTTTTACATCAAAACAGTGGAAAGGATGCCTGAAGTAAAGGTCATGCAAGGAACACTGAATAGTATAAATGCAAACTATTTTGACAGTAGAGGACTGAAAGGTAGAATTCTAAAGGCTGAAGGTCAAGATTTATTTCCTACCTTGATAACCAAAAATTTACTGGGTCTATGCACATATAGTACTGATTTTTGAAGCATGAAAAATGCATAGAAAGTAGGTCATGAAGTGCACACAGTTCTGGGAGCCCATGCTGAAATATGGCATAGAAAACAGTGTGCGATGTCCCTCATGGAGAGACCATTGAGGCCAATGTAAGATGGACCATGGTCTACAATAGAGACCATGACTATGCAAAGGCTACCATGGAGAGATGTTAAACAACTTTCCCTGGCTATTGAGCCCAGCTGGAGGGATGAGAACTGGAAATCCAGAGATTGTTGTCACTAGTTATAGTTGGCAGACTTGAACTGCAGATGTTTGAAATTTACCTGATAGTTATTGATTTATATTAGTCCATTCTCTCTCTTTTGTTGAAAGATTTGTTTTTATTTATTTATTAGAGACAGAATGAGAGAAAAAGAGAGAGTGAGAATGGATACATTAGGACCTCTAGCCACTGCAAACAAATTCCAGATGCAAGCACCCCCATGTACATCTGGCTTACATGGGACCTAGAGAAACAAATCTGGGTCCTTAATCTTCACAGGCAAGTTCCTTAACTGCTAAGCCATCTCTCCAGCCCCATTCTCTCTTTGTTATGGCTTTTAGCAATGAAAATGTTTATGCTGTGCCATTATATGTTGGAAGTATATAACTTGTTTTGATTTTACAGGAGTTACAATTAAGGGACAGTTGTAAAGCTGATAAAGCTTAAAGGACCTTTGAAGTTAGAATGAATGCAACTTGCATTATAGTAGGGTTATCTGTCAATGAAGGCCAGTGGTGGAATGTGTAAGTTTGAATGTCCCCTATTGACTGAGGTATTAAAATTAAGCTTTAAATTGGATCTTCAGCCAACTGACTGAAGGAGGTGTCATGGGGGGGGGCAGATCCTACAATCCAGCCCTAAGGTGTCACTGTGGGTGTATCTGAATTATATCCCAAAGGTGTAAGATAGAAGTTTGAGCTCTGCTGTTGGTTTGTGTTTGCTGCTTTTTGGTATTTCTGGCTGCTGGTGGTTTTTCTCTCTCTGCTTGTATTTATAAATGGGAGCCAGTTTCTTTTGCTTCCCTGGATATGTAAGGGCTGTCTACAACAGATGGAGACATGAAAGACTATGAAGTGTGTTTGGAAAGATCGATCATTGTATTACCAGAGAATATTGCTGAATGGTTCTAGGAAAAGGACCTGTGAGTTTAAGAAATGGCAGATAAGGGTTAGAAAGATGTCTCAGTGGCTAAAGTCTTTCCTGAAAAGTCTAACAAACCAGATTCAATTCCCGTGTACCCACATAAAGCATGAAACACAGTGATATATGCATGTGTTGTTTACTTGCAGTGATTGGAGGCCCAGGCATGCCCTCCCATCTCTGCCAGCCTCTATCTCTATTTCTCTTTCTATATCTCTCTGCTTTCAAATAAATAAATAAAATCAAAGAAAGAAATGGCCAGTAAATTCTGTGGTCATACAATAATAGATTTTTCCAAACCCACTAATGCAGGAATGAACTTACAAAGTGTGATGAACAATGGAATAAAAAAATAGGTCCATATGGAATGTGTTGGGGTGAGAGGAAGTCAGAGGAGAAATTTAAGAACTGAGCAGAGCCCTATAAATTATGATAAATAACTTATACATATTTTAGCTGCAGTTGGAAGTCAGTAGTAAAATTAAGTACAGGAATAACATTTAATTTGCCCATTTAGAAGATTTGGCTCTGTGGGGAATGGCTTACAGAGGAACAGTAGAAGGCAGAGAAGTATGGCTTAGATGGGCGTGGTGACAGAGGACAGGAGAATGGATCAGTTATGTGATTCTTTTAGTGACAGAACCAATGGGAATTACAGATGATGGGGACAGTGGGAAGAAGTGAGACAGTTCAAGGAGACTGCATTCTGGGTTAGCACACTAAAAGAGAGATGGTGCCATCTACTAAGATGCAGTGGGATGGGGAGAAATAAGAAGAGGGAGAGGAATCATCTAGTGGGCTTGTCTAACTTAAATCTGAGACAAGTTAGATAAGTGAGAGAAGGGAGAAATCAGATGATCTGTCAGCAATAAGAGCTTCCTCATGGGGGACATGGAAATATGATTGAAGAGACAGAGGTTAAAGGAAAATAGAGTTCTAGAGATTAGTTCTATGAGGCTGATAGGGTGAGGATGTTAAAATAAAAACCTAAAACAATAAAAAATGAGGAAAACATATTATATGATGGTACAAATCAAACTATTTCCCAACACAAGAATACCACGGGGAAAACGTAACAACCCAGCAAAATACACTGCACCCAAATTTCCTTTAGTTCCATTTTCACACACTGATATATATTTTCCTTGCTCTTTTATGATTTTTTTAAAACTCATGCCATGATATTCATTCATTTCATACATAGCCACAGCATTCTAACTTTCTTAATTTAAGAACTCTGACATGGATCTTGGATACGTAGTTAAAGATGACTATGCTGGCAAATCAAACATGCTGGAAATGAGCGAACATACATCTGCTGAAAAACCTTCTGGTGCCATTTGAGCAAAGCATTCTGCACACAATGCACAATTAAATAAGAAGTTGAATGGTTTAAGTCTTCCAGAAACATGCTACAACACTTCAGTGAGAATTGATGCCATGATTATTCAATTACCATGCATTGCAGGGTCTCAGTGACCATCAGCTTTCCCAGCATGCCCATCCATTTATTGGTAAATTGAATAATTCCCTTTAAAGGGGATAGTATATTCTTACTGACAGCTTATTCCTAAACTCTGTGATTTCATAGCACCATTATAGAGACATGACATACTTTGTAGAAATACCAGTTCGTGTGCATCAGAGTTGATATAAACAACAGCTGCCAAAAGAGAGTGTGTTAGCCTTAACTTACTTCTCCTCTTACTATATTTCTCTTTAGTGATACCCCCTCCCCCTTTTAAATGTGATGAGTGGTGGCAATAAGTGAAGTAGACAGACACAAATATCACACACTTCACTACATCAGGGACAGTTTGGCAGTTTCCTCCAATGATGCACAGTGCAACATTACAGCTTCTGTGCTTGCCCAAGATTCTGTGATTAGACAATTACACTGAGACTTAAAATGTTATTTTATTAGGTGACCACTTCCGCACTGACGCTTGGTAATATATTTTCATGAATTATCCTGTTGTAAAGCTCTCTTGTAAGATAATGGCAAAAATTACTGGCTTTCAGGCTTGAGGGTCATTCCTTGTTTCATTTCCATCATCCACGGTCTGCTGCGATGCACCACTGATTGGATCCAGTGATGATTCGCAAATGCACATGGATAGATCAACAGAAAGACAGATAGACAAGCAGACATATATGTAGATTGAGAATTACATACCCATGACTTCTACATCTGAATATGGCAAACGGCAGATAGAAAGTATTTCAGAAAAAACGGCATCGGTACTGAACATGTATACATTTTTCTTCTTGCCATTATTGTATAAATATTGCATATGTACAGTATATTAGCATTCACATAGCACTTGCATCACCCAAAGTATTATAAGTAATTTAGAGATAATTCACTGTACACAAGAGGATGAGTATAGGTTATCTGCAAATGATTCCAGCATTTTACACAAGACTTGAGAATCACTGGAATATCCATGGGGGTTATGGAATCAATGTCCCATGGATATGAAGGAATTTATACACACACATGTGCATGTGTTTGTATATAAATATATAAGCACACCAATTCTCACATGCTCATTTATTTAGATAATGTCACTTCCCACCTGATGTCTCAAACTCAAACCTAGAGTGCCCTTCCTTAATCTGTCTTTTCTCCTTAAAGATTCTCAAAACCTTTTGCTCCTTATGATCACACTTCTGGGTTAATTAGTTCTTTGATATTCTTATTTATTTTTGATCTTGAGACAGTCTCGCTATGTAGAACAGTTTTCCAATCCTCCTACCTCAACCTCTAGTTACTGTGTTAACAGGTACACACCATACCACACCCTGTTAAATATTTTTAAATTACCCTCACTGAAAGTCCGATCGGAGGTTTTAAGTGCATGTTGTGAATCTTCAAACAGAAGACACAGCAGATAGTATTCCTCAGAATTATTTAATCAGAGAAGTCTCTTCACAGTGAAGCATCTCAGAGACCTATTCTGGGAATTTTCATAACCCTAGCCCTTATGAAACACCTTACCTCACAGGTGTTCGGGCACAGGCAAAATATGTGTCTTTCCATTTTTGAGAGAAAGGAAATCCAAGGAACACAAGAGGAATTAAAATGTCAATTCAGGTACTTATGTCTTGTCACCCTGAACTACAATCTTACTATTTTCAAAGTATTAAAAATCATTTCCATCCACACACTTGTACTTTCCCAAATGGCTTTGAAATGTCAGGCTGTTGTACATATGAGGAAATGACATCTTTCGACCCTTTCTGAAGTTGTGTTACTGTTGCTGGAGTAACCATCAACCATCACCGGGCAGAGGAAGCAGGAATCTATCTCCTCAGGTATCCAGTATTGAATAAAGCAAGGGGCTTGATGCAGTGGAACAGCATGCTACAAAGCTATTGTTCTGCACCTGTAAATAGAGGTGACAGGTCCATTGGATGACAGTCCTGAGATAGTTTCACAGCTTCTCTTCCAAAAGAAACAAGAACTAATTTTGTAAATGCTTGATAAGACTATGCTTCTTGTTGTAAAACCATGGTGGTTATAGAAAGGGAAGACAACCATTTTATAATTAGCACTTGTTTACAAAGTCCTCTGCCTTGAGGTGAAGCCTCCAATGTTGTCATTTTCTTCAGTCAGTTTGTCCCTGCAAATATTTCCTCATTTCTTCAGCTAACAAAGTTCTACTTCTCCAGTGATATATTAAGGAATGTTGGAAGCTGAGCACGGTGGTGTACACCTTTAATCCCAGCACTTGGGAAACAGAGGTAGGAGGATCACTGTGAGTTCAAGTCTAGTCTGAGCGTACAGAGTGAGTTTTAGGTCAGCCTGGGCCAGATTGAGACTCTACCTCAAAAAAGCAAACAAAAAAGGGATGTTGGGCTGGGGAGGTGGCTCAGTGGTTAAAGGTATTCAATAACCCAGTGACAGTTGTACAAACTGGCACATGTGTTTAGAGTTCATTTCAACAGGTCCTAATGTGCCCATTCTCTCTCCCTGACTCTCTTTCTCTCTAAAATACATAAATATATTTAAAAGGGCTGTTAAAGAAACAAAGTTTGCCTAAAAGTCACCTTTGAAAGGAAGCCCCCACCACCATTTCTGTAAACACTATCTCAAGCCATTTTAGCATCTGTTTGCTTCTCATTTGGGGTTTTGTTTGATGCTTTATGATTTTTTCCCTCTCATAATATGAAGTAGATATGTTGCTTTTAATTTTATTCACAAATTTTAGCAAAGCTCTTAATATATTATTTATCTATGAAAAAATAGACATTGACAAAAGCTACCCAGAAGGTCAAGAATAGTTTATTTTTCCTCATCTCCATGTTACTATAGCATGCACCAGGATTTTGTTCCCTTTAGCTGGAAATCTGACTTCACTTTATATTATGTAACATTTGTTTTCTTTTGTATAGCTAATATTGTGAACAATCCTATTCAAATGATTTTCATGTTTATTACTAGTCCATCCATTCTATCAATGAGGTTTAGTAATTACCATCAATTTTCACTTTGGTCAATTGTGCCTTCAATGTATTTCCAGTGTCTTTTAAATGTTTGAATGTTTGAATGTTTATTCATGTACATCTAGTTTATTTCTATATGAGCAACAACTGCACTGTGTATAATATTTAACTTATTCTCTCTCTCTCTCTCTCCTCTGTATGTCGTAATGGAGATTAAACTTAGGGTCTCATGCATGCTAGGCAAGCAAGCATACTACTACTGAGCTACACCTGCAGTCCATTAAGAACTCACGAACTTACCTAGCTAGTCATGAATCATGAACTTATAATCCTCATGTCTCAGACTCCCTAGTAGCTGGGGTTAAAGGTCTGTCCCACCAGACCCAGCGAGCCTCTAGCTATAAATAGGGTTGCATTTCTTCTGACGAGATAAAGTGCCACCAGGGAAAATGTCTGAACCCGGTCTAGACTTTTCTCCTTCATACTATATTCTTTTTTTTTTTTTTTTTTTTTGATTTTTCATTTTTCGGTTTTTCAAGGTAGGGTCTCAGTCTAGCCCAGGCTGACCTGGAATTCACTATGTAGTCTCAGGGTGGCCTTGAACTCATGGCAATCCTCCTACCTTTGCCTCCTGAATGCTGGGATTAAAGGTGTGCGCCACCACCCCCAGCCTATATTCTTTAATATGTATGACTGTAATCATATTTACAGATCCTTCTATATTTGTTGCCACCACTTTTGTCTTTGTGGCATTTGTTTGTAATATACATGCCTGGAACACATATTGATCTACCGATTTGAATTCAAATTCATTTTACAAAGTGACTTTTGCTTCTTTGTTCTGATAGTACCTTCAGACATAACCATAACCTTCGGGCGTAATAACCATTCTTACCTCCAAGTCTGTAACACTTTCTCTAACAGTGACCATCTCTATAGAATTTTCACACATGGACTAAATACTCAAATGTTAATTATTAAAATTTGTCACTTTAACCTCTCCTTTTCCCCTAAGGTTCTCACCCATTTTATCCAATCTTCCGTTCCGTCACTGATAGCTTGGTAGCACCGATTCTTTTCTGGGAGTTTCTTAAGAGTCCTTGTCTCTGTACGAGCCTTTACTTTCTCATCCCAGCATATGACTAGCTCCCTTTACATCCAATTCACCTGCATCATCATCTCATCTTCCACCTCCATATTCAGAGTATTAGATTTTATGTAGTTTCTTCATGGTGTTAACACTTCTCGAATACTTTCTTCCATACCTAAGGAGTTAAATCTTCCAAAAAATGCTCTGAAACCAACCTTTCTCATGTGAGGCTCACTTCTTTGGCTCTTACATTTCACAGAATGTAACCAGGGCAAGATATTATACTTTGCATATTTAAATCTTCAAAACTGTTTTCACCAGTTTTTCCTCTCCAGAATCTTTTCATCTAACTTCCACAGCCCATACTATCAGCCATTTCTTTAAAAATGAATTAGGCATCATCCTTACTAGTGTATGGCTTTAAACCTGCAGTTCAATTTCTCTGGATATTTCTTCCTTCCTGAACATGGGTTCACCATGCTGCTGTCAAGTACCAAAATTCACAGGTTTAGAGTTAACACTGGTCCAGGGCTGGAGAGATGGCTTAGCGGTTAAGGAGCATGCCTGTGAAGCCTAAGGACCCTGGTTTGTTTCTCCAGGTCCCACGTAAGCCATATGCAAAAGAGGGTGCACATGTCTGGAGTTTGTTTGCAGTGGCTAAAAGCCCTGGCATGCCCATTCTCACTGTCCCTCTCTCTCTTTCCTTCTCTCTGTCTCTAATAAGTAAATACATTAATATAATATAATATAATATAATATAATATAATATAATATAATTAATATAATATCTAGAGTTAGCACTTGTCCAAACAAGGACTTTGGAATGCTTATAGCTTGGGATGTGTCCCTAGGATACATTCTCCAGCCGTTTTGGTGGAATATTTTAAGATGCCTTACATCATTTTGTGGATTGGCCTAGAAAAAATCTAATGCTACTAATAATACTGTCATTATGAAAAAATGTATGACATCCAACACCCTGACGTGATGGCTTTTGAAATGCAGCCCATTCATCCCTGGGCACTTCTCTGCAAGGTGTGACAGTCTCTTGCACATTTCATTCTCTATTACAAATTATAAGCCTGTGGAGGGAAGAAATATCTTACTTATCTTTTTTTTTATTATCCACATGGGTCTCACAGAAGATGTCATTTTTATAAAGAGCTGTGGCTACCTTTGAAAATGTTTCATTTTTAATAATGCTTTGTTGTTCTGGCCAGACACCACTCTCAGTTTGTTCAGTTCACAATAATTCTTCCATTACAGGAAAGGTGTGGCTATGCGAGAATTTCCAAGACCCATTTTAGTGACTATTTAAAATTCACCACAGGGAGATGTCTCAAGAGCTTGGTGCCTTAAAAGGGGGAAAAAAATGAAAAAAGGATTTTCCAGAAACAGCAATTACTGACTGAAAATAGTAATAATGACACAGCAAAATACTTAATAAAAATAAAAATATTAACTCCTTGAAGACTGAGAAGTCACTTCTAAACTCTGCTGGTTGCTTGAACTATGCTAACCCCTTTGAGTTCCATCTAGTTCTATGCATAGTTCTGACCATAGGGTTTGAAATTACCTGTACACATGTGACTTACTCAGAGATAATCTGGACAGCACTTTCACACCTTAGTACTCTTAGAACTCAGATGCTGTGTTCCTGGATGAATTCTCCTGTGAGGTAATTTGAGTGGTTTACACCTCATCTATAGGCAGAAGTTGTTGATGTTTGCCTCTTTACCTCATCTATAGACAAGTTTTTCATTTTTGGCTTTTTTGCATGTATAGTATAGATGGGGGTGAGAGGTGTCTGCACGTGTATGTGCAGATGCTTATCTCTCTATGCATAAATGTGGTAGAGGCCAAAGGAGAACTATTTGTCCTTCATCTATCATTCATTCATTTCCTTGAGAAGATATCTCTCTTAATATGTAGCTGTGAGGAACTTCCATTTTCCTATACCCCAGAAATTCTCCAATCTCTGGCTGCCATATGACTGGGGTTACAGATGTTTATGTCTATGCCCAGCTGTGAGTCCCAAGTATTCAAACTCAGGCAATCTCAAGCCTCCTCATGCCCTCATGCATCTGACAAGTGTTCTTACCCACAAAGCCATCTCCCCAGTGCAAGAGAAGTTCTAAGGGCATTAAGTCTTCATTCTCAAGAACAGACAACTCAACTGGTACTTATATGTCCATTTTGAGAGGTGGCCAAGAGGCAGATATTAGTGGGGGTTCTATAGCAAGACCTTGGATATGCAGGCCAACACATCCACACCTGTTTTCATTTTCTTATTTGGAATGCAGGATAAAGCCAGGGAAGAGATGCTGGGATGGACTGTGAACAAAGAGTGAAGATCATGTGTTAACTCTCCCAGGGCCATATTATGTCAGGAAACGTCAAATGAGAAAGTGGCCTCCCTAGTTATGATGAAGGTAGGTTGGTCAAGAGTTGAGAAGAGAATGAGCATCACTGAATATTTTCTGAGTTTGATTATAACTTTGAAGTATTTAAGCCCAGGCTAGGAGGTTGTTTAAATCTTGCCCTGAAAATGTCATGGGTGTGTTTAGGTGTACCTCCATCAGAATTTACTCCTAGAGACCAAGAGAAGGGTGGCAGAACTGGAAGATCTGAAGAAGCATTCAAAGAAGCTAGAAGAGAGAATGGGAGAGAAACAGAATGAGGAGGAAAGGGAATCTCAAATAAATGAGGTGACTCTCCTTTGCCATGTGAGCTGGCATAGTCACAGATGCCTGGGATGAAGAGATAGATGACTTGGGTTCCATTTTTTCTGCTCGCTCGAGCTGTAATCACCTGTGAGGTGCTTGAATGTGTTCCTGTGGCTGTCTCCTCAGGTAGCTGTGGAAATAATTATACCCAGGTTTGCACTGAAAGGGCCCCAAGGGGGGCACCAGTATCAAAGAAGCCAATGAGACAAAAGTGAAGCAAAGACATCAATCTTTTGCCACCTTAGCCCTTAGCCTCACTGCTTGGCCAATTAATCTTGCTCTCTCTCTTTCACACCATGTCTCCTTGTTCCCCTCCATTCTTCTTCCTTCTCTAAGTGGACAACCAATTCATACTGTTTAAATAATTTTGGTGGACATAAAATACTTAAAATACCAAAAAAAAAGTAGGTTTTGTAAATCACCTACATGAGAGGAGAAGGGGAAGGGAGGAGGGAGAACCATGGCACATGCCTTTGCCTGCTGAATCACAGAGGCTAACGTGTTTAAATCACCTCTGTGGCAGAGACCATGCTAAGAATTCTCCATGTGCTGTCTCACTTGATACTCACAATTGCCTCAGTAGGTGGGCACTGCTATAGTCACTAGCTTATTTCAGACACAAGCTTAGATTCTCAAGCTTAGAAAGGTTACACGATTATAACTGTACATATATATGTGAACCCAGCCAACAGAGTCCCACACTAAGCCCTACACCAACACGACCTTCTGGAACGTTCACTCAGCTACCCCTGACATAAGAACACCTTTCATAAACTTAGTATAAAGGCAGGACCACAGCTGGCTCAAAGAAGCTGTGCATTTCTCAAGAGCCCAATCTACACTAGAACCTGTACTAGACGCTAGAGATACAGATATGATACACAAATGTTCGTGTTCTTGAAAAAATCAAGGTTTTCTGGGAGAGAGGAAACATACATGATAATGGAGGATATGAAGAGCTGTGGTCCTGAGATAACATGGCAGCCTGGTCTACACAGCAAGTTTCAGGTCAGCAGGGCTACACAGCAAGGCACTAACTCAATAATAAAATAAAATTAAAATAACAGCAATAAAAATATGGTGAATGGGAAAACTAGCTCCAAAACATTTAATACAGAATGGTACTCTTTTTATACAGCTTAAGAGGAAGTCTAAGTGGGGATATAAGAAGCTCAATGGGGGGAACTATAACAGTTACCTGGCTAAATTGATATATTATGCCCACCAAATTGCCCTCTAAATACTTATATTTATGCCCATGTATTAATGCTACTCTCACTTCTGGTCAGAGAAGCCTCTATTTTCAGATGGTGGTGACCACTGGGGAGATTCAAACCTCATCAAAGTGCTGGGAAGCAGTGACTGTGGAGTGTTCAGCACAAAGTGAGACAGCTCTATCACATCCTCCAAGGCTCAGGGATCATTGTGGAAGAGGTGGCAGAAAGAATGTCAGAGCCAAAGGAAGGGGAAGAATTTTTTGCAATACTGTCTTCCAGGCACAAAGTGGCCATGGTACTCATGACCTCTTGATGATACCTACACAAGACCTGCATAATTGGAGGGGGACATGAAGACATCAAAATAGAACAGGGACTAGCTGGAAATGAACTCAAGCTAGGCGTGGTGGCGCATGCCTTTAATCCCAGCACTCGGGAGGCAGATGTAGGAGGATCGCCTTGCGTTCAAGGGCACCCTGAGAATACAGAGTGAATTCCAGGTCAGCCTGGGCTAGAGTGATACCCTACCTCAAAAAAACAAATAAAAAAATAAAAAAGAAGGAATTCAGTATTCAGTAGAGGAGAATAGGAAGTAGGGACATAAGAGGGTGGGAGGAAGGGATTATGATCATGTACACTGTATATATGTATGGAGGTTTCAATAAAAAGCTAAAGAAAACTAAATGAAAGGCTTCAGCAACTTAAAAAAATAATAAAAGAAGCCCATGCAATGACATTCAGCCACCACTGTTAAAAAAAAAAAAAGGGTTGGAAAGATGGCTTAGTGGTTAAGGCACCTGCCTCCTAAGCCTAAGAATGCCCACTCCAATCTCCACGTCCCACATTTAGCCAGATGCAAAGTGATGCAAGGACACAATGCCACACTTGACCACAAGGGGACGCAAGCATTTGGATTTCATTCGCAGCAGCTGAAAGACTGCTGGCGCGCCCATCTCTATCTGAATCCCCCTCTCTCTGTCTCTCTCTGTGTCCCTCTCCCCCCAAAAAAAAAAAAATTAAAAATTAAAAACCAAAACAAAAAAACAGGGTGGGAAGAAAGGATCAAAGCTGCCCCTAAACAAATGCTTGAGGTAGATCTGAACACGTGAATACAAACTGGCCTGATGAAAAGTGTGGGGAAGTGTTTCCAGTCAGAGTTAATAGTAACACCAAGCACAGCAGTATGGGAAGGCATGGTGCATCCATTAAGCCATGTATGTTCTATGCATCTCATTGATTTGATGCCCTTGCCCTGCACTATTGACACTGCCACATCTGAACTAGAGCTATCTGCTCCCTACACAAATAGTAACGGGGCGGGGCAAGGATGGAGAGATGGCTCAGTGGTCAAGGCACTTGCCTACAAATAGTCATGGATGCTCCTTGTCGAGGTTGAAAAGCCATCTAGTTAAAAATTTGCTGAGTTAATTTTGCCTTAGGGATCTTCCAATAAACCTAATCTAATTATTAGCCATTTCCAAGAAAAACTATTCGACGAATAGCTGTTCCCTAATGGAAGGCAATTTTCTACGGGGAAATGATCCTTAAAAGCCTGAAGTTTGAAACTTGAATTTTACTACATGGTGTGGTTTTGTTGGTTTGTTTATATTTGGAGCTGCAGATGGAACCCAAGGCTTCACACATACTGTGCCACTGAGCTACACCCCAAGCTCCTGTTTCCTTCTCTATTGTTTTTTTACAGAACATTGACATCTGAAACTGAGCAGAAAGAGGCAGAGCGGCAGAGCTCAGATTCAGCCTAATCATGTCACATCTGTTTATCAGACCAAGATCATGTTTTCAGCCTGATTCTTGCCATCCTCTGCTTGATTTAATAGACACCTACATGGGTTTGGCTAAATTCCAGGGGTTTCAATAACGTATACTGCTTCCTCCTAAGTAGTAACACTGAAAAGGAATAATAAAAAGATTAAGGATACAGTGCAACTTTGTGGCCGCCTAAGTATTCTAACCCCCCAAAGGAAGAAAGGCTGTGAGGGAGGGAAGTAGAAAGAGGAGGAAGAGGATGAGTCATAATTATAATTCCAGCACATGGGAGGCTGAGGCAGGAGGACTGCTGTGAGTTCAAGGTCAGCTTGAACTACATAGTGAGTTCTAAGCCAGCTTGGGCTATAGGATGAAGAGAACCTATGCTAAAAGAACATACAAGCAAGGAAGCAAGCAAACAAAACAACCCCCCCCCCCAAAAAAAAAGGTCTAGCTAGTCTTTTTTTGATTTATTTGAAAGAGTTTGTGTAGCCCAGATTGGCATGGAATTTGTAAGCCTCATGTCTCAGCCTTCAAAGGGCTGGGGTTACAAGCAAGCTCCACAAGTCTGGGCTTTAACCAACCCTTCTGTTTCTTGGATCTCTTTCCTTATTAGCTGACCATATAAAAAAATTCTCAAATATTTATAGTGAAGTTATTCTGGGCAGTCACTCACTGTATAGGATAACCAAGCCTCTGCTCAGATGCCTGTGGGGTGTTCTGTAGTGTGGTTTGTGGGTTCAAGCTTTGTTTACTCTAGTGAATATTGTCCATATTGAACATAGAAGTTGCAGTCTATTCCCAGGGTTACCAAGGCAATTCAACAACTTGAAAATAAAACTTTCAGCACTATTGTCAACAAAGAATATGGCAAATCTCAATGGCATTATACGATGCCCTCTGCTCACTTATTAATTCTAGATTGTGAATATACTTCCAGCCCTCCATATCCATGAGCTTTGGATCTATGACCCACCCAGGCCAGCATCAAAAATGTTTCTACCATGTCCTCTAAGGATCAGCAAACATTGTGGGAGGGGAAGCAGAAAGAGTATAAGAGCCAGAGTACTGGGGGGGAGTGCTTTAGAATATTGTCTTTCAGGGCTGGAGAGATGGCTCAACAGTTAAGGCACTTGTTTGCACAGCCCAAGGACTGTGGCTCAATTCACCACTACCCACTAAAAGCCAGATTCACAAGGTGGTACATGTGTCTGGAGTTCATTTGCAGTGACTAGAGGACTTGGTGTGCCCATTCTCTATCTATCTATCATCTATCTATCATCTATCTATCTCTCTTTCTCTCTCTCTCTCTATCTATCTCTTTCTCTCAAATAAATAAATATATATTTTAAAAATCTGTATCTTATTATAAATCATATCACATTAGGCTGTGATTTCTCTACAACACAAAAATATTATTTAATATGAGTTACGGTAAGAAAAAGTTTGCAAACTTCAGAGAGAATAATCTAGCCATGACCACCCCACTCTTTCTTATCTCATTCCAACCCATGCCTTACTCACCAGGCTGTGTTTTATGAATGTTCGTTCCAAACTTCAAGCAAGCAACCTCACTCCTGTTAAAGCACACTTACACACTCACTATTTCTACTGTGTTGCATGACTTATTGTGAGATTATTCCTATCATGGGTCTTTATATTTGCATCTCATGTCATGTATTACCTCCCAGTAAGTACCTTCCATCTTAGGTCTCTCACCATGCATATCCCATTATATTTTCAAGCTTCCTCCCAGCCCTGCATCCACTTCATCTTGTTTATATTCACTTATGTATTGACTCATTTGTTAGGTTTTATTTTGTTTCTCCCAATTAGAATACAAGCCTTCTATGAGATCATGGGCCACATCTGCCTCATGTTACTTCTTCAATGCAAATAGAAGTATTTATCATGATTAGGTGCTCAGAAAGTTCTTATTGAGCAAATAACATGTGGAAATATAGTTGAGGAGATCTGTGACTCTCCTGGCTTCTCAAAGTCCCATTAAAAAAAAATCAAAACAGTAGAATCAACATCAAAAGGCTCTTGCTTTGGTCTTATTTCCAGTCCAAGGGGACATTCATTTCATCACATCGCACTGCTAACTATTGGGTCTGGATTCCCCTTTCTTTATGGAGAAAGAACAGTTATTATGAAATAGTTATTAATAAACAGCAGTTTCTTTCTGGGTACAATGTGTATATGTTATTCAAATTGAGGACAGAAGAACTGAATAGATTCCATTTCTCTTCTCACCATTATATTTGCTACCTGTTTAGATTACAGACACTGTTTCTGCCTTCTCTTCACCATTTTCCAGCCCATGCAGTATTCGCATAATGGCTATTATTAAGATAACTCTTTATAGCAATCCAGTCCCGAGATAGTCATCTTTTTTCCTGACATTGGTGAGTTCATTAACATTATGGTAGACCTACTTATTGTTTTGGTGTCTGTGCATATGTGACTGTGTGTTTACTTGTGTGACCATCAGCAGGCACATGACACAGCACCTTTGTGGAGGTCAGAGGAGAGCTTTCTGGGGTCGGCCCTTACCTTCTACCTCATTTGACGCAGTATCTCATTGTTCCTTGTGCCCTGCTATTTGCCAGGGTAGGTAGCTGGTCCATAAGATTCTGGAAAATTCTCTTTTCTCCATCTTCCCTCTTGCTGTCTGCATGCTGAGATTACAGAAGTCTACCATGGCTTCCAGCTTTTTTACATGAGGTCTGAGGATCAGAACCCATATGCTCAGGCCTGCATGGCAAGTTATCTCCTCAGCTCCCTAGACATGATAATTTTTAACTATATAGAAAAGGCAAAGTTGATTTTTTTTTAAATTGCATGTACTGTGCTCTAAATTTTTATTTTATTTTGAGAGAGAAAGTGAGGGAGAGAAAATTGGTGCACCAGGGCCTCAGCCACTGCAATTGAATTCCAGATGCTTGCATCACCTAGGGGGCATGTGCAACTTTGTGTTTGCCTTAGCTTTTTGGATCTGGCTAACATGGGATCTGGAATGTCAAATGTGGATCCTTAGGCTTCGCAGGCAAGCACCTTAACCATACACCATCTTTCCAGCCTGTTCTAAGTTTTTATAAAAATTAATGAAAAACATTTTCTTTGAAATAGAAACACAGTATTAGAAGACTGTTATTTGCTGTCGGGGATTAGCTCTCACCTTAACTAGCTAAGCTATTTGCAAAAGTTATTTAAATTCCTGGAGTCTCTGGTTTCTCATTTATATAATACTAGGGTCAGTTTAGCTAAAATTTTCTACTGTTCATTAGAATGTATTATAATACAAATACATTTAAAATTAAACCTTAGCTCATCCTCAGAAAAGCCTTATGAAATAGGTAATATTCTTCTCCTATCTTCCATACTGAGGACAAAGAGCAGGGAAAGAAGAGATTGCAAGTGGTGGAAAGGACTTAAACTTAGGACTGGTCTGATTCCAGAATCTCTGTTCTTTCTCATTGGCTTTCCAGCTGGATTGATGCCATGTTCATGTCTAAGAAGTCAACTGGCATGCTGTAAATCCTGGTATGTCATGTTAACCTCCACAACCCATTTTATTTATTTAATTATTTTTTTAAATTTTTCCAAGGTAGGGTCTCACTATAGCCCAGGCTGACCTGAAAATTCACTTTGCATTCTCAGAGTAGCCTTGAACTCATGGCGATCCCCCTACCTCTGCCTCCCGAGTACTGGATTAAAGGCGTGCGCCACCACACCCAGCTTCACAACCCATTCTTATAGCACATTGGACATTATTTACCTGTAGAGACTATGTGCCTCTTTGAACAACCAGGACATTAGCTCAGTGCCCTGACTGTAGGAGATATTGAATGCCTATTTGAAAATGTTCAAGAGATGAAATGGATTATAGCAACACTTTTTAGATAGATAAATGCCTCTGATTCATGTATTAAATATTTTTCCATAGGGGTTGGCAAGAAGGATTAATGGTAAAGTGTTTGCTGTGCAAGCCTGAGGATCTGAAATTGGATCTTCAGCAGTAAAAGTCAGAGACACATGTGTAATTCCAGAGCTGGGGAGGCAGAGACAGAAGCATTCCTGAGGCTTTCTGATTAGCTAGTCTAGTGGAATCAATGATCGCTAGGTTCAGTGAGTGACCCTGTCTCCAAGAACAAAGTGAAGAGCTATTGAGGAAGACACCTGACCTTGACCTCTGCCCTCCACAGACACATGCACACATGTGCACACACATGTATGCCTATAGAATACTAATGCATACACACATGCACACATACACATGCAAAAATAGTATCAGCTATGTCTGTATAAATCCCCCTTTTATTCACTCCATTTATCACTGCAATCTGACTTCTACCTCCATTAACACCAAACTGTTCTTGCCAAAGCCAGCCATAAACTTTAAATGACATTTCTCATGCCAGTTTATGATACCTCCAGGAACATGTGTCATGGATGACTACTCCCTGTCCCCCTTGACCTGTCTGGCACAGAACTTCCCAATTTCTTTCCTGCCACTCAGGATGTAAGGCTTTCTGTGCAATTTAGATGCCTGTACCCTGTTCAGTTCTCCAGCTTTCGTATGTCCAGGAGTCTGTCAAGGACCATTCTTTCTTTTTCTTTTTCTTTTTTTTTTTTTTTTTTTTTTTGGAGAGAGACAGAGAGAGAGGGAGAGGAAGACAGAGATGGGTGCGCCCGCAGCCTCTCAGCTGCTGTGAACGAAATCCAGATGCGTGTGCCCCCTTGTGGTCAAGTGTGGCATTGCGCCCTTGTGTCACTTTGCATCTGGCTAAATGTGGGACCTGGAGATTGGAACTGGTCCTCTTAGGCTTAGGAGGCAGGCGCCTTAACCACTAAGCCATCTCTCCAGCCCAAGAACCATTCTTTCTGCCCTTTCACTACACCCTAAAGATCCTGTGTCCCTCCCTGACTTTGCTCTGCTACCCAAAGAACAGGGATTTTCAAATCCACACTTTTAGCAGAGATCTTTCTCAAGAACTGGGATAGTAGCACCAAGTGATAATTTACTCTGACAGCATTTCAGTACGGACACTATGCATGTGAAAAGTGGATCAGATGGCATTTGAAGTATCCAAATAAGGAATGTGCACCTTGAGGGTGGAGCTAATATCTGAGGTACCTAATCGGGGCTCCCTATCCCACAAGTGGCTTCCTGACTGCTCCACATTATATTGTCGCAGGCTCTCTTACAGGCTTAATTAGACAGCAAAGCTAGAACCATACCTTTGATGCTCCACTTTCAAGACAGCCTCAACGGACCATGTCTCCTGCTTCACAAAGTACTTGGTTCACCTGTCTCAATCCTACAGCTGACTAGTCCTGCTGGATCCCAGATTGCTGCCTCGTCCAATCCTTTTTCTCAGTGAATGGATCCACCACACTCACCCAATGATCCCAGCCAGAAATCTGACAATAGTTTTAACTCTTCCTCCCCATTCTAATTGAATCTCATATGTAATCAATTACAAAGCTCCATCAATATCATCACCTAAACAATTCTCGAATACATCCATTTCTCTCCATCAACACCTCCCAAATCGAGGCCTCCCGCTCCTCTTCCTCTCTCTGCAAGGTTACTACAATGAGCTGTCCTCAGTCTTGTCCTTTCTGTTCCATTCTCTACACCTCAGCAGAGTGCCTCTTATGAAACGGAAATTGGTATTTTAATTACAGCATAATTATGGTAAAATAAGAGTGGTATGCAAGCTATATAACAACTGGCAACAGCTTAGGCACCAACTTTTCAGAACAAATTTCAAACAATATACAGTGAAAACATCAATTATTCCTATGGACTAGTAACTGGGGCCTAGTGCAACCGACTTCTGAATTTCCTACTAACATTTACTGAAGTCTAATTCAACAAATATTTATTGACAAACTCCCAGAATAGAATAATGAACGAGGAGTCACACTCTCTTTCTCTTTAAAGGCTCACTTTCCATGAGTGAAAAACAAACATTCAAATGAGTCATTTACATAAATGGGGTTTGAAGCTTTGTGTTTTGGAGGCAACAGACAGCTGACACTGCACAGCAGGGCAGTAAGGACATGAAGGAAAAAACAGAATGCTGATATAGTTGATAAATGAAAGAAAACAAACACCACTGAACAAGTCGGGTGTTTTATGGACTTCTTTAACCTTATATTGTTACTCTATTTTATTTTGTGCTGTAGATGGATTACACAATTGTTTTGTGCCCTCAATAAAAGGGATCTCTAGAGTCTTATCCTGTTCCCAGTAAGTGCTAGGATAGTGCCACCAATCAGGTGTTCTGGGAGGACAATTAACTTAGCAGGTCACTTTAGGAGACTTAATGGGAAGACATTTCAGAGGAATGATGCCTGAGCTAAGTCATTAGGTGAAGGTTTGGGAAGCTGTAGCAGGTAAATCATGCTTTTGGTGGAATCCACCATTCACAATCTTGGCTGAGATCGTGCAGTACCTTCCTGATAACCTAGAATCACCTCTCCATTATCCTCCAAGTGTGCCGTGTTGAACCTTCTCTGCATGACGCTGAGTGTGGGTCACTACAGCATCTTGAGGTATATCAGGTCCCAAGTCCCAGGACTGCTCAGCACGCAGCATCCACAGTCCACCGGCTCCATCCCTGGAAGGCTAGTTTGCTGACAGATCTTATTTTGCTCTGTCATTATTTTGTCATTATTTTGATCCCCTGCATTTTTGTTGGTCACCAAATAAGCATCAGCTGGTGTCATCATCATTTGAACCTTATTTCAAAGTCACCTTTTGGCCAGGTATGGAGGCTGAGGAAGAAGGATTGCCATGAGTTCAAGGGCAGCCTGGGCTATACAGCAAATTCTACACTAGTATGTGCCACAGTTTGAGATTCTATCTCAAGAAAAGGCAAAGAAGTGCTTGGGAGATGGCTCAGCAGGTAAGAGTAATTACTGCAAACATGAAGGCATAAAAGGGCCCATGACCACCTGAGTTCAATTCCACAGGACCCATGTAAATAGCTGGGTTTGGCCACACATACTCAAGTCCTGAGGGAATCAAAATCACAGAATCAACAAGGCTTGCAAAATCCAAAGCTCTGCATTTAGAGAGAGACTATCTCAAGGAAACACACAGATGAGTGGTACAGGAAGATTGCCTGACCTCTGCCTCCACCCATGCTTACACAGGTATGTGCAGCTGTATAGACATGTGCTTACACCACATACCCACACGCACGCACACACACACGTACACACACCCATCCCACCATTACCCATACTACACAATCAAAAGAAAGAGACAGAGAGGAAAAGGAAAGGAAGGAAAGAAAGAAAGAGAAAAGGCATCTTCTATAGGAAGTCTTTCCTAATGGGCAGCAGCACACACATAAAGAGCGTCCCCTTCATGAGCAGTGAACAAGGAACATTCTTACGTGGAATGTTCAGAGGAGGATCTGGTGAAAATAGATGTCTGAAAAATCATAACCAAGGTCATTTAACAATGATGGCAAACTGCATCCAGTCTCTCTTTTTTTTAACGTTGCCTTAACACCTCAAATTCTTGGCAGACAAACACCTTGACAAGTTTCAGAATGTCACTGTGTCTTCATGTGGCTTTCACGTAGCCTATTTCCTCACGATTCCTCATCACCCTCCGATGAAAATGTGAACAGAGCGAGTGCAGTAAGAAAGCTACAAATTACTTAAATCTCCTGGTGGAATTGAATAGTTTAGAAGAATCAGAGCATTTCATATGGGAGCAATATCAAAAATAGATGACCTAAAACTCAAGTTGTTTCCCCAGAATCTGCACTTTCTGGATTGTCTCTTGAGGTTGCTAGTAGCATCAGCTTTCTGAGGAGAAAAAATAAAATAAATACAACCCATATTTTCCTCAAAGCTCTCTGGTCCCCTTTAAATGCTGTTGTCTAGGAGGGTTTTCATTACATTGCATAGATTCTGGTATGAACACTCTCAAAAAACTTCTTTGAGGGCTGAGGAACCTGGCTCAGTGGATAAAGCACTTGTCATGCAATTATCAGGACCGAAGTTCAGAACCGCAGCACTGACATAATGTGCAGCATGCCATCCCAGTGCTGGACAGGCAGAGACAGCAGAATACTCAGTTAATATAACCAAAACAGCGAGCTCCAGATTTCAACATGAGACCCTGTCTCAAAGGGCCAAAGGATAAGGCGAGAAGAACTTAAGGAAGACACCTGTCATCAGCCTCTGGCCTCCACATGTACATGTGCACATGTGCCAAATGCACCTGCAGACTCACACACACTCCCACACATACAAAAACAGATATACAGGCATACCACACACATGCATAAACACACACAAAAATTCCTTGATGCAATAACTTTGGAGCACACTGTATAATGCAGTCTGGGTATGGAGACAGAGAAAGACAACTGTATATATATATATGTATGTATAATATAATATTTTGGTAAGCAGTCTAGTTTTCCTTGGTGAAGCTTCATTTCACAAGTGTACTTCAGTATGGAAGTGGTTTCCCCACAATGTAAACACCACTCCACACAGTGCTGGATTGAGAAAGGCTATTTATTCCATCCCCTTCCCTGAGTTCACACAGGAGTGTCCTTTGGTCTGGGGTATTTGTTTCCATCATACAGGTTATTGAAACTATGAACATTTCCATGATGTTTGCTGAATTGGGTTGTCCAGGATAGACAATCCATCAACACTATTCCTTTCTTTGCATGAGTCGAATGTGGGTTATTCCAGCTGTTATCACTGTAATAACTACTTCAAGGATGTGTAGGAAGCAAAAATAAAAATATAAACTCTAAGAAATGAGACCATTAGCCCCAAACTGTAATGCCACATACCTTCTACTACAGGACTGATGGTGAATACAAGGTGGGGAGTCCCTTACCACACACATTCTCCGATTTCTCCCCTGCACATGGCAGTAGAAGTCTCATATTTGGCTTGGATTGAAGTCGACCAACTGCCAGGAGAAGTGCAGGTTTTCACACCGAGAGTCAGACAGAATTCCAGTCTCTCAGCATGCAAGTCCCAGAAGGCAGGTGAGAAAGATAACAGGCCCCAAAGCAGCTATTTTAAACATAGCACTGTTCTCTTTAAAGGTGCAGTGTATATGTCTTTCAGACCCATTTGAACCTTTCTGCTTTCACCTATCTTTTTCTTTCCATCTATCTTCCATTTCCAAGGTGCTCCATAGGAAAGCCATACGATTGCCAGGTACAGTTGTGTAAGTGAGCAGATAACCTCTGGGGTCCGCTCTCTTTCACATGGTGAGGAGAACAGTAGCAACCAATGACAATGTGTTTGTTCAGACTGAAACATGTACAGATAAATACCGGGCAGAGGAGTTAGCTCACTGTGGCACTACACACGTCTTAATCCTCATCCCTCTCAAATTTTGCCAACTTTCACAGAGGAGCAATATAAGAACTATTTGTCATATTTATTTTTCTTTTTTAAAAAATATAGTTTATTTGTATTTATTTGACAGAGGGAGAGAAAGAAAGAGAGATAGAGAGAGAGAGAGAGAGAGAGACGTGCCAGGGCCTCCAGCAAACCTGGGTCCTTTGGCTTTGCAAGCAAATGCCTTAACTGCTAAACCGTATCTCCAGACCTATCTGTTCATATTTCTAAAATATTCCTTTTGTTGTATGCCACAAAATACTGAATTTTCATTCAAATATGTTGTTAGGATAAAATCTAATTCTTGGGTGAAAACACTATGTTTCAGTTTTATAAAAATGAGATTTTGTTAATCCATTTATCTCCTTTTAGCTTGTAAGTTTGAAAAAAATAATTCCTAGCAACCAAATGCAATTCTTATTCACTCTACATTATAGGTTTTTTTAAAAAAACATGTATTTATTTAGTCAATTGTTTTTGACCATTCAATGAATTTATTGTGAGGGTACACTACCAAGACAAGCTAGGTTGAGGAAATAAACTTCATTTACTAGCAGAGTAATACTGAATTACCTATTTATTAGCTTCAAACTTATGAAATATCAAATTAAACTTATAACAGTATCTCATAGAATTTCTGTGATTAAATTTAAAAATAAATCATACATTGTATTTAGAACATAGCTGGCCTTTGGCATGACTTCAACATTGCTAGTCAATGTTTACCAGAGAGAATCATTACTTAAGTTATATAGTAAAAGGAATCTTTAAAGGGGCTAGTATGGCATATGAGCAACCTAAATAACAAAGTACACAAGCACTGTAAAATATACCTTATAAATGAATAATAAAGTTGAGAAATTCTTGTTTACTCATCTTTTGCAAGAAAACTCAACTTCTACCTTTTTGTAATTTTTGCTTTGCATCACTTCAGTTTTCTTTTCCATTGCTCACAAATGGAATTTCCCCGAGACTGCATTATGTGTGTGACGGAGCCTGGAGGGATGCACATGCATTGTCAGGTGCTGGCTGTAAGCCCCTGGGGCATGCAGTTCTCCCTACTGTGGTCACTACTTAAGGGCAACATGCTGAAGGCCAGGAGACACTTTTAGCTCCTTTGGCTGGATCTCTGCTGCACCATGACTTGCGTGAAGGAACATACAAGCAGGACTCTGAAGTGGTCAGCTGAAGAACTCATTTCTGTTTCCTTCTCCCTATCCATAGTCCAAGTTCACATATTCAGTATAAAACAATAAAATCCTGACTTGATAGTTACTGCCTCTCCGTGAATCATCTTAGGCATCTATCTTCCCATGAGGCATGAAGTTCAACAAGCTGCATGAAAATATCATGACAGCCACTAGAAAGGCCATGTCTGGACTGCTCTCTATCAAAGAGGAGTCCTAGTTTGGGAGAGAAGATAGGAGGGAAATCATTCAGAAGTGACAGTGGCTTCTCAGAAAGTCTTCCAAGAGGACTGGCTTTTCAAAACAGATAGCTATGGATCTGAACGGAATGGGCTGGATTGTCCTTCTGAGATCAGTAAGCATGCGTTCTCTCCTCCCTGTGTAGCAGGTGATATTTGCTATAAAAACCTGGCATGCACGACCACTCTCCATTTTCATCCCATCTCCATTGGAGGTTCACCTTCATCCACAGCTCAGGGAACATGCTCTGCATTTAAGGCTTCCCATCCCTTCCTAATTCCCACCAATGACATCTTGGGTGGCAGGATAATATTTCCAAGGGCTAACATGCAAAAAAAAAAAAAAACTCACTTATCCTTTCATAGCATTAATTTAGTAAACATTTTAGCATTTCTTTTATAAAGTGATCATGAGTTGTCTGAAAAATACAGAATCCAATTTAACTTCCAAGTGCTTCAGTTTCTGTTTTCTGCCTTAAAGAACATGTGTGAGGCTAAAGATAATTACAACTAAGTAAAAATGTGTCTCATCTGTGTTCAAATTTTATTTCCATATTTATTAGCAGTAAATTTTGTCAGGAAATTTTTGTCCTGTGATCTTTAGTTGGTTTTCTACAAAACTGGGACACAATCAGCTCTACTTTTCAAAGTCTTAAATGAAACACTGTAAAATCTTTGTTTTATATATATATATGTATATATGTGTGTGTGTGTATATATATATGTATATATAGAAAGTTCAGATCTCACCCCCTCCCTGTGTTACAGGACGCTCTGCAACCTGCAACAGGTTGGCTAGATGTTTTCCCATCCCCCTACCTGAGTGGTTGAGGCAGGGGATTTTCTATCTCGCCACCCCCCCTTTTTTTTTTTGGTCACTGTTGCATACTATAAAACCAAGTAGCTGCAGTGCAAAATTGACTTCTCAGCTGGAGTGAGCCCACCTGGTGTGCTGTGTGGCATCTGGCCGTGGCAGTTTGCTGTGGTCCTGGAGGAACAGGGATGTGCAGTCGAGACCACATTGATCCTGCCTTCACTCTCTGACTAAATGAAAGTGTCTAAATGCATTTGCATGTGTTGTTTCTTTCCCAGACAGATTAGGGACATGGGGCAAGCCAGGGCAGAAGGTGGTATCACCCTGTTGTTTAGGATCTGTGTGCTTGGCTGTGTGACAGATACATTAAAAGATCAGATAGTCAGGAAGTTAGTATCCCCATAAGAAACAATACATTCTCTCTCTCCCTCTCTTTCTGGTTGTATGTGGGGGGGGGGAGGCATGTGTGTATATATATCGTGTGTATATATGCTAAATATGTATGACTGCATATGTGTAGGAGTGTATGTGTGTGTATGTCACAGGACAAACATGGGTTTTGTCCGCCTCTTTTCGAGAGAAGATCTGTCAATGACCTGTAGCTTACTAGTTAGGCAGGCTGGCCAGTGACTCCACGGATTCACCTGTGTCTACCTCTCCAATTCTTGGATTACAGGTGAGATCTGTACTCCCATCCACACATCCATGTTCCCATAGGACCCCAGCAAGTTAGGTGGGGTCTAGGGATCAAACGCAGGTCCTCATATTTGGGAGGCAGCCTTTACTGACCTAGCCATCTCACAGCCCCAAGGAAGGACACAAGTGTAGATGAGACTTAACCCAAGATCAAGTAAAAAAAGAGAAAATCTTGTTTCCTCTAGAAAAAAGGACAAAATTCTTAAGAGGGGATGATTGTAAGCTCTCAGTGATTTATGAAAACAGTGAGAAAAAATGAAATGCGCAATGTTTTTAGAGGCAAGGAAAGATGCATGACTCACTACCCTTGAATTATGTAAGCACAGGACCTACTTGTCAATTAAAACTACTATACATGTGTTTAAAAACCCAAGGCTCTGGTTGGAGTGAGGGCTTAGTGGTTAAGGCATTTTCCTGCAAAGCCAAAGGACCCAGGTTCGATCCCCTAAGACCCATGTTAGCCAGATGCACAAGGTGGTGCATGGGTCTGGAGTTTGTTTGCAGCAGCCTCTGTCTGCCTCTCTTCTCTCTCTCTCTCTCTCTCTCTCTCTCTCTCTCCCTGTCTCTCTGACAAATAAATAAAATAAAATAAAATAAAATAAAATAAAATAAAATAAAACAAAACAAAACAACCCCAAGGCTCTGGCATTTACTTTCTACATTCTGAAAGGAAGGAAAGCGCTAATACTACTCAGTGTGTGAACCTCTCTTATCTGCAGGGCACCTTCAATTCTGCAGCCCCTGTAGAAGTATGTGCCAATCACTGAAGCTGAACCATTTATGTGCTCTCTCTCTCTCTCTCTCTCTCTCTCTCTCTCTCTCTCTCCCTCTCTCTCTCCCTCTGTGTCCCTGTCACCCAGGATGATGTTGCTCCTTTATACTCCCAAATCCCACTGGGATGTACATACATGTGAAGATATAGAAGCCATTTTCCCTGAAGTCAGTGACTTTTTCTGGGGGAGAATCCCCCCTAAGACCACACCTAAATGTGGACGTTAACACACCCTGGAGCCAGGCTGAGACAGCCTAAGGCTCTGGCTCCAGTAACACAGGTATGTAGCTTTTCTGTTTAGAGCATCTCAGCGTTTTACAAAGAAACTCTGAACCTCCCTGGGAAGCTGCAGAGGAGGAAGGACCCAGTGATCTTCTTGATGCACAGCCACTTCCCCAATAAATCCATTTTCCACCCATTCTTCAGCCAGGTATCTCAAGGTGCTCATCGCTACAGGACTGTCTGCTTCTTACTGGTCTCTTCACAGTGGGACTGAGCTTGCAGCTCTGCCCATGCTAAGACAATTACTGTTCTTCCATCATTTCCTGTATTCTGAAAATAATTATTCCCACCTCCCGTTCATTGTTTCCATGTCTCCCATTCTGCTTGTCCTAACTGCTAACAGGCTTTTAAAGTATTTGCCAACTGTGCCTTTTTATTTGCCATAGTGGGTAAGTACCCTACCACTGGATGGTTCCAGCCCCTGTACTGTCACTTCCATGGGTTTGGGAAAAGATAGGAGACAGATGCTACTATGCAGTCATTACGATGTGACAAGAAATTCCCAGTACAATTGGATAGAAGAAGGCCCCTCATTTTTGTATCACCGAAGGGTTCACATTACCCAGTAGAAAATGGAGCTACAAATTATGACTGAGGATTTGGCTACAGATGACCAGCATATATTTTCACTATAAAAGTGATCAAACTAGGTTGGCTCAGCAAATATTTTCTGAGAATATAATCTATACCACCACGATTCTTACATGTGTTACAAGGTAAGAAAAAAACACTCATCTTAGGACTTGGAGGGCAGTAATGTGCTGAAAGTTCCTTGACGTAGTAAGGGGTGAATATAAAATGGCAGTGGGGCCAGACTTCAGATAGAGGCACTCCAGGACCTCTAGCCACTGCAAACTAACTCCAGATGCATGTGACACCTTGTGCATCTGGCTTTATGTGGGTACTGGGTAATCAAGCCTGGGTCCTTTGGCTTTGCTGGCAAGTACCTTAACTGCTAGGCTATCTCTCCAGCACAAAATATGCAACTTTAAAAGGAAATAGAAGGATTCGTGAAAGGATGTATGGAGTGATGCAATATACAGAACTCGGTCACCAGATACCCACACAAAGCTTCTGCTAGTATATAAGAATTCTTTGTCTCAGCTAAAAACTTCAGGCACAGATGGATCCAGGTGCTCAAAAGCTAGAACTGAATTTCACCTCGATCAACAGTTCTGACTGTTGCATTGACTTCATTTTCAGAAAAATGTCATGCTCAAATTTTCACCTACCAATTAATCAACCCATGCAGAAAGATTATTTCATGGTCCAATAAAACAACATTCATGAGTCTGATTTGCCAGGTCAGTGCCTACCTGCCTCATTTCCTACCCTCACATTGAATCCAAGAATTAGATTATCCCACTCAACTTGCACAGATGAGGGTAGGTGAGGTTGTTATGCAAAGGAAAGGCAAGGAAATGGTGCCATGGTAGTGGAGAGGAGTTCTTAGCCAGTAAGTTCCATAATTACTCTTGGTTTCAGATAGATTTGGCTGCATCAGAAAGTTTTTTTGTTTTTTTTTAAATCCTCAAGTCTCAGACAGAAATTGCTTGGCACTTAAGAGTAGCTATTTTTGAATTATTTATTGTTCTCCTACAACATTAGTCCCCAGAAACTGTTAGTATCCATCGCTTGCTGAAAGGCCACCTGACCATAAAGGTGGAGAGCAATCTCCAGTCACCTCTACTAGAAAGGAACAGTAGTTATTTTTAGCTTTCTGGTATTTGATCTTAATTGCTTTCAGCCTGGAATGACTTCAGTGAGATTTGTACACTTGAAGGCTGCTGTAAAGAGAAGGGGGAACAAGTCAAATATTAACGAAAACCTTATAATTCTCATTCAAAACTGGAGGATTCTTTATATTTTTTAAAGAAAATGTTAGTTCTATTTTTAACTCCCTTTTGGGTTTTCTCAGTCTTAGGCTGAGATACAGAGAACTAGGTCAGGTAGCAAAAGGCTTCCAACGCAAAAGGGAATCACTTTAACTGTTTGTTAGCAAGTCTTGATGCGAGAAGAACACCGAGAAAGCAAGCGTTCCATCTGTGCTCATTCAGGTCTTGGCGATCTCAGAATTTCTGCACACGGTCCTTAGGAGACTTCAAAAGAGTATTTCTGAATCCGAAGGGAAAAGATCAGTAAAAACCCAGACCCTCAGACTGAGATTGTAGCTGACTGGTTGTACACTTACTTGACATGTATAAGACTGTGAGTTTGATCACACACACACACACACACACACACACATCTCATGAAGAATAATTACTCTTTTTTTTTAAAAAGGCCACCAAGATATCATGTGTCTTAAGATGTCAAAGTGTAGAGTGAGAAAAGATGGTGGTCAGTGATACTACTTACCAAGTTACCTCAATCTGTGCTTCCCACACATTCTATATAATCTACACAACTCTTTTTGAATGCTTCCTCCAGTGTGACCCTAGGAATGGCATCCTCTTCACCGAATCTTTTGACTCATTGCCTTTGAAGCCGGCAATTCCAGCTTGCAATGGCTTATCGACATGCAAGGTCATTCTGAGATGTCCTGACGTGAGGCGGTCCTGGAAGGACCCTCCTCTGCCATGTGTATGCAACCTAGGTTGTCTGTTTTATTCGGCCTGAAGATTTGGAGAGGGGCCTCTTCTAGGAGGCTCCTGGAAGACATCGTTTTCTCCTGAGCAGTCCCTTCTCTGATGGCCTTGGGTTTTTCCATGGCTCCCCAGTCTCTTTGAACAAATGGACACAAGTCAGTATGGAATGACATAATGCTAGATCCCTCCATAATCATTTCCAGTTGGATATTTTTATCTTGCTTTTGAAATTTTAAAAGGGCTTGGATAAATAAACAGTTACTGGTTGGAAGCCATACTTTGAACAACTTCCTGATAGACATTCTGAAGGCTGTAATGATTATCAAAGTTTATATAACCACTGTTAGGAATGTGAAGTGAGAACTTAATGCTTGTAGCTACTATATATACATATATATATATATATAGACATAAAATCACACATAAAAGTGATCCCTTAATTTAACTTAATTTTAGTTCTCATATATATTTAGATGTAGTCTCAGTGTATAATGTATGTTTAAATTAAAAGAAGAACACTTTATCTGGGGGAACAGGGGGTGACACACGCATTTAATACCAGCACTCGGGAGGCAGAGGTAAGAGAATCACCATGAGTTCAAGGCCACCCTGAGACTCCATAGAGCATTCCAGGTCAGCCTGAGCTAGAGTGAGACCCTACCACGAAAAACCAAAATAAATAAATAAATAAATAACATTTTGTCCTTAATCTCTACTAACCTAGTGGTCAGCCATTTCTGTTTAAATCCAGATATTTCTTTGTACATTAAGTTCTTTCATATGAAATCTGCAAGGGCAAATACTGCTCACTGAGGAAGTCCAATGCCTCAGAGAAAGGGTGGAGCTTCCACAGTCAGTCTTTCTGTTGTTTTATTTTTTGGTGCTGAGAATTGAACCTAAGGCCTCAAGAATTTCAAACATGCTAAGCAAGTGTTCAACCACGTGCCTGCATCTCCTGTCTGCTTTTTACTTTTCATTTTAGATAACGTCTCACCACGTTGACCAACATGGTCTACAACTCACCCTGTAGCCCAAGAAGTCCTTAAACTTGTGATCTTCCTCTTTTGCCTTCCAAGTATCAGGGATTACAAGCCTGAAATAAAATTGTCACTTTTGTCCACACAGTAAAATGTAAGCACGTTAATAATCCCCCAAATCTGAAAGTAAGGAGGGAAGTCACCCTCTGAATTCATTCTACAAAACAAGCCAGGAACAAAGCATATAGTCCTGCCTTAATGTCCCTTGTCTGCCACTCTCTAATCCAAAGGAACCTGCTTGAATCAACTGTCCCACTTCCCAAGGGAGTTCTAGCTCATGAAAACAAACAACCAGTGCAGAACCATGATTCCTCACATGATTTCCATTAAATATGACAAGACAATAAACTTAAGAACAAATTGATGCCCATAATATTGCTCTGTAAAAGTGGAGACCAAGAGGGTTAAAACAAAATCCTATATTTACACAAAGTCCAACTGTTTCCCAGGAAAGAAGCTGGGCAGTGAACAAATGGGTAAGGGACATAGACCTTGCTCCTGAAGAATAAGAAACAAAGGGACAAAATGGCTCCCAGAATGTGGCACCTGAAGGCCGGGATGAGCATGCCCACCTTAGCCTGATTTCTAGAGAATTTGGCCTTTGTTTTCCTCTCTGTGCTGCTCAAGACCAGAGGAAGGGGACCTGAAGGAATCATGGTTCGACACACTCAGGGCAGTGGCAGGGCTCTCTCTACACCACAAGTGACCAGGGATGTTTACACACAAGGACAGGTTCTACTGTGGTCCTCCATAATTTTGTTCATCTCTTCCACCTCAGCACTTCCCTGCAGCACAGCCCACTATGCTCCTTTCTTCCCTCCCCTGACATCTTCTAAGTAAGCCTGCCCCTCCCTCACTCAACAGGAGGAATGGGCGGTGGGCTGTGATCAAGTCCGAGATAACAGAAGCCACTCCATCACTTCTCCTGCCTCCTTCACCTGAGAAATCATCTCTCGGACTGGGATCTCTCTAAGAAAAGGACATGTTCCAAGCTAAGTACAGGCTGAAGCACAAAGGCAGAAAAGACGGATCATTTATGACATCACATTATGCTGGAGTATGCTGTATTTCACAGAGGCAAGAAGTAAAAGTATGATCATTGAAACAGATATAATATAAAACACATATTCATAATATATGTTACACTATGGATAAAAATCTTATGTTAACCTTTCATATAGAATAGTTTACAGTATTTACATATGGTATGCTTATATAATTAAATATGTTTAATTATATATAATATGCAATGTAGATATAAAGTATTTTGATAGCATGCTTTTATGTAACCCTGTTAGTTTTAAGATGGATGGAGAGATAGATGACAGATAGATGCATAGAGACAAAGGAACACAATTAAAGAAGTTTTATATCTTATAAATATCATTTTTATATTCTAAATGGTGTGCCTGGTCTCTGCCTGTGTCTGTGAGTGAGTTAGTGAGTGTGTGTGTATGTGTGTGTGTGTGTGTGTACGTATGTATGTATGTATGTATGTATTAATCTGATATCATAAAATACTAAAAGTAAAATGTTGTATATTCTATATTATGTATGTTATTTTTCAGTGGAATATATATTGCATAATAGGTGGTCTTTGCATATATAAATATGCACAAACATGCACACATATATGGTACCACAGGATACTATGTATTCTTTAATTCTTTCTTATTCAACAGATATTGCATTAACCAAGATTAAAATGTCATCTATATTAAGAGTAACATGTTGGCCATGCTTCTTAGCTTCTCTGTATTAAGTCTATACATGACATAACACAGTGGGAAAAGCTGACCTTCCCAGAGTGTCAAATGTAGGAGCAGCACTCAGGAAATGCTGGGACCAAAACACACCTACAGCAGCATGTGCATCCGGACATCTGTCCTTTCCACACAGTGTTCTCATGGGAAGCATGAGAACTCCGACTGAAACGCAGGTATTTTCCCATCAAGCACTATTTTACTATCACAAACAGGCTTTGAGGAATACTTAGGTTTGAATACAGGACTAACCAGTATTCTGAAAATGAACTCTAAAGCACACAATAAAATCGAAAATGGGACTGTTTGAGGGCCCTGAAGGAACTTGGAAAATTATGTTAATGTCCTCACATGGGGCAACAATGAACAGAGTGCCAAGCTGCATCTGTACAGTGGCCCCCGCTGAGAAGAAAGTGTCTCATTGGGCAGAACTGGATCCCAGTGAAGCAAATGATGAGGTCAGGTGCTGTCTCCACTGCCAACCCATGCAGAGTGACCTTTGTTGAGGATGTTCCTCTGTGCTGGGGCCCTCGCTGTCTTTTAAGTCATTAGCACTGGCTGCTTGGCTACTGTGTGCTAGGCACTGAGCACTACAGATGTGCGAATTGAGTGAATCCTGCTGTTCCCCGCACGCTGACAATCATATCTCTCATCCACAGTGGACAAAAAGCCAGTGGAACAAATTCAATGAAAAAAAAACATAGCATTAAAAAATCTGAAAACAAAATAAAAAAAAGATGAAATAGCTGACCTGGAGATGGGAACATGATAGAGGGAATAGTTATTTTTTGTTATTTTAAAATTAGTGGGGGGAAGGAGAAGAAGGGGGAGGAGGAGGAGACACGGGTTAGGAAGCAGAAATCAAAAGCTGTCATGAGGATAAAAGACAGTATGGCCGAGTGGGTGGCTCGAGCTCTTTGGCTTTGTTGTGTGTTATCTCACATGCGATTTCACATAAACACATACAGATGAACAACTCATTCAAGCTTTTATTCACTTTTGAGGACAATGAAGACATTCGTGTCACCTTGTCTGTCTTGATCTCTTCTCAAAGTGAAGACCCTCCCCCAGCCACCCTGGGCTTTGCAGTAGCAACACCCCAGTTCTGGGATTTAAAGAAACAACAATGAGAAAAAGCAAGCTTTCAGTTTGAAGAAAAGGCAGTGTTTATGAGAAACCATTTCCAGTGTAGTATGCCAACATTTGTGAAAACTCCCAAAACAAATTCAAAAGATTTCCTGTGACTTTCTCTGTTTTATTGTCAGTAACAGTCCAGATGGCACAATCCACTAAGCATTGACATCACAATAAAGAAATTAGCTAACAAAGGCATAATTAGATTTAAGGGGGGAAAAGCAATATCAATTTGAAGTGACATTAAATTCAAATGATGTATGAAGAGAACAATTGGCAAGGCTTTTATCTCACTAGATTGAAGTGTGTGATGTGTAGAGTGATCTGTTTTGAAGACGAGACAGTAAGACATATTAAGGAGTGCTAAAGTCCCCGAGGCACCTGGAGAATATGATGATTATTTAATAAAGTCACAGTTAAGAATTTACCAAGTAGCCTTTCTTACTCTGTAACCATCCGATCTTGGCAGCTGCTCTTGGTTGGGGGTCATCTGGCATGTATGGCAGCAAGTGGTCCCTCAAACAGAACAGAAGCGTCTCAGAAACTGATCAGCACTAAGCTCCAACTTGCTAGGAAAAGTGCAAAGTACATGCTGTGGTACAAGCTCTGAAGATGGTCACACAGGGCCTGCTGGAACTGGTCACCCTAGCCAATGACTGCCTAGCTTTGAGGAAATCTGAAAACAAATTCTGCAGTATGCCAGCCCAAACTGGTACCCATTGCCCAGTGGCAATAATAGAGAAGAGGGCAAAGCATGTGGGCAAGACTAGAATCTGGGCACACTGGCTACTATTGATGCCGGTAACTCTGACAAGATTAGAAGAGTGCCAAGAACAGGCTGCTGAAAAGCCAACTAGGGGAAAAAAAATCCTTTCCTAAAACTTGACAGATCATTTTTTAAAAAGAACTTAACTTCTGCACGTGTACTAAGAAACATTGTTCCAAGTGCCATGTCCATCCACTCTAGGTAATTTGTTGGCTTGGCAGTAGATTGGCTATCCAGCAGGAATGAGAATAGCCAATCCAGCCTAACCCATACCCTGATGGTGGAAATCAAGTCAGCAGGGTGGTAATGGCAGCCATATCTCCATTGATTGCTCATCTTTATGTTTTCCATAGACTACTTAGAAATAATGAATAAGACCATCATCTATAAAAATAAACAACAATTTCAAATATTCCATTTTTTCTTGTTCATCTCATGTATTATCTGTAATTTTTAATGGCTTTTTGAACTATTTGTGTCTTATCAAGACTGGTGAAATGTACTACTTTTGAATAATTTAGTCTATATAAATGAATAATATATCTTTTATGTCCAAAAGTGGCTTTTGTTCAAAGGATGCCCTTATAGTGAACCCTTTTGTGGGCCTCACCTGTTAGTCAATAACCCAAAGCTCAACTCTGCGTTAGTTCTCCGCCCATGCCTCACTTTCTCTGTGCCTCGGCCAGTCTCTCCCGGTACCCTCCTGTATCGTCATCTCTCCCAGTGCTCTTATCTTTGTATGTTGCTCTCTCTTGGCTTTGATGACACTTTTTAGTACAGTATGACATCACCTATAATACTAAAGGTTCCACATTCAGTGAGCTCTGAAAGGCTAAGATGAAATTCCACACCAGCTGGGGTTCCTCGGCTTTGGGAACATTGTCCACACCTGTGCTGTACTTTCTGCCCTTGCTACATTCACACATTACCATGGAGAGTCCTTGGTTGTTGAAATGTGTGGTTGGTGCTGGGAAATACTACCTTACATTCATCAATTTCCCCTGAGTGCAAGAAAGCAGTGCTGAGTATACATCTTTACTGCATCAGAGCCCACACTTGTCCATTGTGTAGATCCCTCAGTTGGTATGAAAGAACTGCCGAAGGAAAGTATCCTGTAGACACAGTGATTTCTTACATATCTTTTTTTTTTTCTTGGAGGTTGAAATTAAGCTCAGGGCTTGTGCATGCCAAACAAATGCTCTGCCCCTAAAATGCACCCTTCTATCTTTTTTTTTTTTTTTTTTAAATCATGTGTTCCAAGCTGGGTTTGAATTCATAGTGTCATGCCTCAACCTGCCAAATGCCAGGATTGCAGGCATATGCCACCATGATAAACTGTCCTAACCCTTCCAAATTAATTTCAAGTCAAATCTGACTTTAAGTCATTTCAGGCACCTTAAAAAATGTTCTCAAAAACATTCAGATGCAAATGCTATTCTTCAGAGAATTTTCATTGTCCCAATCCATAAACTGGCTCTTTTTACTACTAATCTATGCAGCCTCCTATATGACAAGTTTAATTCTATATTTATCATCCCTCTATGGCATTAATAATTATACATGAAACCCTTAAAAAGCCAAGGTACAAGACATACTACATATTCATGTGGTTATACATAAAACTAAAGCTGTTTTATTTTAAGCTCATGCTTCAGCCATAGCTAAAAACAAGTCATCACAGAAAATTGAGTACATTGTTACAGGAGAGAGAGAAGTAACGATAAATGATGACACAATATCACACAATATGAAATAAAGCAGTTCATCTTTCGTGCCACCATAATAAGCCAATGTGTCACTAACCAGGACTTCCTTAGGTATCACACTTACTAAAAGGAAAAAGAAATGTGAAGAAGAAATTGCTTGGAGTAAGCTGTAGAGACATAGAGATGCTTTTCTTTTCTTTTTTTTTTTTTTTTTGGTTTTTCGAGGTAGGGTCTCACTCTAGTCCAGGCTGACCTGGAATTAACTATGTAGTCTCAGGGTGGCCTCGAACTCTCGGCAATCCTCCTACCTCTGCCTCCCGAGTGCTGGGATTAAAGGCGTGCGCCACCACGCCCGGCTTCTGTAGAGATGCTTTTCTAAAACGTAAAACTTACTGGAGCCTGGAGGTGTAGTTCAGAAGTAAGCTGGGCATGTTCAAGGACCTGGGTCAAATAAATCTCCAACATTGAAAAGTAATTTAAGGGCTAGAGGGATGGCTCAGCAGTTAAAGGCACTCATTTGCAAAGCCTGATGGCCTGAGTTTGATTACCTGGTACCCAAGTAAAGCCATCTACAGAAAGTGCCACCTGCATCTGGCATTTATTTATAGTGGCAGGAGGCTCTGACACACCCATTCTCTCTCTCTCTCTCCTCATAAATAAATAAATAAGTAAATAAATAAATAAATAAATAAATAAATTGGCATCAGGATTCTTGCAGAAGTCTGTTGTACAATTGGTGTAAGACAACATTTTAACCATGAATAATTCAGATGTGGCAGAAGCGTGACAAAGAACACTACCCTCAAACACATCAGTGTGGAAAAGCTCCTCAAGCTGGCCAAAGATGGACTATATGAAACTTGGAAAAGGCTGGAAGAAACTCCTTAATCAACTTGAACCATTTCTTCCCTATTATCAGGGTCCAATCACGTGGAGCAGGCATCTGCCTTTTATGGCTCCTGAACATTCATTCAGTCGTCAAGCATGTTCACAGACCCGGCTTAACAGGACTCTTTTATTCTATAGCTTCCAACAGACAGTCTTACTGAATTATATGATCCAATGGGGCTATTTCATAGGCATGTTCAAGTTCAAGTTTAATGAAAAGTTATAATATTTGCAAAATAATGGAGAGGAGAATTCTGGTTTATTTCTCACTATGGCTTATATAGGAAACAGTGTCATTCCCCAGCCAGCCCACTGAAGGAAATGCATTTATCCAGTAGTGAAGCCTGCTGTCTCTATATGATAGAGTTATAAAATTTTTAATGTCAAGAATATGAGTTTTTTAGCTGCATGCTTGTTCAAAGCCCACTCTCATCCTGTAGAATGTACTCTACGGTTTTGGTCTCACTTTTAATAAATCTATATTTTACTACTAAAAATAAAGAACATGAGAGCCCCATGGGGTATCAGATTAGTAAATATGTTTTATTTTCAGCTGGTAAGTCTGGAGGGAGGGGATAACGGTATTTCTAGTGCTATCACCTGAGGTCTCCCAAGCACTGGCTTTAAGCTTATACATCACAGCCCCATTGATAACTTCTCCCTTATGATATTACAATGCATTAAGTTATGAGCTATTTTGAAGAAAAATGAATAGTGGACAGTTTGCAATTCATTCATGGACTTTGTTACAACTCAAAATCACTGAAGTCATTTTCCCCTGACTTCTAGGTCTCCAGAAAACACAGTGATCAGGAGTCACACGACAAGGTCTTTACACAGCAAGGTCTTTGTCATTCCCCAGATTATCTCCTTTGGCCATTTTTTGCTCGAAGTGAACTCAGACTAATAATCCTGCCAGCCAGAACACAATAGCAAGCCCAGAGTAACCCATCTTCTGCTCTCCACTGAGTGCCCCTGCTCCGCAAGGGTTCATCATCTTTGGTCCTTTGATTTCCTATTGTGCACAACTCCAAGAGAGAGCTCCTCTACTTACTCATTTCTAAAGCAGACAGCGAAAAGTAAATTATGGCTGTAGGAACCCTCGATGGAAAATGGCAGCAGGAGAAAGGAAAAATGGGAAAGTTCTTTGGCTAGAACAGAATGTGCTGTGAGATGAGGTCCAAGAGGTGTTAACAAAACAAACCACCTCATACCATGCTGCAGGAGCACATTGGTTCTTTGAGCTGAAAGTCACTGGGAGGCAGAAGATACAAGAGGACTCTGTGCTGTCCCACTTGGACCGTAAAAGTGAAACACACGTTTCACATAAGAAAGGGACTTCCTTTTAGCAGAAGAAGAGAGTGTTCTTTCACCCAAGATGAAGTCACTACCAAATACAACTGCATAAACAACCTCATGAAATCACCCATCTCCCACTAATTGTCCCCATATCACTTCGACTCATTTTCCCACAATTTATTACCCCTGGAATCCAAAACTTTACAAACTTGGACCAAAGATTCTAGGCACTTCACAATTAATCATCTTTTGTTAAAGTGATTTATAAATTCTAAGGTGTAACCAACTCTTTGGTGTTTCCCTTCATTTCTATAAAAGCCCTATAACAAATGAAAATATTAGAACAAAACTCAATTCATATGCTTTTCTCCTATTACTCTGCCTTTTGCAGTCTCGACTTTTATGCCCCACAAACAAGTATACAGGTGAAGGAGAAGTTTCTCCTTCCTATGGATGTTTTGGTTAAGGATTTTGGTTTCAGTCATTAAATGAATGAAGGACTTCAACTTGTTATACTTGCAATTTGAAAATACCATTGTTTCTGCCCTATGGAGAAAGAAAGGATGAAGGACAGAGTGGAAGTAGAGACAGGTCAGGCAGAGCAGACTCCACCATTTTGGGGAGTGAAGATGATTCCAGACTAGAGTAGTACTAGAATAGATGGTAAGGAGCGAAAGTATGTGATGGCTTCTCTGAACAAAATATTTTACAGTACCTCTTGACGGAGTAGCTTCAAGAAGAGAAGGATGTGGAAAGAATCAGGGTGCCTCTAACCTTTCCAGCATGTACAGTTTTTATGAGACTGGAAATACGAATGGGCTGAGGGCCAGGCATGGTGCCACATGCCTTTAATCCCAGCACTTTGCAGGCTAGGAGGATCGCTGTGAGTTTGAACCCATCTTGAGACTATGTAGTGAATTCCAGGTCAGCGTTGGCTAGAGCGAGACCCTACCTTCCAGAAAACAAACAAAAACAAAACAAAACAAAAATCCCCAGACAAACAAAAAATAGGATGGGAAGATACTGAATCTCATTTTGGACATACTGAGTTTGAGGTTTCTCTGAGATATTCAAGTAGAAAGGTTGTGTTGAAAATTTATAGAATTCTGAGGACAAGTGTGAAAAGTTTGAACTCATATATATAGAGAGAGTGTAGAAAATGCATAGTGAAAATCATGGGTAGAAGATAAGTGATACTGCCTGGGGGAGAGAAATAGAGTGAGAATTTCTCTGCTGTGTCTCTGCTTCAGGGACCTTACGACAGTCTGCACAGGAGCAGTCATCGTGTGAGAACCCAGTCTCCATGGTATCTTCTTCTATGAGAGCATCGTCAAATCTTTCCCTTCCACTGGGTTTTCTGAATTATGAATTTATGTAGAAAGGAAATTTGGATGTTATTAGGTCTTATCTTCAAATTTTAGAGGTAATGAAACTGGAGAGCTTTATTCAAGGTCATGGTAAACCTTGGAGGGAACAAAAATCCAGATATTTGGACAAATACTCCAAAGGGTTTCCTTCTGACATTGTTTCCCATAAGAACATTGAAAGACAGACGTAAGTTCCCAGGAGACTACAAATTATGAAACATCATGAAACAATATAGGCTTTGTACAAGGGAACGCAAGGCAACAGTGAAAACAGAAGTAACACTTTTGAATTGGCCCCACAGTTCAGTAAATATTATTACTACACTGTACATGATTGGACCAAAAAATTAGATTTTTTGATACTCTATTTCCTTTGCATGAATTCTTACTTGGAAATAGTATAAAAATAAAACTAATATACTTAAATAGGCTAATCACTTACCAGGTTCCCAAACTAATAATATTTTGCCCATAAACATTACAAAAATCCCATATATTTATTATTTAAAACCGAAAATCACATCCAGGCATGGTTGGGGGCCCCAGTGATACCCATACTCAAGAGGCTAAGGTAGGAAGGTCACAAATATGAGACCATCCTGAACAGATTCAAAGACCAAGTCTCGGCCTGGAGATATGGCTTAGTGGTTAAGTTGCTTGCCTGCGAAGACTAAGGGCCCAGGTTCAATTTCCTGGGACCTACATAAGCCAGATGCACATGATGGTGCATGCATCTGGTGTTTGTTTGAGTGGGTAGAGGCCCTGGCATGCCATTCTCTCTCTATCTGCCTCTCTCTCTCTCTCTCAAATAATTAAAAATTTAAAGAATAAAATATTTTAAAAAGACCAAGTCTCTGCCAGGCGTGGTGGCGCATGCCTTTAATCCCAGCACTCGGGAGGCAGAGGTAGGAGGATCACGGTGAGTTCGAGGCCACCCTGAGAATACAGTGCATTCCAGGTCAGCCTGGGCTTCAGCAAGACCCTACCTCGAAAAAAATACCAAAAAAAAAAAAAAAAAAAAAAAGACCAAGTCTCAAACAAAGATAAAACACAATAAAACTCAAAGGCTTATTCCAACTTATTTTTATTTTATATTACATGCTTATTATATCCCTAAGCTGTATAAAGAAAACATCCATAATTGTGTATCAAAAATCTTCATCCAAAAGCTGGGCATGGTGGTGCACGCCTTTAATCCCAGCACTCGGGAGGCAGAGGTAGGAGGATCACCATAAGTTCGAGGCCACCCTGAGAATACAGAGTGAATTCCAGGTAGCCTGGGCTAGACTGAGACCCTACCTCGAAAAACCAAAAAAAGAAAAAAAAATCTTCATCCAAATAATATGAATCTTATTATTTTGTAACATATTCTACAAATGGGGCGCAAAAGCACACCATTTCAACATCTTGTTAAAAAAAGGAATGCCTATGTCATTGGGTTTTGATTCATTCAAGTATGCATATAGCCATGATAAATAGCATAGTTGCATAATACTGTGAGAATGAACAAATGTCCTTATATTTTAAATTAATCATTTCCTCTATTTTTCATACTTGCGTGTTCCATCAGGATCTGGGTCTCTGTTCTGCTTACATTCATGGTTTAAATACAAAGCATCTTTAGCTGATAAGAGTGTCATAGCTTCTGTAGCAAAGATTTTCAGATGAGAAGATGAATAAACTTGTAAAATGCAGGATATGAATTCTAGAGAAATAGTTTTCATGTAAAAATAAAACTTATGAAATTCATTTAGAGAAAAGGCTCAATAAACTCTATAAATGTATCTTTAGCTCTACAGCTATTTTTTCCAATTTGATAATACAATTGTACAAAAGCACAATAGTTGCATAAGCACTCTTATCAAACTCTTGTATAACAATATTTGAAATGGATATTCCATTTTATATTGCAACGGATCTTGTCTTCTCTCCAAAGACAAGACACAGCCATATGTAAACTAGGAGGATGCTGGGAAAAATAATTCCATATCCTATAACAGACAATTCTTAAATATTTTCATCTCTTAAATACAACTTGAAGCAATTTATAATATTAACAACCTCCAGTAGTTTCATACACTAAATTAAAACAACAATTAAAAATAATATGAGCTAAATGTTAAAACACTTTACCTAGTATGTTCAAGGCCTGTTTTCAAGTCCCAAAGTTATAAAAAATATCATCATCCTAATAATTTTCAGGTCATAATGGCACATGCTTATAATAGAGAGACTAAGGCAGGAGGATCAACATGAGCTTCAGCCCAACCTGGACCACTGAGATAGACCTTATCTCAATAAACTAAAGAAAAATTTAAAAAAAGGAAATGAAAAAGGGTGACATATTTGATAGTCATAAGCCAGCTGAAAAAACTATGAATTAAATTTATCTATGAATTTCCTGGCAATAAAAGGAATAAAAGAAAAAGGCATTTAGGGGATGCATATTTCTTATCATTTTTAAAATAAAGAAAAAAACACTTTTGTCTTCAGACATTTTCATAGTACTTTATTAAGAATGACATTCATTTCATTGATTTTCTGGGAAACAGAGAGTGTGAAGTGATATATTGACTATAAACTTACAAAAGTAACAAAACAGAAAGCAAATAATTACACAAGCACCTACCTTAACAACATTTTAACCATGATAGCCAAATATCATGTTATTTTTTAAAGAAGTTAAGTTAACAAAAATCAGGATTTTAGTTGACTCAAATGCTATAACATCTGGACAGTTCTTTTTCAACAACTAACTTTGAACATTGTATTTTTATTATATTTTTTGTTACCATACAAAGTAATGAGTTTCACTGGAAAAATGACTATTTGAATAACTGCCAGCTCATGTTGTTGTTTGATACTACTTGAAAAAATGTGTGTAATCTCTTTAAATTAAAATATTATCCTTCAAAACTGAGTGTAACATAGTGTGTATTTGATCAATGACTATTAACTTGAATAAAATCTCCCCTAGAAAATATTGTTAGCATGCATCTAAGGCTGACAAAAGAGAGTCATGAAAATTTTATCAGTTTACAAATTCTGATCCTTGGATTTCATATCAGTCTTAATTAATTAGGTTGTACTTGGAAACTTAGAACTTCCTAAAAATTCCTCCTCACTCCCGCAAATCTGTGGTACCAACACTCCAGATCAGCATTTGGTCCAGCCTAAGATATGCATCCTTATTATCATTGCTATTATTTTGCAACCATAAGGATTTTGTGTTTAATACACTGAAACAATGAAGAGGAGGTTTAGGGTTTCTTCTTAGTCTATGTCTAATCCTACTTTTCATTTAAGATCTCAATATCCTCAATAATTCTACAAGTTGTTGCTGAGGTATTCTTATCTGAAGAAATTTATCTAAAATTCCAGACTCTGATAGAACAGATAACTTCTATAACCACAGACTGCCAAACTGGGTGAAGAGCAATATTCAAAGCACAAAACTCCTATCAGCAGCTTAATGCACCCTTTTTTCTTGATATATTCTCCATATCCTGTTAACACCATATCTAAAAATATTAATATAACAAAGTCTAGAAAAGCCAAAATATGTGACTTTATTAGTTGGACAAAGCGAGTATATAAAATTGTGATTTTACTCAACACATTCAACTTGTGAATGTTTTTATTATTTTATTGCTGTTTAGATAGAAAGGAGGTGATAAGGGAAGAAAGGGCAAGGGAGAAGAAGAGGAGAAAGAAAAGGAAGAGGAGGAAGAAGAATAAAAATAAGGATAATTTTCACTGAAGAGTTCTCTGTATGATGGAGGAAAGGATTCATTTTAAATGTCAGAATGGCCTGAAAATAGGGTGCCAAAGTGCAGATTTAGGGTCAATTCCCAGATGTAGAAAACACAAGGCATTGTCCAGAAAGAACAAGAAACTGGAAAGAGGTGAGCACAAAAGGGAATGAGAAATAAGCAAGAAGACACATTCTGTTATTAACAGCAAGCTTTCCCCATGTCGTGCCCTCTCTTTTCCCTCTGAAGTCAACACAGCTATCAAACACCAACATTTGGGCCTGCTTGCATCTTACTCCAGTTCTGAGTCATATCCTCTTCCCAAGGTTGAAGTTTTATGATCTCAGTCTTCCCTTGACTATGCTTCACAAGGAAGCAAGCCAACCTTTCCAAAAGGATTCTGTCACATCTGCTCATTCTGACCTCTGTCCTGTGAATCTCCTCACTCCATCATCATGGCCCTTCAGGCTTTAGTAAATCTGGCCTTGATTCTTCCCTAACCAACAAGGTCATGATCAACACCACCCTATGCCCACACAGGACCTGTCAATGTTGCATGAGTCAGAGAACACATTTTGGTCAGATTCATTTTTTTTCTTTGTTTCTCATTACTTCCAATGAAAATTCAAGAGTTTCCTTCTGAAAAGGATTTTTTACTTCTCTGTCAACAGATGAAAGCAAAAACATTGGTCCATGTCCTCTTTTATCCTGGATGCCTAGTTATTTAACAAATTTTCCTACATTTTCCTCTTCCTTCAGTCCCTGGATGCCAGGGCTTTGTAAAATACAAAATATTTGTACAGAAGCCTTTGCCTGACATAGTGACTACAGAACTTGTGAATACCAATAAATCCTGGGCACTTATCATCTCATTCTATGCAAATGTGAACACCCCTACAGAGACCCTCTTATCATATACTTATCAGATACTGATACTTATCAGAATAAAGTGCTGTGGTTGGCACTCAGCCTCACATTCAGAGCCACTTCCAGTCACCCCTGTCTCTTCTTCTCTGCAATATGGACACTGCCCAAGATTCAGCCATGCTGGTGGTGGCCTTTACCTCATCTTTCTAATTCAGAATGTCTCTGCACCTCAGAACGTCTTTCTTGATTCCTCATTTTTTCTTTTGTTTCTCCCTCTTAACTTCCATGTATAATTTGTGTGGCATTGTGGTTGGAAATGACTGTCTTAAAGAAGACTATATCCAGGTCAACACATAAAAGGTTATATCAACCAGAAAGCTGGGAACCTTCAATGCTGGGTCCATGTAACAACAGAGCACCAAAAAAGTACGTGATATACAAATCTGAGAGGGGAAGTTGCTATATGTAAATGACCTATATAGGGCCAAGAAGCTTGTGGCCTGATGATTCTTGAGTGTTTATCTTTTCCCTAACTAACTGTGATGCTTACGTACTGTTGTCAACTTGGTCTGATTAGTGGTGAAGTAAGAGACATGTCTCTCGAACAGGTCTGTGAGAGTATTTTCAAAAAGGTTTATTTGAGGGAGAAAGTCACTTCTCCTAAGTGGGTGGCCTCCCAGTGATGAACTATTTAAAAGAAGCTCTGAGAGAGCACAGTGCCTTTTCCCTGACTACCTATGTTGCTCAAGAGTGCACACATTTAACTTGATTGCCCTTGCTATCCACTCGTGCATGCACCCACCCTGATTCCGCTATCCTTCACGGACGCTGGAACTGAGTTACCTCAGCCTTCCAATGACCAGTGGATCTTCAGGAATTCACCAGGCTTTTGGCATCAGACTGGGACTGCTGAAGCATCCGGCCTTGTGGACTGAGTAGCTACTGGGTTCCTCAGTACTCAAGCCCATAGACAACTATGGACTGCCCGGCTTGTATCCTGCAAACTAACCAGTAAGTCCCTTCTTATGATACACATTCACTATTGGCTCTGTTCCTCTAGAGAACCCTGACTAATACCCATGCCCACATCCATGCTCTTTCCTAATAAAGTGTCTTTATTTCTATTACCTTACTATGTCTCAAGTATAATTCCTTGTCCTGGGACACAAGAACCTGGAAACTTCAGTGGGCAGCAGCTGTCCTCCAAACTTGGTCACTTCTCTGATTCCAACATTACTTCATATGTCATTGTTTGTTTTCATATTGTTTTCTATTATTTTACATTTCTCCATTCTAGCTGTCTAAACTGGCTTGGTCGTGGGTTATGACTTAAGGATTCTTGTCTTGTCTTACGCTCATTTCCAGTGTCGACCATGATGATGACTATGTCAAGGTGTGTTATAAGTTTCTATTGGACAATGAGCTAGAGTTTTTAAACCATGCTGAAGCAAATAAAACCATGCTGAATGCAAACTTACCAGAGAAGACGCTAGGTATCTTTGAAAGGAAGCTTTTGACAGTGCGGATAGGAATTCCATTCTTTTCATCTTGCATGCGAGCTATGACATCTTCCATCTGAATGCAATAAAACAATGAAAATCTTTAGAAAATTTAACTTTTAGAGAAAAAAAAATCAGTTTTTGTAATTTGAAATTCTAGTTTTACCCAATTAAGAATATTGCTGCCTTTCCAGACTTTGTTTACAGTAAATTTTTAAGCATGATTAATAAGAAATAGAAAAAAACAACAAGGAAAAAAGAAAATAATTGGGGGGGCTGAGGAAATGGCTTAGCAGTTAAGGCATTTGCCTGAGAAGCCTTAGGACACCAGTTCAATTCCCCAGGACCCATGTAAGCCAGCTGCACAAGGGGGCACATGAGTCTGGAGTTCATTTGCAGAGCTAGAGGCCCTGGCATGCCCATTCTCTCTTTCTCCCTATCTGCCTCTCTCTCTCTATCTCTAAAGTAAGTAAGTAAATAAATAAATAAATAACAATTTGAGACATTTTAATATAATAAGAATTTTGTATCTTTCATGCTGGCATTGTCCTGAGTTGGCATTCTTTGGTTATAAGGGCTGATCAGATAAGATAGAATTTAGTTTTGAAACTGTCACAACATTAATGTTTTCTCCACTGAACTCAGTGTGAAAGAGAACAAAAGCCTTTGAAGTATTTGCTCAGATTTCTCTTCAAGTAAGCCCTAGATTCTTTGGTCTGGTTTAACATCCAAATTCTATGACCAGCCTAGAAAGTCAGGGCATGTTGCCAGCACCTGATCTTTTGCTTACCAACGTCAGGTGACCACACATGCTCGCATCCTCACACACGCAATACAATGAATGCTGCATCACAGCTTTCTGCTTGGTCACTGGGCTCTACTGTAACTTGTTCTCAATTCTGTTAATATGCTCTCCAGTGCTTTCAAGCTTTTTCACAGTTCTAAAGGGCCGTGGACCACAGTGTTAGGTGAAATTTACTTCTAAAGTAACATTCATTCAGATTGAAGCCTCAGACTTTCATCATGTACTTCACACCTGTGATACACAAATACATACAAACCCACCCCCAAGATGTAGTGGGACTTTTAATCCATCCATCCATTTATTCATCCCACAGTCAGTCAGTCAGTTATCACCAACTCTAGGTCAAAGGTGCACTGGAATTAGAAAATTAATATAATACCATTCCTTCCTCCAAAAAATTCACAGACAGCAGTGAACATTAAGGTGAAATTTGAGTAAGGCTTGCAGTTTAGTTAATAGCATTGTACCAATGACAGTTTTCTGCCATGATAATTATGCCATTGTTACATAAGATGTTGCCATTGAGAAGAGCCAAGCAAAGGGCCAATGAGAATTCTCTGGGATACTTTTGCATCTATTCTGTAAGTGTAAAACTATTTCACAGTACAAGGCTTTAAAAATCAGCCTATACTTTATATCAGTGAATCACCAATTCCCCCAACACAGCTCCATAATGATTTTCAAATAAGAAATATAATTTTCCTGCAAAAAGTATTATCAGATTTATTAACGTGAGAAATAACAGGAGATGTGGAAGAAATAGGTTTTCACGTAAGACAGGCCTATATTTGACTCTCAGCTCTTCTAATTGTTATATGTTAAGCAAATCAAGTAATTTCTCTCATATTCTATTTCCTCACCTATAAAGTATGGAAAATAATACTCATAATTAATCCTTTACAATGTTTTTTGTGGTCCTGGATAGGGTAAAATGTTTTCAAATTAAATAATTTCTATACCTAAACCCTGGTGTGTAGATAGAGTAATAAATATCAGGCTTTAGAGGCCCATCTAACCCCTGACACACGGGAGTATTTCTTCTCCATCTTCACTAATCTTCAGATGGAGAGATCATCATTAACTGAGTCCTCTGCTCCATTCTTACTCCAGTGGGACTGGGATCACCAACACACAAAATAAAAATGAGTGTAGAATGAGAGACCAGCTACCAGGGCCCATGGCTCTTCCCATAGCTGCAGGCCCACATGCAGCCCTGCTGTGGAGAGCCTGCTACACTGGGTGCCAGGGGCGATTAGGCTTGAGTCTCAGACCACAGTAAAAGCCAGCAAGGTGACCTTGTGGCCCACATAGACTCAGTGGCTTTCTCTTTGGTAGGTGTTCTCAGTTCAGAATTCTAAGAGAAATGGAAGGTATTTTTATTATCAGACCCACAAAGTAATCAAATACTCCACTTTTGCAATAAAGACATTTAAGTATAGAAACATGAAAACAGATATCCCATCTGACTTCTTTGTTACTGCTTGCCCTTGTTTCACCTGACACAACGTTCAGAAATGAGGAATAAGCTCCTTCTGGGACCTCGGATCAGCTCTTAAACCCTTGTATTATCTGCTTAATGGCTTAAACCAGGCTGGATTAGATAGCCCTGGAGCACTTTAGAAGTCCTGTGATCATCTCAGCACCCAGGAGCTTGGTACCAATCCCTCTGGCCCGGAACTGAGTTCAAGTGTAGAGCAACGAGCAGACACACTTTCTCCATAAAGCCTCCTTTACATCCAGGGCCATTTAAGGGTGCAGGGCTAGGCTAAGACTTTAAAATAGTTCTACAGTTTTTCTTCAAAACCTCCATTTTTTTTTCTTAGTGATACCTCCTCTCTGTCTCTTTGCCCCTGTCTTCTCTGCTCTTTATTTCTCTTGCTCCCCCTCCCTTTCTTCCTGTCCCTCTCTCTCTGTCTCTTTTTCTTGTGATAGGGTCTCATGGCCAAGGCTGATTTCAAATTTGAGATTCTCTTGCCTCCACTCCTGAGCACAGGGATCTAAACCCTAAATTCTACAATGGAAAAAATTTCAAAATGGAATGTAGCAAATGGAATTTGTGTACTAAACTAACTTAAAATGCAACCAATGCAATGATGGAAAAGTATTTTGCTATTTTTATGTATACTCAGATGTCATTTATTTACAAGCCTAGCCATAACCTACAATGAGGAAAACAAAAATAACAACAACAACAAAAGACAAAGAAAACAATCCTGTTTTCTAAAAGCTAAAATTATCCACAGAGGACATCTGCCTATCTCTTGAATTTCCAACACTGACATTTGCATGTCAGTCATGGCTTCAACACGGCTGACTGTCTCCTTCCCACCATTAACTACTGCAATTGTATAAGGAAAATACAAGCTCAAAATAGAAAAACAAATAGAGCATGCTGGACAAGCAAGAGAATTGCTGGGCTGGAAAAATAACCCTATAAGTATTAGAAGTCTCAGGGATAATTTAGTTTAAAGCCAAAATAACCAAGTAATTTTAAGAGAGCTGGCTCTGCAGTCAAGGGGCTTGCCTGCAAACTCTGAGGACCAGAGTTCAATTCCTCCATACCTATGTAAAGCACCAGGTGGCATATACATATGGAGTTCATTTGCAGTGGCTACAGGCTCTGGCAGTGCCCATTCTCTGTCTCTCCCCTCCCTCCCTCCCTCCCTCCCTGTCCCTCCTTCCCTCCCTGTCTCCCTCCTTCCCTCCCTCCCTGTCTCCCTCCCTTACTCCTCTCTGTCGTTCTCCCGCTCTCTAGCTTATAACTAAATAAAGAAAAATGTTTTTTAAAAAGAGGACCATAAGAAGATAGACACATGTACATATGCATTTGTATGTGTGTACACATATGTATGCACATATATGTGTGTGTGTATATATAAAGATTATATATAAATGTCTCATTAAATATATACACCCATGCTTTATTAGAAGTAAAGATTAAAATAGAAATCATGCTAATTAAATGTTTACTATAAAGCCACTCTCACACTTTTTCTGTCTTCCCTTCACTACTATGAAGCCACAGAATCATTTTTTTACAACAAAATTGTAACCATGTGATCAGTATTTTTTACCAGCAATAATTTGTCCCATATAATATATTCAATGATGCCAATGTATAAGTTCTAACATAGATTCTCTATAGAAGACTGTTTACTTTGGTCCTTGAAAGATAGAAATTTTGATTGGAAGGTATGGTGGTTTGATTCAGGTGTCCCCTATAAATGTGTGTTCTGACTGCTTAAGTCCCCAGCTGGTGGCAATTTTGGCATTGAATCCTTCTGGATGCAGTGTATTGTTGGGGGCAGGATTATGACTATTATAGCCAGCTTCACCTTGCCGGTGTTTGGCACACTTTCCTGCTGTTGTTGTTCACCTGATGTTAGCCAGGAGGTGATGTCCATGTCATGCCATCATTTTTCCCCTGCCATCATGGAGCCTCCTCTCAAGTCTGTAAGCCAAAATAAATCCTTTCCTCCCACAATCTGCTCTTGGTTGGGTGTTTTCTGCCAATAATGTGAACTTGACTGAGACAGTAAAATTGGTACCAGAAGTGGAAATATTGCTGCCAGAAACTTGTGTGGCTTTTGGTCTTTTGGAGCTGATTTTTGAGAGGAATGTGGAAGTGTTTGAAACACTGGCTTAAGAAATACCTTGTACTGCTGTAAGTACAGCTTGATGGATTATTCTGGTCAGAGTTGAAAGAACTGAATGCAGTAAGAACTATGGACTATGAGGAAGAAATTTGCCTGGATTGGGCTAGAAACAGTTGTGTGAGTGGCTTGCTGAATTCTGCCTGCCTGTGTCCTGAGAACTTGTGCAGGGTTGCATTGTGTAGAAATGGACTGGTATGAGCAGAGGGATATGGCACAGAAGAAAAGGAAATCTTTGTGCTGAAACTGCTGCACATACAATTGTCTGAGAGATTACAACCATTGAGCTTGGGCCAGCTGATCTGCACTGGGACAAGAAGAAGAATGCAGACTCTTTATTTTATTTTATTTTTTTTTTTGAGGTAGGGTCTCACTCTAGCCCACTCTGTATTCTCAGGTTGGCCTATGGCAATCCTCCTACCTCTGCCTCCTGAGTGGGATTAAAGGTGTGCACCACCATGCCTGGCTAGAATGCAGACTCTTTTAAAGGGGTCTGAATGCTGAAGGAGTGTCCTGTTTTTCAAATTTGGCTTTATCCCCCCCGCCCCGGATTAACAAATTGACATTCCATCTGGTACTACGGAGTCTAGCAAATGCAGGAAAGAGAGGGCCATTGAATTTGAAACATGGTTTTGTATTTTGGAAATGGCCATGGGCAGTGTGAAGCAGGTTTGTTGGGATTACCTGTGTGAATGACCAGTGGAGCCATGATGATGAACCATGAGTTCCAGTAGAGATGCTAGGACTATGGGATGGCTGCCAACAAGAACTGTCAGCACTAGATGAAGTTTGCCGAGACTGTGAGTAGCCTATCTGGAGGGGTGGAATTGGAATGCCAGAGACTTGTCACTGGTTAGAATTATTGAACATGAAGACTTATCACTGGTTAGAGTAGTCAAACTTGGAGCTACAGAGCTTGATGTTTGACCTGTTTGTTTTCCATCTTACATCAGTCGAATATTTCTTTGGTATGTTCAATGCCACCTCTTACAGTGTGAGTGTTTACTCTGTGAAATTATGTTTTTTTTTTTTTACTCAGTTAAAATACCTTGGATTATGGGGATGTTTGAACATCATTGGGATTTATAAAAACTGGGAAATTTTAAAGTTATACAGAATGCATTGTATTTATGTCATGTATGGTTATCAGTTTATGGGGTCCAGGGGCGAATATGGTGGTTTGATTCAGGTATCCCCATAAATGTACATTCTGAGTGCTTGAGTCCTCAGCTGGTAGCAATTTTGGAATTGAATCCTCCTGGAGGCAGTGTATTGTTGGGGGCAGGTTTATAGGTGTTATAGCCAGCTTCCCCTCGCCAGTGTTTGGCACACTCTCCTACTGCTGTTTCTACCTGATGTTGTCGGAGGTGATGTCCACCTTCTGCTCATGCCATTGTTTCCCCCTACTATTATAATGGAGCTTCCCCTCGAGTCTGTAAGCTAGAATAAACCCTTTCCTTCCACAAGCTTCTCTTGGTCAAGTGTTTTCTGCCCAAAATGTGAACCTGACTGCAACAGAAGTATATCCGGAGGAATGCTTGTATAGATGAAAAACAAGATTACATTCATATATGACACAAGGAAAATGTCTATATGCTCATATTTTCTTGATGAAATTGCCTCCTGATGTTTCTTAGAGGACAGAAAAATGAATTAAATCGAGTATTCTTGGCAAACCAATCATTTTTTTTGAAAACTAATCAATACCATGTATAAGAAAAGTTAAGTGACCATTATTTGCAAGTAGCTTTGAGAATACTTATGGCTCAGTGCATTCAAAACATTGATTAGGCCCTTCACATTTGAGCCATGAGTAAAATTGAGGAAAAGTTAGCTTTTACTTAGCTGTGAACTAACTGAGAAAATGAATATTATTCATCTTTGTAATACTAATATATAAAGTCTCTGCCTCGAAAGGAGGTTCAATTAAAAAAAAATCTAAGGAGCAATTTTTTTTTGTTGTTGTCTGATTTTTCTAGGACACTCAAAGCAAAAGTGAATGTTTAGTTAACTAAAACTTTGGTCTTGAGATGTTCAAAATGCTCTTTTTGTTTAATATTTGGTGGAAAAACAGACTAGAGGCAGAAACAGCTCAATGCACAGTAGATGAAAACACTCTTTCCATATCACGGAATGGAGGGTCTCCTCTGCTGACTCACAGGAGGAATTCCTTCCCTCAGTGTGTCACATCAGTGACTGGATATCAACTGACTTCTTGCTTGTAAATGCAACTCAAGTTTACAGTCACATGCAAGTTCTCAAAATGAAAGGTTCTATTGAACGCCAACAAAGAGTTTCTTTCCTAGGAATTCATAATTAACTTTTCTTCTGGAATAGCTTAGGCATCTGCTCAGTGTGTGGGATGTCTTTCGAACACTGATCAGGCTAAACAGCCCCTGCCCACACACTTTGGGGAATGAAAGAGGAAGCATATTTATACCCATCTTTCAAGAGTTCCTGTTATTCCAGCGGGACCCCCAGACAGGTTTCCACATACTGACACAGTCTTTGTAGTTATTCAATGTTGAAAACAACAGTGGGAATTTAATTACACAAATATGTTGCGATGCTTGCCAGAAAGGCTTGCACAATATTATTCTCACCTACATTATTAACACAGTCATTTTCCTGAGACACCCTGACTGTAGGTAAAATGCCGAAGGAAAGCTAAAACATTTTGTACTGCTGATGTTCTGAAAGAGAAATGAATCAATCAACATTTCAAAGGAAGTTTTCCAAGGAAGTTGTTGCAACCCGCCATTAAGCAGAGGCATTTGGAGGCATAAATAAGAGACTAAATGGGCATCTTGAATGGGCTTTTTCCTATGTGCACACATTTTCCATTTATTGTGTGTGCCATCATTTTAAGTGTGAGCTATGAAAATGGGGAAAATTATTATCCAAGTGCTTATTGGATTTCTTAGGCAATTAGGTGGTGGCAGGTATTACATAATTTAAATCTGCCTGCAATTCTTTTTCCTTCAAAAAGCTTTTCTGAGAAAGAAAATGATTTGCACTTTTGAATTGAGCAGTGAAAGCAGAGAAAACAAGGTTACTTTCTAATGAAAGTTAAATAAGAATAATGAGATTAAAATTTGCAACACAAACTGTTTTCTGCTGCAATAATTCAATTAAGGCTGTTTCTAATTGATAATTTTCCCCCACATTGCAGTTGATGGCAGTATCTTAACTCAGAATTAATTACTGTTTTCATATGTAGGAAAGATGCCATTTTCATGAGTAATTAACTAAAAATTGACTAAAAATATAAACCTGTAGAGTCTAATAGTGTAAATCTGTCCTAGTCATCTTGAATACAGATTTTTTTTTTCAAAACCAGTAACTGATTTTTTTTTTTTTTTTTTTTTTTTTTTTTTTTTTTGTGAACGTGGCAGTGTCTAGGACCACCTGTGAGGGGATTATCTGGATTAGGTTAACTGAGGAAGGAAGGAAGACCCACCTTAACTGGGCAGCGCCATTTCATGGAACAGGGTCCTGAGGTGTGTAAAAAGTGGAGAGTTGGCTTAGCATCAGCATGTATCACTCTCTGCTTCCACACCCCAGGTTGAATGTTGTCTGCTTCCAACTCCTAGTCCCACGCCTTCCCCACACGATGGCCTGTAGCACGGAACTATAATAGCACATAAATCCTTCCTCCCAGAAATTTATATTTTGACACAGTGATGACAAGTTCACTAAGTAATAATTAGTTTTTGAGCTTAGAAATAGACATTGTTTAATAATAACTATGCCATTTTGCTATTTTAAAATAACTTCTGCTGGGCATTGTGGTGCACGCCTTTCATCCCAGCACTGGGGAGGCAGAGGTAGGAGGATTGCTATGAGTTCAAGGCCACCCTGAGACTACACAGTTAATTCCAGGTCAGCCTGGACTAAAGTGAGACCCTAACTTAAAAAAACAAAATAAATAAATAAATAAATAAATTCTCTCATTCACTTCAAGAAATATAGTCTCCACTCAATTAAGCAGATAAATATTTAAAACTATGCCCAATATATTTGCTAGGATTACTCAGGTTCTAAATGGCAAAATTTAAACTTATTACTTAATTTATTTATTTTTCTACTATTTATGATTGAACTTACAGTCTTGAATATAATAGGCAAGTGTTCTACCACTAAAGCACAATCTGAGCTTTTTATTTATTTATTTATTTATTTATTTATTTATTTATTTATTTATTTATTTGAGACATAATCTTGTTAAGTTGCCCAGGCTGTCTTGTGATCCTCTTGCACATCTTCCCAAGGTAGGAAGCTGACGTCATAAGCCTATGCCATCGGACCAGGTCAAAATATCAATTCAACCTGGCATAGACAAAGAAATCTAACTTTGTAGGCTATTTTATGAACCGAAAGGTGATAGTATACACTGGCCTCAGACAGAGCTGCCTCAGGACGTCCCATGGCCTCCTCCTGAGATGTGCTTTGTCTCTCTCTGCCCTGAATCTTCTCTTCGTGTACATGGAACAGCCAACAGGGTCTGCATAGCCTGTCCTCATAATGTTGGAGAAGGGTGGGGTTGGAAAGGATGCTGGGCAGACCAAAGATTATTGTTCACTTTTCCTTTTTCACAGCATTAAGAGAAAAAGAAGAGAAAAAGGCATGGTGGGTCATGCCTTTAATCCCAGCCCTCCAGAGACTGAGGGCAGAAGGTCACTTTGAGTTCAAGTGTACCTGAGCTATATAGTGAGTTCCAAATCAGCCTGGGCTAGAAGGAGACCGAGAGAGGGAGAGAGAGAGAGAGAGAGAGAGAGAGAGGGAGAGAGAGACTACTTGATTAATTAAATGAAGTCTTCGGCCAGGATGGCATTTCCAGGTCAAGAGTATTAAGTACTTGAGGCACAGTAACTTGAGCTTATCAGAGTTCTTACAAGTTCAAAATAACTTGATGACAAGACTATTATAGTAAGGGTTCAACTCAGAGGGTCATCAATGTCCCCTAAAATACTAGGGCCACTTCCTGGGAAAAAGAGGGTTAAACCAATGAATCCAGGGGGCAGGATCAAAAGGAAGGGAAGGGCTAGAGAGATAGCTCAGTGGTTAAGGCGCTTGCCTGAAAGACCTAAGGACTGGGTTTCAATTTCCCAGTATCCACATAAGCCAGATGCACAAGGTGACACATGGATCTGGAGTTCATTTGCAATGGCTAGAGGCTTTGGAGTGCTCATCCTCTCTCTCTCAAATAAATAAATAGTTAAAATACAATTTTAAAATACTTTTTAAAAGGGAAGGGAAGAAGAGGAGCCCCCTCTTTGGCTTCCAGGTAGAAATGAGTGAGACTCCTGGGGAGGATGAATTAACCCTGAAGGAACCCATCTTCTCTGTCTGCCCCCATTTTTCAGGAATTGACCCTCACTGGAAAGTGTCACTGTTGTAATTCTCAAATACATGCCCACCTTTCCATTGTTAGAATGTACAGAAGGATTCTGGTTTGGCCTGAGCTTATGCAGTACTTCCCAGAGATCAAAGTAAAATGTAATTTCTCATGCTGAACTTCTACAGAACCAAACAACCACTATGTGGTTATCTGACCTTTCAAAACACCAGGAGAGAGGCAGACACTGAGGAGACAGAGAAAAATAGCCAAATCCCCAAACAGTCCCCTTTTATCTAGCATGACAAGAAAGTCTCTCCGCTTTCACCTTTACAAGGAAATTAACTTTGAAATGATCGATCTGCCTTTTTGTTCCTCTGCTACTTCTTCCAGCGTGTTTCTGCCTGTAAAGCGAGCCTTCTCTATTTAGCTCAGGCTGCTCAGCCTGCTTTACAGAAAGGGGTGTTTGCTCAGTTGGAGAATCACAAATACAAGCCAATAAATAGCTTCAAACAAAATTGGTTCTAACATTGGGTTTTGACACCATCAGCTCTGTTCACATGTTGCTAGTTTGAAATCGTCTTTTAAATGTATTCCTTCGCCTCTTTGCACCCTCGTTGGTTTGTTTGGTGGACTTCAGAATTAAATCAAAATCAAGTCTACACATTTCACTTCTTGTTGAAAAGTTTCACTGAACAGACAACCCTATGAGCTCCACAGTTTAATCAGTCACTCAAGTTTCTCCACAGTTCAACCCCAAATTGTCATTCTAGTCTTAGAGTTTTCTAGTTCTTCCTATACCTTATGCACCAAACACCGGGAGATTGCTCACAAATATCTTCCGGTGAGCAGGTAAGCAAGGGAGGTACGTTCTGGGGTAGACTCCTGGGTTAATGCACCTTCAAAATATCTTTTCCTTTTCTTTCAGCTAAAACTTCATAGCACAAGTTGAGCATCATATCTGTCCATCTCTTTCATCTTTGACATTCACATTCCATGACCTTTAAGCTAAGCATATATAAAATTTATCTATTATCTTATTTTAAAATGAAAACCTTTACTGAGCATGGGAATGGGCTCAAACAACAGTAAATGTATGTAGGCCTTCTAAATATAATCCACATGCTTTTTATTCAATTGAGACCAGTGCTTTGGAAATGACTCCCACATTTTCCTTGCCTGCCTCCCCACTCTCTTTTATGTCTTGGCTGTGCTTAATCTTGGCTTTGTACTCACCAAGATGCGAACCCATTGCATCCAGTTATATTCTCCCACCCAGTACCCTCTGCAGGGTCTTGCCCTTGCCTTCAGTGTCTGTAGAAATCCAATTATAGTTCTGGAATTTCAGTGTAAGTTTAGTTTCTTACTAAGTCCTTCCTTATTCCTTCCTCTGATTCTTTCATCCCCGCTGAATATAACTGTAGCCTTTTCTGAATACCTTAAGATCTTGCTGGGCATGGTGGCATGCATCTTTAATTGCAGCACTCAGGAGGCAGAAGCAGAAGGAATGTTGTGAGTTTGAGGCCACTCTGAGACTATATAGTGAGTTCTGGGTCAGCCTGGGCTACAGCAATAACCTACCTCAAAAAAAGAGAAAGAAATGAAAAGATCTTTATTAAAGTAATTTTTGACACCTACTTCCACATGCTTTTCTTATGCCCCATCACACACACACACACTCACACACACTCACACACACATACATACACACACACTTAAAAGAAATAGAAAGTAGATATCTATATATTGTCTATTATTTATTTATTTATTTGAGACTGACAGACAGAAAGAGAAATAGCCACACAGACAGAGAGAGAATGGGTATTCCAGGGCCTCCAGCCACTGCAAACGAATTCCAGATGCATGTGCCACCTTGTGCATCTGGCTTACATGGGTCCTGGGGAATCGAGCCTTAAACCAGGGTCCTTAGGCTTCACAGGCAAGCACTTAACCATTAAGCCATCTCTCCAGGCCCAGATATTTATATCTTAAAGGGAATTATATACATACATACATATAAATACTCACATATACATACATATCCTTGTGTATGTAGTCTATACTGCACTGTAAATACATATACGTATATTCATACGTCATTCTCTTTAAGGTATAAATACATGCACTGTAAACACATATACGTATATCTATACGTCATTCTCTTTAAGGTATAAGAGCTTTGATGATTTGCAACAATTTTGCTGCCTGAATCTTAGAACATAAAGAATTTCACAAGGTGTCTAAATTTCAATTTATACACATCTTACTTGGTTTTTGGACATTTTGTTTTTATTTTCTTGATTTTGTCTGTTTTGAGTTATTTTGTGACTTTTTTTTTTTCTGAGAAGTATGTAGCACCGTCTGCTGTTAAATGTGTAATCCTCCTGCCTCTACCTCCTAAGTGCTGGATGATAGGTATGTGTTGTACTCCAAACCTTCTGCTTTGTTTTACCATGTGTATAGGCAGAATTGCCTAGATAATTGGGGGTTATTTTCCTATTTGTATTATTGAACAAATTTCAGCAATATGATTAAAATTGCATACTTTAATTCTTTTATCCAAACATCTGTTGTCATATGCTTCAGGGTGAAATATCCCCAACGCCTGCTGTCCTGTCTGCAAACATGTTGCACAACTGCCAATGACCTTCAATAACCCAAACATTTAACCCAGAAATTACTGTTTTAAAAATTGTTTGAATTCAGTTAATAGACTAAATTGTTTGTATTCATTTTTTATTAGTCATCTCTCTTATAACCCTCGAAGACAAAAATCAATAGTCTTATCAAATCACTCTCTACTTGAAAGGAAAAAGCAGACATCCTGATGTGCAAAGGTCTCCCATGTAGATTTCTTATTAATTCAGAAAGCTGATTTCAAAGGAGCACTGTTCTAGAATCATCTAGAATCAATTTCACAGTCATCCTGCCTACAGAGTTTAGCAAATACAGACCAAGCATTCCTTAAAAATAATTCTACCAATAGTGTTTAGAAAAAAAATATCAAATAAAAAACAGCCATTGATTTGTATGAACGAGAATACAGAACATACCCTGAGATTTTGTCAGGAAGACTGATAACAGATACTAAAGGGTTCCAGGCTTAGTGTGTCATTTGATAACATGATCACCAAAGGAAAGGTGCTGAGTGAATTTATGACAGCACTGGAGTATAAGAATTATTCCCATGTGTCAGCTGTTTGATTAAAACCTAGTTCTTCTTGTAGTCATTTGTCATTGCTGGGCATAAATTAGTACAGTCTTTCTGAGGTCTTTTATGTTTCCTTGCTTCTCAGATAATAACATTCTGTATGTAAATTACTCAGGACCTGAATTGATACGCAGGTTCCATTATTTATTATTTAGTGTTAATCATATTCAAGCTTTTTAAAAAAGCATCACAATCTCAGGGTTTCAGAAGTTAGTTGGCAGCATCTTGTCTGTGTTCATCAGCCTGTAACATCTGATTCTGTCACATCGTCCTTTCTATGGTCAGTAGAATAGAACATCCTTCTGTGGCTGAACGCTCGACTTGATACTAGTGATAAAACCCAGGCCATTGATGGCTATTGGGAAACAGATCTATGCTCAGATCCCTGTACAGTGAATGTTCTCTCTCCCCCCATTCTCACAGTAAAACCCAGAGGATGAGTCTAGCATGTGCCACTAAGTAAAAGCATTTCCTTTATCCTCACAAACTGACAGAGTACAAGAAATGTATAACCAGTGGCAAAAGGAAAGCTAAAGCAGCAGGGTTGTGTGACTTGATGCCACCTTTGTTGAAATCCTAGGAGACTCACGACTATCAGCAAATACAAGCAAGAAGGAAAAGTTAATTCCTGGGAGTATGCAAGACCCTGGGTTCAACTATGGTGGGGAGGGGAGAGGCAGACAGACAGACCTAGACAGAGGGAGAGACTTGTGCATTCATTTTCCTGAGACTTTGCCCTCCCCCCAATCCTTTCCTTAGCAGTTAAGAAATCTTTACCTTTTACTCAGAATTCTCCTTCAGAAAGTGGTTTGCCATCTTTGGCTGAGTCTCCATGCCCTCTGGTACAATTATATTTTAAAATGTCTTCCATTATAAGATAAAAATATTCACATATGGTGCTAAAAACTGGTCAGTGTTACCTGAGAAATGTTTCTGAGTTCTTAGAATACAAGTTTTCAGACTGGACTACAGAAATCTAAGTGGCTGGGACGAGTGAGATATCTCAGTTGGGAAAGCACTTGCTATGCATGCTAAGAACCTGAGTGCAGGTCCCCAACAGCCATGTACAATGTTGGAATGGTGGCACACACCTGTAATCCCAGCAGTGGGAGGTGGAGATAAATAGAATCCTGGTGCTTGCTGGCTAGCTATTTTAACTGAATCCATCATCTCCTTTTTTTTTTTATTATTATTATTGTTGTTGTTGTTGTTGTTGTTGTTATTGGTTTTCTGAGGTAGGGTCTCGTTCTAGCTCAGGCTGACCTGGAATTCACTATGTATTCTCAGGGTGGCCTTGAACTCACAGCAATCCTCCTACCTCTGCCTCCCCAAAACTGGGATTAAAGGTGTGTGCCATCACGCCTGGCTTGAATCAGCGATCTCTCTATTCAGGAAGCAACTATGTCTCAAAGAATAAAGAGAATGACTGAGGGAGATGCTAATGTTAACCTCTGGCCCCCATGAACATGTACCCACATGCTCACACCCACAGATGAACAAGTATACACACATGCACACTTACACATGAAAAAAAAAAAAAGAAAGAAAGAGATATAAATGGCTTCTAAAGTTTTGGATTGATTTATTACAAAGCTATAACTGGTTACCAAGAGAAGATATGGTGTGTGAGAATTTTGTTGCTGGGACAAAACAACTTGAAGGGAGGACTCCTTTATTTTGGCTTGTGGTTGCAGAGGTTTAGTCAATGGTTACGTGGCTGCACATACTTGGGCAGCACGTCGCAGAGGCAGAGTCTCACAGCAGGAAAGCAGATAGAGCAAGTACCTGCTCCTGTGAGCTTTCTCTTTGCCCCTTTTCCATTCCACCTGGGCTTCCAGCCTAAGAATGGTGAGGCTCCCATTCAGGGAGGATCTTCTCTCACTTCGCTCACCCTCTCTCTAAACACTCTCAATAGGCACTTTCTATACAGAGCTGAGGTGAGTGGTCAGTGAAACCCTCCAGGTTCCTCACAACAAAGGAGGGCCTGAGACACGGCACTCAAAACATGCCCGGTGCTCAGGGATGCACAGAACAAGACTGGTTGTTTGATAGTTTGCCTTATGCTTCCCAGTTTTTTCAGCGTTGTAAATTGGTTTCTGCTGATGCTGAGTCTGACCTCTGTCTCTGTATGACACTCCTGCTTTACTCATTTCATACATTGATTTTTCTTTTAAATTTCCAATTCCTAGAATTCCGTTGAGATCAATGGGTAAACTGCAGAAAGGCAAAAGAGGAAGAATTCCCACTTTAATTGTGCCTTTGCTAGTGGTGCCAATTCACAGCACTTTGCAGTCAAAATGGATTGTGTCTTTCAGAACCACTTGAACAGTCATATTGATTGTTCCAGCCCACTGAACAAGAACAGAAAATGCAATGTGACTTTTCTGACTCACCCTGTGTGCCTGTAAAGATGGACATGGGGATTTGGCAAATCCCTTCCTCTGGCTGATCCATCTATGAGAAAAAGCTCTCTGCACAGCTATTCATTCATTCTGCTTTACTGGTAAGAGAGAAATTAGGGCTAGATTTGGGCTCATGTGCATAAAACTCAGTGTAAAATAAGTCCAAACCTAACACACAAATAAATATACAGATTTTGCTCCAATAAATGACTATTCTATATTCTCACAATTTTTTTCTCTATGGATGCCATGCGGATGAAGGACGCCTAGCTCCCTGCCTTCTGAAGTGCACCCTGAGTCAGAGGAAAATGGTTCTCTAAAGGGATGTGAATTACCAGTTTCTAGGTAACTTGTACCTCATGGCTGAACATGGCTATCAGAAGGTCAAGGTGGCAATGTTGAAATATTTCCCTCTTTGGTAAGAGGCTACTGGATAGCTCCATTGAGCCAACTATTTCTACATGTCTCCAACAGCAAAGCATACTGTCTGCATGGATTTAATACTGGGATGATGAAAAACAACTATGTTTATTTTCTGGACGGAGTTGAAATGGTGAATCTATTCTCAACGCTGCACCTGTGGCATTAGCATTCTGATACTCTGGTGGATCAAACTTGAAGCGCTAGTAGTGGAGAGACAGCATCTCTTAGAACTGTGTGCAAATATCAATTTGTCACTTGATGGATGACTTGTATGAGAGTAATTAAGCTTTTCTGAGTGTCTGTAATCATTTTCTAACCAAAGAGAACATGACTTCCTTTGTGAAGTGTTTGCTGACAGCATTCCTTCCCCTTCCCTCTTGTGCTACAGGCGCTGAGATGGCAGCCTTTCCCATGGCTGTCCTACATTCTGAGTGGCTATTGTGGTTTTCTTTACGTTTTCCTATGAGCCACTCTGAATTACATTATAGATGTCTGTTACAGTTACCTTCGTGTTGCTGAGACAACCACCCGACCAGAAGCAGCTATGAGAGGAAAGGGTTTGTTTCAGCCTTACAGATTCCAGGGGAATATAAATATCCTTTATTCTATTTGTGGAGAGGGGTGCTCTTTAACTTATTGTAGGAAGGAGTTATATGACATAAGCTGTGGGTTATTTTTTTAAACATTTATTTATTTATTTATTTATTTATTTATTTATTTATTTAAGAGCGAGATACAGAAATAGGCAGGTATAGAGAGGGGAGAGAGAGAGAGAGAGAGAGAGAGAGAGACAGAGAGAGACAGAGAGAATGGGCACAACAGGGTCTCCAGCCACTGCAAACGAACTCCAGATGTGTGCATCCCCTTGTGTATCTGGCTTACATGCATCCTGGGAGTAGAACCTGAATCCTTTGGCTTTGCAGGCAAGCACCTTAACCACTAAGCCATCTCTCCAGCCCAAGCTGTGGGTTCTTTTTACACTTGTGACAATGGACAAAGCGGAAGATCTGCTCACTGCTAGGAAATACTGCAGTAAGCTACAGTGAGCCCCACACAACTAAGCCCTAGGAAACTTGGGCCATAGCCCTCAGCGAGCCCAACCTCTAACCAGGAGCTGGCTCATGTTCTTGCACAGCTCATCCTGTAGCTAAAATGAGTCTTGAATTCTGAGTGCTCAATAGCAGTGCCATCAGGCCTCAACTTCTTCCCATATGTCTGCTGTAGTTTTTTCTGTGATGATCACCAGAGACTCCTTGGACAGGGTCTTCCGGTTGTTCTCTGTTGAATTCTCCTGTGGACAGAGCCCTCAGTGTGAATAGGAGGCATAGCAGAAAGAATGAGGCACAGAGAAGTTTGACTTGAAGGGGTGCTGCTGAGTCCCCTGCAGCTTAGCAACTGGAATCTCTTTTTATGTGTGTTCATTTTCTGTAAGTCATGGTGTTGCTATGTTGTTCATGCTGGCCTTGAGCTTGCCATCCTCCTACCTCATCCTCCCCAGTGCTAGGATTGCTGGCATGTATCACACATGCACATTTACTCTGCTTTCTTAATAGTGTTCTTTAAATTTTTCTAGTTGGTGTTAGGCATCGACTAGAGTGGAAAGCAGTCAATATGTCCTATCTGGGAAATCTATGCAGTTAGAAAGGAGTCACATGAAACCAAATCTTTGCCTTATATGTGTAATTTTTCAAAGCTTTTATGATAGGAAACTGTGGTGGTTTGAATTAGGCATCCTCCATAAACTTACATGTTCTGAATGTGTGATCCCTAGCTGATGGCAATTTGAGAGTTGGATCCTGACTGAAGACAGTGTGTTGTTGTCGGGAGTGTGTTTATTGGTGATAAAGCCAGTTCCCCATTGCCAGTGTTTGGCACACTCTCCTGCTGCTGTTGTCTACCAGATGTTGGCCAGGAGGTGACATCCAGCCTCTGCTCATGTCACATTTCCCCTGCCATCACGGAGTTTCCCCTCACATCTGTAAACCAAAATAAACCCTTTCATCCCACAAGCTGCCTTTGGTTGAGTGCTTTGAACCAGCCATCAGAAGGAAAATGCAAAAGAAACTTTAAATAGACATGAAAGTACAATAAATTGGGCCTCTGTGCTTATAACACCGCTTTATACAAATCATCAATTCCTTATGCTATCTGATTCCCTAAACCTAAAAGGAATATTTATGAAAATTAATACTGATTTTTCAAGAGTGGTTGGTCTCAAAGTAGCAGGCTCTGGCTGCTGGTCTTCTGAGGAAAAGAAAATGAGAAAAAATACTCCATGTATTAGTAAAAGGAGATTTATCTTTTATTTTTAAAATAATTTCTAGATTTGTTCCTAACAAGTATAATTACTGTTAATTCCTTAGAATGGGTTTTTTTTGTGTGTGTATATATATATTTGTGTGTGTATCATGTAATTTACATATATTACAAACATATATGGAACAAAAGAGCAAAAGAATGTCCTTTTTGTGTCTTTAAATTGAATTTAAATATTCCTGACTACATTGTAGTCTCAGGGGAGATTCAGAAAGGGACTTGTATCATGCTCAAAACATTCTATTTGGTTGCACACAATAGCAATAATTCATTGCATTTCAAGGAAGACTAAAATGCTCTCACCTCAAGTTCTGTTTGTATTCATGAATTCATTGGGATTTGCTGTTTAGATTTACATACTTTTTTTAATTTACAAAATCAGAAGAGAACTTTACAGATATTTTGCTTGTTTGCTTGCTTTAGACAAAACCAACATCACTCATTCCATATGGAAATTGTTTACCAATTCTAAGTGCCTTGCTAAAATAGCTAGTACTGGGCTGGAGAGATGGTTCAGTGGTTAAGGCACTTGCCTCTAAGACCTGACCACCCAGCTTCGATTCCCCTGTACCTATGCAAAGATAGATGCAGAGGCATATGTGTCTGGAGTTTGTTTGCAATGGCTGGAAGCCCTGACATACCCATTCTCTCTGCCTGTCTCTCTTCTCTCTTTGCTTACAAATAGAGAAATATATATTTTTAAACCTAGCCAGTGTTTGCTGTGATTCTACCATGTACCAATACCGAATGCCTATGGTGATCTTTAGGTGGCAGTAGGAAAGGTGGGCGGCATGAGCTCCCAGTGGAAGGCTCTTTCAGTTCACAGAGTGAAAAATCAGATCAACAGAAATGAGGGACGTAAGCAACGAGTCATTAGACCGGAACAGCTCATGCCTGGAGAGATATCTGTAGGACAGAGTGAAAGACCATGATGTACAGATGTATGGAAACGGAACAGGAAACAACGCTAGGGGACAGGAAAGCTACAAGGTAATTTAAGTCGGATTAGCCTAAAGTCAGTGCGGAGAAGCCAGCAAAGATGAAGAGGCTCTCAAGTCAGAAATCAGTGAACAGTACTGGGAAGGCGAGCCATGCTGCCCACAATGAAGACACATGAGGTCAAAAGCTAAACAGTCTGCACCAACATGGTCCCTTCCTGAAAAATCTTTTGAACTTTTCAAAGCAGCCTACAGTAAGAGAAAGAGTTTTCATGATGGCTCAGAGCACTTATAGATTACCCTATACAGATTTAATTTAAAAAAATAGAACTGTAAAAAAAGACATACATTTACTATAAGTAATTATGGATGACATTTTCCCATCCTATTCTAATATATTAAAATAAGAGTCCTAATTACTACCTTCTCAACCTCCCTCACAGGTCACTAGTAGAATGTGATTCAGCTGGTAGTTTCTAAAGGATTGCAATAAATCACAAGGAGAGATACATAATCCTATACATGTAGTATTCATTCCTAAAATGCACTCAACCAGCAGGCAGGTGTGGGGGCGTGTGGTAGTTTGAATATATGTCCCCCAATATATTCAATGTTTTATTAGTTATAGTTTGCATCTGCAATCATCTTGCTAGAGGCAATGTCACTGGGGGCTGGTCTTAAGGTGTGATGATGGTTTGAGATTCCATTGTAAAGATATGCAAATGTGCCTAGCAGGAGTTCCTGAAGTGTACTATGACTTTTTGGCTGTAGCTTTGCTCTGTGTGCTGTGTGGCTGGTTGGATTTTCTCTCTTGCTTGGCCCTGTGAAGGCAGGCCAGCTTCTTTTGCCATTATGGAACTTCCCCTGGATCTGTAAGCTTCAATAAATAATATCCCTTCCTCCATAACTGTGCCTGGTCTGGAAGTTCATCTCAGCGAACCTGAAGCTGACTGCTACAGGGTGTATGCTTGTTATCCCAGAACTGGGGAGGCTGAGAAAGGAAGAGCTGTCATTTAAGGCACACATGAGATACATAGCAAGATCTTGTCCAAAAAACTAAATGTTAGAGCCCTTGCCTAGAATGCACAAGGCCCTGGCTTCAGTCGTCCTAAGTGCATGTGTGCAGTACAGGCATCAAACCATTGAACAGGCAACTATTTCCTGTCGTCCTTCCTCATTTCATTCAATGCTAATGCTTGTCTTCTACACACAATCATAGAAAGAGCTATCTAAATCCCAACACTTAGAGGCTGAGGTAGAAGAATCAAAAGGTCAAGGCCAGCCTGCAAGAGACTGCCTCAGGAAACCAAAATGGAATAAGAGTAAAGAACTATCTGATCAAATGGTTCCCAATGTTTCAGTCTCAGGACTCCTATCTACTTTTAAAAATACTGGCTTGAGGACAAAAATAAAATATTTTTAAAAGGGCTAGAGAGATGGCTTAGTGGTTAAGGTGCTTATTTGAAAAGCCAAAGGACCCAGGTTTGATTCCCCAGGACGTAAGCTAGATGCATAAGGTGACACATGCATCTGGAGTTCATTTGCAGAAGGTGGAGGCCTGAACACACCCAATCTCTCTCTCTCTGTCTCTCTCTCTCGCTTCCTCTTCCTCTGTCTCTCAAATAAATAAAAATAAAATATTAAAAATACTGGGCTTGGAGAGATGGCTCAATGTTTAAAGGTACTGGCTTTCAAAGCCTACAGGTCTGGATTCAATTCTCCAGATCGCATGTAAAGCCCGATGCACAAAGTGGCACATGCATAAAAATGCTAATAATTCCAAAGGTTCTTTTTAAATCACATACAATATAGTTAATGATATTTATCATTTTTGAGTTTAAAACTGAGTAACATAAATATTATTTCATTAAAGTTATACTAGATCTGCTCTGTGATAATTTAAATATTTGTCACAAATCACTATTTCTTGAAAATATTTTGTGAGAGCAAAGGACAGTTTTGTAAGGCTGGATTAGAAGATAGCTGGATTCTTAACTGTCTGAGCTTACATTCAGTTGCAATATTTTGTTTTAGGTGAAAAGATCCAGTCTCAGATGGAGTATTGATAATGATTAAAACTAAGAGGCCTTTTACTGCTATTCATAGGCCCTTGAAGGTATCCTCATTGGCCACCACACCAAAACTCCACAGGTAGCAATGACATCATAGTTTGCTAAGATGTAGAATTGGAATCTTTCACCAATGAGCTTTTAAAACACTTTCAAACCCATTGGTCTCTCTCTCTCTCTCTCTCTCTTTTTTCCATCTGAATGGACCCAGAAGTAGCTTCTGGGAAAAAAAAAAACAACAACAACAAAAAAAAAAAAAAAAAAAAACACCAAGTGATCCTGATTGTTCTAGTGTTGACTTTCATCATTGTATAGTACTAAAATGCCATCGACTAATATCACCACTGATGACATGAGAAATGTATTTCACTCAGGAGGTTGCCCAGCTCACCGTGACAAGTTCTTCAAATTCCTAACTTTCCCTCTGAAGCCTGAACTTTGTTACTGGCAATGATACCATTGTTTCCTTGAAATAACAGGATTGATTAGTTTGTTTAAGCAAAGCGTTTGCCAAATACAGTATTCGAAACAGTGAGCTTATCTCCCCAGACACTAATGCCAATCAACAGAAATGGAGGATGTTATATCCCAAATAGGAACTTTCCCCAGAGACTCATGTGTTGACCCAACAGTTGGGTTCAGCCGGTGGTTCTATGTTTGGAGGTGGGGTTTAGCTGGTGTGCCAGTGGTTGTTTGCCTTGAAATCCTTGCTCTGTGGTCCCTTGCTGCCTATGCTTACTGAAAACCCTGAAGTGAAGCATTTCCTCCACATGCTGCTACTGTCATCAGGTCCAGCTCAAGCACATGCGGCCAAGCAACCATGGGCTGATCCCTCTAAAACCAAAAATAAACTTTTCTTCCACTACATTCTTTGTCAGGTATTCATCATAGTAACACGTCTGATGAACATCATGGGATGGCCCAGTGCTTTTCTTTTTAGAGAGAGCCATCACACATTAGTTAACAGTCTTGTTCTTTTCAAAAACATCTTCCACAATGGCTAGAGTTAGGTGCTACAGGTCCTGCAGATCTAACCACATTGCCTTCTTGCTGAAAGTGCCTTGGTGTTTCCCTGTTCAAGGTGAGGCTCAAAGTGCTTTGCATAGCATAAAGGTCATTCCCATTGCCAGTGAAATCTCCATCTCTGAAGTCTTTCTCACACTGGAGCCTTTGGCCATTACCCCATGTGAGCCATCCTCTTGATTCCAAGTCTTGGTATGATCTGTCTACCTGGTTCACATTGGCACTTCCTGCAAGATTCTGAGAAGACTCTCTCTCACCTTCCTCCCTGAGCAGCTGAACCTCAGTGCGTATCACTTGACGCTATGTTTGTAGTTCACTCATCTGTCTCTGCCATTAAACTCAGTTCCTTAAAGGAGGGAATTTTGTTTTGTAATCTTTTTTTAGTGTAATAAATTTACCACCACAGTGCACTTGGGAGAGTGGTGAGTGAGTGAGCTAGAGAGCCATGATGTCCCTCACCCCTTCCTTCCCACCAGGAAGCAGCCTCAGCTCCCCCTCCCCCAAAAGGCCAAAAAGCTATGACTACTGACCACAAGGGGTGGGATGCATGAGTGAGAACAGCTGCTTCTGAGAGCAGAGATAATTCTGGTATGCATGGTTTAGAGATGGAGGTAGAAGATTCACAGTGGAAGTGTGTAAGGCAAGCACACTGTAAGTCAGTCAAGTAAGCTTGTATCCACAACCATTGAACTGTTGGGAATGTCTAGAAGCAAAGACCAGTGGATCTACTTAGACCCCAGCAGAAAGCTTTTGTCCCAAACTACTGTGTTAACTTTTATGTATGGGTTATAGTCCTTCCTCTATTACATATCCTTTCCTGACTGCTAAAGATGCTAGAAAGCATATTAGAAGAGTTAATAGCTGATTATCAGAACAGATTCAGCAGTGAAAATGGTCATGAAATAGAGAAAACAAGTTTCTGCATATAGTTCTAGTGCAAGGCTTCCAGGCCTATTACCTTCCTAACTCACACCAAAGATCTGTGTGATGCTTAATAGAGATTGGTAACTTGACAGGACCTGGGATTGCTGAGGAGATAAACCTCGGGGCATGTCGGTGAAGGTGTTTCTAGACTGAATGAATTTATATGGGAAGACTTAACTAAATGTGGGTGGTATAATTCCATGGGCAGATAGCCCGGACCATACCAAAAGGAGAAAGTGAGCTGAACACTGGCATGTATCACTCTACCTCCTGACTAAGGATGTAGTGCTGTGATGAGCTACCTCACATTCCTGCTGCCATGCCTTCTCTGACATGATTAAGTTGCACTTTCAAACTGTGAGCCAAAATAAACCCTTCCTTCTTTAAGTTGTTTTTGTCAGTTATCTTGTCATAGCCATGAGAAAAGCAGTCGAACCAATCTGTAATAAGGGAATTAGGGTTTCCGCTGTATCCAAAATAGTGTAATTACAGAACCCTATTTTGTAGGACAATTTCCAGGGACAAAGCTCAGTAGAATAAACAGGATTTCAGAGCTATGGGATCTAGCTTAGGGAAATGAAAGAATATTCAAAGAAATAAAGGAGCTTCAAATAAGCCCCCAGAGAACAGCAACAAAGTAGGCATCCTTTAGTTGACACAATCACATACAGAACATGAGATGCTATGGTTAGTGTTTGCAGTCCAATACATTACTCATGGGAACCCATTTGAAAGCTTGTAAAATATCACACTACTCGAAATTTCTAGTCATATTAACTTGCAATGTTGAGGTTAAGATAAGAAAGATTATAAGCTGGTCCCCCTGTATTGTAATTGCCAGTTCTCTTTCTACACATAATTATGAACATAAATTCAAGCATTTCTCTCTTATGGATAACACTACCTTTAACAAATACTTTTCACACAGACATAGTTGTGATCTTTGTGAGCTGCCCAAGAATTCAACCACTGGCTTTGTTCAATTTGCTGGTGAGTTAAAAGTGGAAAGAGTAAAACAAAACTGGATAAATGGATGTCTCATTAGTTTGTGTACTGCTATTCAGCATTTGCCCAACCTTTAACCATCCAAATGTTGAGTGTAGTACATATGAAGTCCTAAATAAGTGACTGCGTCAAATGAATGAAGAGATGAAAAACAACAACAAAAAGCCCCTGTTTTACTCCAATCATAGACCTTAATTTTCTGTGACCTTGAAGGGCACTGAAAAGGCAGGTCCAGGGCTGGAGAGACAGCTTAGTTAAGTGCTTGCCTATGAAGCGTAAGGACCCCAGTTTGAGGCTTGATTCTCCAGTATCTATGTAAGCCAGATGCACAAGGCAGTGCATGCTTCTGGAGTTCGTTTGCAGTGGCTGGAGGCCCTGGTGCGCCCATTCTCCCACTCACTCACTCTCTCTCTCTCTCTCTCTCTCTGCCTCTTTCTCTCTCTATCTGTTGCTCTCAAATAAATAAACAAAAATAAATAAAAATAATAAAAGCAGGTCCAGGATGCAGGGGACATGGCTCAGCGGGTAAAGTACTTGCCATGAAAGCCCAAGGACCTGAGTTTAGATCCCCACATCTGGGAAAAAAGGCTGGGTGTGGTGATGTGCACCTGGAATCCCATGCTGAGGAAGTAGAGATGGGCAGAACCTTAGGACCTCAAGGCTAGTTACTCCACCAAATCAGTGAGCTCTAGGTTCAGTGAGAGAACCTGTTACAAAAATAGGGGAGATTAACTGAGGAAGACACATGAAACTGACTATTGCTCTCAACATGTATGCATACACATGTGCACATACACCTGCACACACACACACACACACACACACACACACACACACACACGTATACCACAGACATACATATGTCAAAAAGATAAGTAATAAATAAATAAATGGTTGTCCCATCAGGGCTCTCCGATAACCTGCCCTGTGGCTTGTCCTGCTCTATTCCGTTTCTTTAGCTCAGACAAAGGCTTGGTTAGGAAGCTCAAGTCGAGGGGGCGCAAGATCCCCCCCTCCTTGTCATTTCTCTGTTATCCAATCAGCCTCCACATTTTGCCTAGTTCACCTCAGCTATACTTCTCAAAACCAGACATTCCTTTCTGTCTACAAAATAGGTGCCTTGGGGCTCGGGAGATGGCTCAGCAGTTAAAGGTACTTTGCTTGCAAAACCTGGCAGCCAGAGTTCAAATCCCCAGCACCCAAGTAAAGCCAGATGCCCAAAGTGGTGTTTGCATCTGGAATTTGTTTGCAGCAGCCAGAAGCCCTGAAAACTCATTCATTCTCATTCTCCTCATTCTCTCTCCTTCCCTCCCTCTCTCTCCCATCCTCCCTAAATATCTCCTTCCCTCCCACCCTCATCAGTGAATAAATAAAAGGTGTCCTAAACCAGGCATGATGGTTCATAGTGTAATTCCAGCCCTTGAGAGTCAAGAGCATCACCATGGGTTTAAGGGCATCCTCTTCTACAGAATGGAATCTCTTCTCAAAACACAGAAACATATTTTCAACAAAACGAGGCAGCTGCCTCATATCACACAGCTGTGATTGGGTTATGTAGAGGAAATGCCACTTTTCTCTCCACTCTAATCATTCCTCAAAGCCTGGCAAGTTATCCTCCAATCCCCACAAAATAATATATCAAAACCTCGAGTCCAAATAAGAGAGCATGGATTTCATTTTTGAAACTAAAGAGCATGCTCATACTTAACCCAAGAATGATGCTGACTTCTGCCCCTCCTATCACAGCAACACTTGCAACCCTTGTAGAGGGCCTTCCCCAGAAAAGCAGGAATACTTGGGCCCTTGGGAGAAGCCTGACATAAGTGCACACAGTTCTCTTCCCAGCAGTTAATGATAATATGAAATATTCTTAGTTCCCCTGACCAGTGAAACTAAAATGTTACTAATGGATTGAACCTTTCTATACCAATAGAGGATTAGACTTTAATAAGTTGTTGTTTAAAGAATTACCTCAGATTGCTCAATGGAAACTCTGAAAGCCAGAAGGGCCTGGAATGGACCATTTCAAAGCCTATAAAACTATGGCTTCCAACCCAAACTACTGTACCCAGTGAATGTATCCATCATAATACATGGTGAAAGAAAAACTTTCCATGATAAAAACCAGCTCTGTGATTATATGAACACAAAGCCAAACAGAGAATACTTCAGGAAATTCACACACAAGACTCAAACAACCAATCTCAAGAGCCTACAAGAAGATCACAATAACCAAACCTAGAGCAGGTTCAAACAAGTTCAAAGCCCAGGAAAGCACCAAACCCCATAAAGCACCCCATCATGGCAGGGATTAAATCGAATGTCACAACTATAATCTTAGATATTAATGGTCTTGGGCTGGAGAGATAGCTTGGCAGTTAAGGTTCTTGCCTGCAAAGCCTAAAGACCCATGCTCAACTCTCCAGGTCCCGTGTAAGCCAAAAGTACAAGGTGATGCAAGCGTGTAAGGTTGTACATGCGCACAAGGTGGCACACACGTGTAGTGTTTGATTTTGTTGCCTGGAGGCACTGGCATACCAATTCTCTCTCTCTCTCTCTCACTTTCACATAAAAAATAGGCCAGTCAGTTGGGCTTGCCTAAAAACGTGTTAATGGTCTTAATTCACCCATCAAAAAAGACAAGTTAACAGGGTGGATCAGTAAAACAGACCCTGCTGTCTGCTGTCTATAAAAAAACCCACCTCACCACTAACCTCAGGGTGAAAGGATAGAAAATGATATTCCAAACAAATGGAAATAAGAAACAAGCCGGTGTTGCTATATTAATATCTGATAAAATAGACTTCAAACCAAAAATAATCAAAAAGGATAAAGGAGACCACTTCTTAGTGATCATGGGAATGAGGACATCACAATCAAAAATCTATATTCACCAAATACATGTACATCAGAGTTGATAAAACAAAACCCACTTCACAACAAAACAGAAGTAAACACCACCACCATCATAGTTGGGAACTTCAACACTCCACTCATCAACAGATAGATCATCCAGGAAAAAAAAAAAAAAAAAAACTACAGGGAAATAAATAAAAGAGCTCAACAACACTATCAACAAGACTTAACAGACATCTCAAGAACTTTCCATCCCAGTTCTACAGAATACACATTCTTCTCAGCAGCCCACAGAACCGTCTCCAAAATAGAACATATATTAGGGTATAAACCATGCCTCCATAAGCTCAGGGCAATTGATGTGACTTCTGCATCATATCAGATCACAATGCTTTAAAGCTAGAAATTAACAACAAGAGAAACATCAGGAATTCCACCGGCTCCTGGAGACTGAACACTTTGAAACAATGAATGACTTGTGGAAGAAATCATCCCTCACATTCCAGCCACAGCCCAGGTGAAACCACAGAGAATTGGGGAGAGGAACAAGAGTGCTGCTTTCATGCTGAGCCTGATAATCAGCGCCACGGTGAAGGAGACAGACCCTGAGGCTACACAACATTTTCCAAAGCAGAAATCCAGAGGCTCCTAAGAGCCCATCACTAAAGTAGGCTTAAAACACACCTACAAAGGCTCGGGATTTTGCGGAAGAGGGGGTGGAAAGATTGTAAGAGCCACAGGTTAGGAAGTCATACCCAGAGGCATTGCCTCCCCCAACAACTGACCTCTGTTCCCACAATGCATCACCCACAAACCCATGGGGAATACCAGAATCCCACTGAGGAGAGCTCCCAGCAGAATGGGGTCAGGGAGGAGGGAAAAGATGATACCAACACATGATGTATGCACACAAAGTATGTTCTTAATTAAAAAAATTACATAAATTTACAAAAGAAGTGCCTGCAATCTCAGTATTAAGGAGGCTAAGATGGGAGGAGCTCAAATCCAAAGCCAGCTTGAGCTACACAGTGAGTTCAAGGCTGCATTGGATTACCTAATGTGACCCCATCTCACAGAAACAAAGCAACAAAACAAAACAAATAATAAAAGAAAGAAAAAGGGGAGAAAACATGAAAGCTCTTGCCTCCTTCCAAGATTTTAAGCAGAAAGTGTTTCTGGCAATCATAAGTGGGCCAGCACTGTGACCCGTTTCTGCCTTATAAACCCGGATGTCAGCAGAGGACTCGCATCTTTCTTACCTATGAGGGTTATTTATCCTCCAGACAGTGTCTTTGGCCATCAGAGAAATCTACTAATTCTTTATATGATATGGCGGTAGCCAGACTCACCTCACCAAGGCCTCCATAAGAAACATGACTCACTCTGAATTATATTAGAAGTTTTCTAAAATTCACTTAATACTGGAAAAATAACAAGAAGAACACTATATTCCCCCTGTACTGTGTCCCAGTTTCTCTAGGTCTTTTCCCATTTCCTACAACTGCCCAGATACCACACCATGCATGCATGCACGCATACACACACACACACACACACACACACACACACACACACACACACACACACATTGATCTCATTTCCCCTTTCATAGACAGAAAAGCAAGCCTCCCCCTCTGCTCTCCTACATAACATCTTCCCTCACACTCATCTCTCAGATTCACTCCCAAGTATGTTCAGCAAAGAATTATTTTTTCCAAAAAAGGCAGTTCTCTATTTAAAAAAAAAAAAAAACTTCTGTCAGTTATTAAAAGAATAGAACTACCTCCCTATTTTTTTCAGAGCAAGGCAATTTAGTCATGTAGTAAATGATTAGAAAATAACATGTGTGTAACCTTTATTGCTCTGAGCAAAGTCCTCCTCCTGGTGACTTTCCACAGAAGCAGTCTGGGGCAGAGGGTGAGAGTATATTTTCAGTAAAATTTATACAGAGTTGAGGAGACGTAGGTTAAATCCCTTCTGCTAAGTAGATATTTTTCTCTTTAAGGAACCTAAAGTGCTTTCCGATATTATCTCACTGATCTACACATCTTCTCTCTAAAGTAGGAAACACTGTCCTTCTCTCCAAAGTACAAATGGAGGAGAGAGAGAGAGAGAATTTCAGTCCCTACAAGGTTACCACGAGGAGGACTGGGCAGAGACGGGGACATGGAAGGATGAACCTCTTTCAAGAGTTTGCAGACCATGCTGTTTCATGAGAAGAAGCTTTCAAATTTCATTGCTCTAAACTTAAAATGTTAAAACTGTATGGTTTTAGACAGGTTGTAGGTTGTATACCTACAGGGTGTAGGTATGCGGGCCATAGCAACCTGTGCCTGAACAAACCCCTTTATGTCAAAATTGCAGCTTCGCTATGCTAACCACTGACCTTGGGAAAGACGCACATTTTACTGCCTCCATCGCAGCATCTGTCAGGTACAGATGATAAATAATAGTTGCCACCTTCTGGGCTTACACCCTCCTACTCCCAGACCTCCATATACCCACTAGAGAATCTGGGAAAGGGCCAGGCACAGAGAAAAACCACATCAGTGCTAGCTATAATTATTCTTTGCAAATCATTCTTTATTTAGCAAATCAAAGTTGATTTTTTAAGGCCCTGGTGACAGCATTGCTTAACTATAAAAACCAGCATTACAGAGTCTCAAACATTTGAGGGAATTCAATATATCACATCATTCACAATCCTCCCTTCTCCCTTCTGCCCTCCCCCTTCCTCCTGTCTTTCTTCCTCCTTCCAATGTATTTTATTCTTTCTCACAGTCTACTTCTTGTCTTCATTAGTTTTCTCCCTTTTTCTTCATTTCTTCTCTCTCTCTCTCTCCCTCCCTCTCTGAAATATTTTTTGACGTGCTACTGAGTAATTTGGTACAGTATTAGATTAGGTATAGTAGTGTCTATCATTGAAAATCTTAGCCTCTTATAGTATAAGGAGGATAGGTACATAAACATTTTTTTATTTAAATTCACTCTCAAAGTAATATTATGAAAGAAATCCAAAAAGAGAATCTAATTTTATCTAAAACTATCACAGGATTCTTTACTGAGAAGATACATATATTGTTTTACATTACATGCCACAATTATAAAATCTAACTCTGTAGTAGTCATAATGAATGTGTCAGTACATGTCAAGGACTGAAATCACACAGAAAACACATCTGTATTTAGCTAGAAAGGAATCACTAAGTAAGTCAACAATATCATCAAATAAAATTGAAATAGAAGTTGAATGTCAGGGTTGGATACAAATCACTCTCTGTTTCTCTCAGTTATCATAAATTGTTATCTGCAAATGATTTAAAGTCCTAAATATATAAAAATGATAAAGCTTAATTAAAAATAGCAAAAATGAGTCTTGTAAAGTATAATTGAATAGTTGTGGAAGAAAACTATATAAGAATATATTATAACAACTCTAGAAATCATTTTAGAACATCAAAAATATAATGGGCTGGAGAGATGGTTCAGCAGTTAAGGCACTTGCCTATAAAGCCTGATGATCTGAGTTCAATTCCCTAATACCCACATAAAAGCCAGAGGCATAGTGGAACATGTGTCTGGAGTTTGTTTGCAGTGGCTGCAGGGGCTGGCGTACTCATTTGATTCCTCCCCTCTCTCTCTTTCTCCCCCCTCCCCCTCCTGGATGTGTGGTGGCACACGCCTTTAATCCCAGCACTTGGGAGGCTGAGGTAGGAGGATTGCTGTGAGTTTGAGACCAGCCTGAGACTAATTCCAGGTCAGCCTTCTAATAGAGCAAGACCCTACCTCAAAAAATCCAAAAAAAAAAAAAAAAATACACACACACACACACACACACACACACACACACACACACACACACTGCTTGGAAATATTTGAGAATTATTTGCAAAGCAATTTCACAGAAAGTAATTACTTGGATGCTATCTGATCATGTAAATAACTAGGAACAGACATAGCTCTTCAGAGAAGTAGGTAGGAAATTTCATACAAAGGCATCGATTTCATACACAGATGTGGTAATTCTAAGCATCCTAGCTAGATCCCCAGACCCCTCCCCCATACTGACAGGCTTTGCTGAGGCAAGGAAGAAGGCAAATTAAGTAAGTGCCAGTCAAGTAGCTAGTAATGACATTGAAGCTCCTTTTTATAAATATTAGCAGGAGAGCCATCATTTTTATGTGGAGAAGGAGGATTAAATAGACAGAATTTTTTTCAAGCATTGGAGTTTTTTGAACATTTTTACAAAAAAAAAATTTTGAAAACAGAAGTGGTGCAATAAGGAATGAAGAGTGTGTTTTTTTGCCTTCTGTATCTGTGATTATTAACAACAGAATGCACCATGAGAGTCACGCGAAAGCTGCCTTGTATGTTCTGGTGTACCACTTGGGGAACATGGGCCTCTAGAAACAAGACCAAACTAAACTATAAGTATTGTAAACAAAAAGGGATTTCTTTTTGTTTATTCTTAAATAATCTCACAGTAGGTTGATGTCCTGAGGTTGGGTGACTTCATGTTTAGATAAATGATACTTTTTGACAGGAAAACCATGTTACAATGTGTGACATTCAAGGCATAACATATGGGTACCTAGCTAGAATCGGTTTTATGTACCATTGTCCAAAGGTGGCATGGGGTCTGTTGTGTCTGGAATTTCCAATCATTAAGCTTGGCTTTGACTCCTAATGCTTATCTGTACTGAAGACACAAATGAAGATAGAAAAATGAATTTCCTTCCAGTTTTATCAAAACTTGGCACAGACAAGTTATTAGTCTGTCTCCACCTTGCCTATAGAAGGGTTACAATTTACAGTGAGCATGAAACAAAAGCCAGCAAGTATACATATGTAGGTGCAGCTGTGTGTACCAGCTACCTGACAGGAGAATCCCTGTCTTGGGAAATGAATGCTTCTTCTGGTGCCAGGGCAGGCCTCTCTCTCCCAGCATGGTATTTCTTGCAGTAATCCTAATTCCTAGAGCCTTGTTTCACTATTTCTTATGTTTCCATCCTCTTTTCACAGTCGCTTCACAGAAGAAGCCCCTTTAGGCCTCTTCTGGTATAATCAGTTCAGTGCATGTCATAAGCCAATTACTGGCATAAAACAGAGTAGGCACAACCACTCCCACCACCACTGCAGGGCACACTAGTTCTCAACCATGGTGTGCTCTAGAGTAACAGTTTATTAAAAACGTGTCTCCGAGGCTGGAGAGATGGCTTAGCAGTTAATGCACTTGCCTGTGAAGCATAAGGGCCCATGTTCGACTCTCCAGATCCCACGTAAGCCAGACGCACAAAGGTGAGGCAAACGTAAGGTCACATATGCCCACTAGGTGGCACAAGTGTCTGGAGTTTGATTTCAGTGGCTGAGGCCCTGGTGTACCAATTCTTTCTCTCTCCCTCTCTCTCCACCCCATCCCTCTCTCTCTCTCACTCATTCACTCTGTAAAATATTTTTTTTAATGTGCTTCTGGGCTGGAGAGATAACTTATCAATTAAGGTGCTTGCCTGTGAAGCCTAAGGACTTAAGTTTGACTCCCTAGAATCCATGTAAGCCAGATGCACATGGTAGCACTTGCATCCAGAGTTCTTTTGCACTGGCTAGAGGCCCTGGCATACCCATTTTGCCTCCCTTTCTCTCTCTCTCTCTCTCTCTCTCTCTCTCTCTCTAACAAAAAATAAATACATATAAAAATATTTTTAAAATAGTGTTTCTGGCAGTTGGTGAGATGGCTTAGCAGTTTAAGGTGCTTGTCTGTGAAGCCTAAGGACCCAGGTTCGACTCCCCAAAACCCATGTAAGCCAGATGCACAAGGTGACACATGAGCACAAGGTCACACGTGCACACAAGGTGGTGCAAGCATCTGAAGTTTGGTTGCAGTGAGGCCCTGGAGTGTCTTCTATCTCTGTATCTCCCTTGCACTCATAAGAAAGGGTTTCTGGACTCTACCCAGAAGTAGTAGATACAGGGAAAGGGGCCATAAGTTTACATTTCAGAACACATCTCACACTGCCTGAAAGCTCAAACACCTGCATAAAATTGGGCATATGTTAGAAAAGCAGCAAGGGACATACAATTCAAGCAGTCAGCCAAAGTCCATCCTGTATCTTTTGAGATTATTTTTATTGCTGTTCAAGAATACTTATGGCCTCTAGCTGCTTCTCTTGTACCTAGTTTAAGTATGGTCTAATGGTTTCTGCAACCTAGTGTAACTTGTAAGCAGACTATAACCTACTCTTGGAACAAGAGCAGAGTTCTAGCCAATCGCAAGTCACCAATTGTTCAAACCTGTTGAAAACAGGTAAGCAAGACACAAGCTGTCCCTGTAGTTCATGTCCAGTCCATGTCCCGTGTATTGTTTCCTTTTCTGGCTATAAGTGAAAGCTGTCCATATGTTGGGATGGAATCTTCTTAAACATTTTAATCTCGTCTGCTGGCCAGTTCCAGAGTCATAAATTAAGCTGGTTAAATGCTTCAGAACTAAATTCATTATAATTTTTTAAATATTTTATTTATTTATTTGAGAGAAAGAGGAAGAAAGAGAGACAGAGAGAGAGAGAAAATGGGCACTTCAGGGCCTCCAGCCACTGCAAATGAACTCCAGATGCCTAAATCCCCTTCTGCATCTGGCTTACATGGGAGAGTCACACTGGAATCCTTTGGCTTTGCAGGCAAATGCCTTAACTGCAAAGCCATCTCTCCAGCCCTAATTTTCATTTTTTTTTCGAAGTAGGGTCTCACTCTAGTCCAGGCTGAACTGGAATTAACTATATAGTCTCAGGGTGACCTCAAACTCATGGTGATCCTCCTACCTCTGCCTCCTGAGTGCTGGAATTAAAGGCGTGCATACTAGCACACCCAAGCAGAGGTGTAACCAAGTTCCTTCTGAGTGTTTCAGAGCCCTAGGTTTTCCTATTGCAGCACTCTGCGACAGCTCTCTGGCACTATTCTGAAGGCAAATTTAATAGTCTGGAAGTGTTCATCAGTGGCAGTCTTCAAACATCAAAACAGGGCTAGTTGTTATACTTGCTATATTTCTGCATGTTGTTTGACAGATTTTAAAAAGGAGAAGAAAATGAATGGAGGTGGAGATTAACATGTTCCCAGCCCAACACCAACCCACTTTATAATCACTTTTATATAAAAAGTCCCCAAATAACATATTACCAGATGTTTCTTTAATTTTCCAGGGATTAATTGGAGAGCTAATTATCCATTTTAAGTGATTAACAGCAGCCAAAAGCTCTGGGTTCTGAACCAATGCTTTTAATTGTATGATAGTCCCTTGTTAATTTCTACTTTGAAGAAGCAAAACCATTTTGACATTTCCTTAAAAAAAAAAAAAAAAGAAAGAAAGAAAGTCCTGGAATGAATCTACTTGTCTGCTTGGCAACATTTGAGCAAGTAATCACTGCTGCAGATCTTGTAGGCAGCTTTCAATTGTTATGTCTGTTGGTAAAATGAAAACCGGTAAGAAAAATGTTAAGATGGAATTCTTGTTAAAAAAACTGAGTCAGTAACTTTCTTTATTCCCTTCCTTATGGACAAAATTATTAACTAGAAATAATGAAAAGCACAAGATCTACAATTCCCAAGTTGATTTCTGAAATTGTTTTCCTTACCTAAACCATTGAAAGTCTAAGATGTGAGTTTGTGTGTTTGTCTTGAATGTTCCTTCCAGAAGTAATCCAAAAGTGCAACTCCTCTCTCAGTCCTATTCATTTTTGAGGATAAGCATTACTAGAATTTAAATAAAATTAGGAAAATAAAACTTAATAAACTTAATAAAAACAAAATGAAAGAAATCAGGCCACATAGCCCTATACCTAAATAAGAATAGGTTGTAAAAATGAGGGTAGTAGCAATTATTTTAAAAACAAATGGTGTGTGGGGGGGAACTGAAGAGATGACTCAATGGTTAAAGGTGCAAAGCTTGACATCCCCGATTCAATTCTCCCGAACCCATGGAAAGCCAGATGCACAAAGTGACGTATAAGTCTGGAGTCCATTTGTAGTGGCTGGAGGCTCTGGTGTGCCCATACAAATTTACTTTCATTCTCTCTCTCCTTCATTTTGTCTCTCTCAAATAAATAAATAAATAAGATATTTTTAAAGATGAAACTAATTAAAGATATTTATTTAAAGTCAGGTTTAAGGGCTGGAAAGATGCCTTAGTGGTTAAGGTGCTTGCCTATGAAGCCTAAGGACCTAGGTTTGACTCTTGAGAACCCATGACATCCATGGTGGTGTATGTGTCTGGAGTGCATTTGCAGTGGCTAGAAGCTTTGGTCCACCTTCTCTCTCTCTCTCTCTCTCATAAATAAATAAATAAATAAATCTTAAAAAAAAAAAAAAAAGGTAATGCCAGTTTTAAGCCCAGCCAGGTAAAACTACTTCTAAATAAGGGTAGATTGTAAAATGATCATATCAGCAATCATTTTACAAACAAATGAAACTGAATTAGAAACATTTATTTAAAGCTAGTTTTCAGAAATGATGTCTTCCCACCAAGTGCATGGTTTACATTTTTTTAAAAAATTGCGTAAAATTATTTTCCCTTTTTAGATTTTACTCTCCATTCTTTAACAATAACAACACTCCCCAAAGTCACCCATTGCTGTACTGATCCTCAAATTAAATGAAACACCCTTAGTTATGAGGAGAGAATCCAAATATTAGTTGGAAATATAAGGATCTTTGAATCTCTGCTCAGTCACTTGAGTCAAGTGACCACAAAGACAGTTGCATTTCACATTTTGTGGAAGGTAGCTGTCATGCAGGCGTCAGCATCAGAAAGAGCAGCAGGGCTGGTCTAACTCAAGGCTGGGTTGCTGGCTCAGAGTTTCCAGGCTTGCAGGTCTAGCATAGGGTCTGAAATATTGCACTGTGAATAATTCTCCAAGTTATTCCAAGTGTGCCTGTTGGTCAGGGGGGCACACATTTGAATAAATGCCCCCTCCCAGTAGATTCAGGAGTTTATTAAAACTTCTTGGAAACTAGGTGGAGGAGGTATCGCTGGGCAGATCTTAAGGACCAGCCCTAAGGGGTGGTGGTGGATTTGAAATTCCAATCTAAAGATTTGCAACATGCCTGGAGTTCCTGAAGTGTGCTGTGTGGTGTAGTTTCAGGGATTTTACTTGTGGCTTCTCTCTCTCTGCCTGTGAAAGCAGGCCAGCTTCTTCTGCCATTATGGAACTTGCCTGTATCTGTAAGCTTCAATAAATCCCTTCCTCCATGACTGTGCCTGGTCTAGAAGTTCATCTCAGTGACCTGATGTCTAGTACAATACCCAATGCTTCTTCATAGATTAAAAAAAAAAATCTTTGGCTCCCTTTACTAGCTTTCCCATAGTCAAATGAAAAGGAAATATTTATCAACCAAGCAGAGGATGGTAGACATTTTGCTAATGGCCCACCTTATTATATCAGCCTGAATCATATTACATTTCCTATTAAGAGTAGATGAAGCTGGACTGGAGAGAAGGCTTAGGGGTTAAGACACTTGCCTGCAAAGCCAAAGGACCCAGGTTCAATTCTCATTCCCCAGGATCCATGTAAGCCAGATGCACAAGATGGCACATGCATCGGGAATTCATTTGCAGTAGCCAAACGCCCTGGCATGCCAATTTTCTCTCCTTATCTCTGTTTATCTGCCACTCTTTCTCTCAAATAAATAAAAATAAAATATAAGATTTTTTTAGGTGAATAGACGATATGCTAAAAACACAGTTAACTGTGTGTAGCACCGTTACCATCCATCTAACTCAGAAATTGCTGGACTTCATTTAATAGGACTGACTACCTCTTAGTGTACACATCTCTCTGAAAACTCCATGACTCGTGGATTAAGGTATTCCATCTCGTTTTCATCACCAAGGTCTCATCAATACAACTGAAGGCTCTCTGAAAGCTTTCAGACAATATTCACTTGGTCTTATGTGTCTTAGCAAGAGATTACAAAAATGGGAAAGAACAGGAAGAAAAAACTCAACTTTTTTATTTCAAGTGGAAATGCATAAAAAGTTTGGCTGTAATGTCACATGGATTTATTGGATTATTTCCACACTTCTCCATGTAAAGTGAAGCCCACAGCTATGTATCCTCATGTGTCATGTCAGAAGTCACTTTTGTCCACCTGCATGCAGCCAAAGTGCTAGGAACCAAGATGAAAGAATGGACACCAGAGACAAGACTCCTGTCCTCCTGGACTTCCCAGTCTACCAGCTTGAATAAAACCAGAACCCTTGGCAAAGGGTAATGCTTTCACCAATGTCTGCTGAATTAAAGGAAAACTCATCACACAATGGTAAAATTGAATACAACTGTCACATGTGCAAGAATCTGGGAGGGCCCATGACATATATTTGGGAGAGGAACTACTCAGGTGTCATGAGGATGAGGAGGGTGTTCACCCAAAATTTCACAGATAGCAAGAAAAGCAATATCAAAGCCAGAAAGAGACTTTATTGTTGACGCCTGGCAATAATTCATCTCATTAGAATAGATCTTCTATAGAAGACTCAGTTCCACTTTGATGGGTTCCAGTTTAATGGGATATATGTCTGAAAACACATCCTAAATTTTCTGAGTTTATTAATAAACCCATGAATAAAATATTACCAGTGATACTGTTATCCTAATTTTGAGCCTTTTGGTGTTTATTACACAATAGAAAAATCAAGGTGCTATATGAATGGAGATAAAAATATAAAAGTAAAAATAGATAATCATATTGATTTTTCTCTTTCAACTTGTTTTGTAATATTAACTTTGAATTTGAAAAAATAGTATGAACTAAAGAGTAGCTTTTCACCCACCCCCATGATTGCTTACACTGAAAGGGTTGAGAATATGGAACAGAACAAAACACAGCAGCACAGGAACTGTGAGTAACCTGACTTCCCTGATCCTGGGAACTAACCAACACTAAAAGAGAACCAGGTGATTCCATGCCTAGGAATCATGTCTAAGAAAATGAACCTATGAAAAGAAATTCTAAGAGTTCACCCTAAGAAAGACAGGATAAGGAAAAGAGGGAGAGAGAAGGGGGAGAGGGGAGAAGAAGAAGATGGAGGAGGAAGAGAAGAAGAGAGAAAAAGAGGAGAGGAGAGAAAATTAATATGAAAATGATAAGCAGGCAAGGGTAGGAAAGCAACAATTATTTGTTTTTATTTTATTTATTTAATTTTGGTTTTTCAAGGTAGGGTTTCATTCTAGCCCAGGCTGACCTGGAATTCACAATGTAAGCTCAGGCTGGCCTCAAACTTTTTCTTGACAACTTCTATACTTACAGACAATAAACCATGATAATTCCCTCCCCTCTGGAAAATGGAATGTGAAAGGACACAATAGACCTGGTCAAGCATCCTCCTGTGCAGCCCTTGCCTTTAGGCACACACAATGGAGGCCACCACCCAAAGCTGATCTTCCTGACAAATAAAGAGAAGTTCCAGGAATCGTTACCATAGGCCTTATTGCAAAATGCAGGTGTTTACTGTTACCTAAGGAATGGGACGACCCCTCTGTGCAAGTGAACCATGACCTTCCTGTTTCCAAATATCTTTGTGATTACACAGCATAGAATGCTTCTTGCCTCTGTTCCGCCTTTGTGATCTATGTAATGAATACCTCGTGACTTCTTTTAATAGCCCCCCGCCCAGTCTAACAGTAACTCTATGGTTTAACTCCCATCCTGTTTTTTCTATGAACATCATGTGGTTATTTCCAATAAAAGTTGACACTCCCAAATAGTTCAAGGCTGCACCCTACGACCCCAAACTTGTGTTCCAAATTTTCTTCCTTTTCTTTTCTTTCTTTTTTCCCAATAAAACTTTGCCTCACATTCCATGAGTCAATGGTCTTACTTGTGCGACCCAGGACTCCATAACACCTTCCTCCACTTTCCCCTTCACAACTCCACTCTCCAAAAATATTTTCCCTAATACAACCAACCATTGAATATCAAGCTCTCAATATGATAGCCGCAAGCCACATGTGATGATTTAGGTAACTGTTTCAAATGACTTAAGTCAAATATACTAAATTTAATGTTCTCGTATCGCTGAGGGCCACTCCCAGTGGAGAACAGAAAGAGATCAGCTTCAACTTCCCAGGAAGTTCTATTGACCAGAGTTGGTTTAGACCAAACCTCCAAATCATAGGGAAACCACAAAGTGAGAAACAATTCAAATGACTTGGTATAGTGGGGTGCTGGTACTGGATATCCCACAGGTACAGGGATCAAATAATTGACCCAAATGAAGCCTAGTGTGCAGGGCAGAGAGTGCCTCACTTCAAACAATCCTGGACTCTGTGGAACTTGCATTCAAGGAGTCTAAATTTCCTGGCCTGACCCAGCTACATAGAGACCATTACTATAACCATGTAGGATGGGTCTGCTCTTTGGTTATGTCACCCTTCTTTTTGTCTCTACTTGCAGTTTTAAAAAGCCATCTATAGGCTGGAGAGATGGCTTTACAGTTAAGGCACTCATCTGCAAAGCCAAAGGACGCAGGTTTGGTTCCCCAAGACTCACATAAGCCAGATGCACAAAAGTGGCACATGTATCTGGAGTTCATTTGCATCAGGTGACAGCCCTGGCATACCCATTCTCACTCTCTACCTGCCTCGCTCTTTCTCAAATAAATAAATTAAATAAATAAAAATAAAAAGCCATCTCCCCTTCACCCTTACTGCTTGAGGTTCTCATCATAAGTATTTCTTTAAAAGCTTTTGGGGGTGTTTCGACTTCTATAAACAGCTTTGTGGGTTTAGGCTCCATAATGTGCTTTTTAAAAATTAAAAAATCTCCATAATCTAGATTAGTGATGAATAAATACACCTGGCATTAAGCAAAGTAGCAACTGCATTACTTTTCCTGTAATACCCAACGCAAAGCCATCACTGACATCCACCTCAGCACTAAAGAGGAGCAAATGTCATCACAGATTAAAAGTGCCTTCAAATCCTGTCTCTGTAAATTGGTCTTTCCTGGATTTTTCATTTAAATGGAGCAATACAATATGTGTAAGAATTCTTTTCCTTTGCATAATATATTTTCAGGCTCATTCATATTGTAGATGCCTTAATTCTCTCTCTCTCTCTTTCTCTCTCTCACTTAAATGTCCCTTACAACACTCATATTGACATTTGATTGCCTTTGTAGCACTACTGAAGTCACACGCAAGAAGTGATGTGTGGGTTGGCGAGATTTTTCAGTGGCTATAAGTAATTGTTTGCAAACCTTGTTAGCATGGGTTCAATTCCCCAGCACCCATGTAAAGTTGGACACAAAAAGTGCCACATGCATCTGGTGTTCATTTTCAGCAGTAGACCCTGGCATGCTCATATATACGTGTATACATATACACACATATATACACATGCACACAAACAAATATTTTAAAGTGATTAGAGCATGAGGGCTCTGGTCTTAAGAGTGATACATGTTTGTTTTTAAAAGGGGCTGGAGAGATGGCTTAGTGGTTAAGGCACTTGCTTGCAAGGCTGATGGCACAGGTTCAAATCGCCAGTACCCACATAAAGCCAGATGCACAAGGTGGCACATGCATTTAGAGTTTATTTTCAGTGGCAAGAGACCCTGGTGTGTCCATATGCCCTCTCTCTCTCATAGCCTCTTGCCATGTGATGTTTCTACCATGATCTGATGATACAGAAAGAAGGTTCTCAATAATTCAGGCCCCTCAGTCCTCAGCCTCTAGAACCGTATGAGTCAGACATCTACTGCTTATGAATTAGCTGGTTCTGGGACAGTGACTCACAATAAATTGAGACAAATTGATGGAAAGAAGTGGAACTGTTGCTATTAAAATATACACTGAAGGGGCTGGTGAGATAGCTTAGCGGTTAAGTGCCTGCCTGTGAAGCCAAGAACCCTGGTTTGAGGCTCAATTACCCATCCCCATGTAAGCCAGATGCACAAGGGGGCACATGCATCTGGAGTACCTTTGCAGTGGCTGGAGGCCCTGGTGTGCACATTCTCTCTCTCTCTCTCTCTCTGTCCCTCTTTCTCTCAAATAAACTATATATATATATATATATATATATATATATATATATATATATATATATATATATATATATATTGAAATACACAGAAATGCTTTGAAGCCAGAGGAATATGTAGAGACTAAAGGAGTTTGGAAGAGCATCTATGAGCCTAAAAAAGGTCCTTTAGCAGGTGTTTAATCTATAGGTCCCTTGATCTATACTATCCCCATGCACGGGTGTGTATGTTAGTTCTTTTGTGAGTATGTGAATGTGTGTCTTGTCTGTCTGTCCATGTGTGTTTATGGTGTTAGGGACAGAACCCAAGGCTTAGCACACTCTAAGCATGTACTACATCACTGACATACAACCCCCAGCCCCTCTCTGCCTCTCTGAGACCTTACAAAACTTTTCCTCAATGCATGCACACACACACACACACACACACACACACACACACACACACACACACACACCCAGTAGGAAATAACCAATGCTTATCAATTTCACACCTCTCAGCAATATTGGGCAAAAAGCCTAACTTGTAAGAACTTGTAGACATTACTATAATTTACCGAGACCCAGAGGCTTCATCACAGAGGTTGCTTTTGTGCTCCATAAAAATGCTCCCTTCCTTGGGAAGCCATAACCACAATGTTCCACTGAGCAGCTGAGCCGGGGTGTTAACACACTGGGCAACTGCTTTCAGCACCAGCCGTCCTCAGCAGAGACCTAATCATCTCAGCAGATGTACTGGCTGGGGCCTGCCTGGATAAGTGCTGTTTATCTAGCCGCCTGTGCAAGATACCCACCCAAAGATGCTAAACTTGGCGGTTCAGATCTGCTGTCCACATTGGTGGCAAGAGGGCCTGCTGCGCGCAGAGCTGACAGCTGCTGGCTAGACAAGGAACCTCCGACTCAGGAAGTCTGCAGGGACTCGGATGATCAAATGACTGCTCCCCCTTTGCTTTTTGCTTGAAATCAAAACCTCCCAGAGGACACAGTGGAGTGAGTCAGGTAGAGCAGGGATGGGTGTGTGTGAGTGTGTGTGTGTGTGTGTGTGCGTGCCACTCTTGCTTTGTTCTTGTTCCTGATTCTCCCACCTAAGGCTTTATTGCCATTTGTAAAATGTGCTACATATTTCCTTGCTGCAGGCAGAGTTTGAAGGCAGAGGCTTAACCCAATTCGTGCATTATGAAAAGGGGGTGAGGGGACAGGAGGGCAGCAGACCTCTTCCTGCTGGAAGTATTCGGGCAGGATTGCTCACAATAGATTTCTTCTTTGATAGGTACCCTCCCTGGATCTCTGCCATTATAAATTCTGTGATGTCATGATCTCATTTATTTAAACTACTAGTGGTATTGAATGAACTGCGTTATTTCCTACCTTGCCTATTTCCAAGGATTTCTGCTCTATTTTGAAGAAGATACAAGTTAAAAGATCTTGTTCACTTACATTACCCTGTAAAGGGAAAACTATTCATAATCTCAGTTTGGAAAAATTAAGCTCCTCCTTTCTTTTCTTTTCTTTTCTTTTCTTTTCTTTTCCTTTCTTTTCTTTTTTCTCCTCTCTTTTCATTTCATTTCTTTTCTTTTTTCTTTTCTTTTCTTTTTCTTTTAGGTAGGGTCTCACACTAGCCCAAGCTGGCCATGCCCCATAAGATAAACTCTTTCTATAACAGGGCAGAAAGCCTGTGAAAAGGACACTCCAGCTCTGCTCTGCTCAGCTATGTGCAGGTGAGTGGTAGCTGACAAGGCTGATGAGGGAGGGAAATCAAAGAGACTCTGGGTTCAAGCTCTTCCAGATGCAGATGCAGCAGATGGAAGAGCAGAGTAGCTACCCAATTCATGAGCTCCCTTCTCAAGCATCAGAAGAAACATCTGGAAAAAACTCATCTTGTCTGGCCAGAAATGATTCACAAAACATAAATAAACAAATAAACAAGCAAACAACACTGGGAAGGTAGCTCCATGGGTAAAGCACTTGCTTCATAAGCACGAGGACCTGAGTTCAGATCCCCAGCACCCACAAAGATGCCAAGCAGGCATGGCATACTCCCTGTAACCCCAGTGTTGGGATGCAAATACTGGGACTTCCCAGGACAAACTGAGTTTAAGAGAGAGACCCTATCTCTGTAAATAAAATGGAGATCAATAGAAGAAGGCACCCAATAATAATTGTTGACTTCCATACATGCACAATTCATATATGTGCACATACACATGTGCTCACACACATGTGAAACGCATACACAGAGACCCCGCCCCCCACAGGAAAATAACTCTCTACTTTGTCAGCATAGGTAACTCATTCCTTCTCTGTCCAAGATAATGCTTGCTGCCACATACTGACAAAGCTGTGATAAAGAAAACAAAATTCCCTAGACTGTGTGCTTTATAAGCAACAGAAGTTATTTTCTAAGGTTTGGGAGGCTGAAAGACCCAGATCAAGGTAGAAAAAGATGTGGTTCCTGGTGAAGAACCACTGCATGGTCCATACAAGATGTTCTCTCCTGTGTCCCCACATCGTGGAAGGGGGGAGGGGCTTCACGCAGGTCTCCATTGTAGGAGCACTATTCAAGAACTCCACTTCACTGTCAGATCGCTTCCCAGAGGCCCTAACTCCTCAGAGTGCTGAAATCCACTAAGCCCCGGACACAAATTCCTTATATAATGAAGTGTTTGAGCTGTCTTTCCAGAACCCACTCGAAGACGATTTGAAACCAGCTTTCCAAGAATGAACATGCACAGAAGACAGCTCATAGGTCAATGGCCCTTTGACTTTCACAAACAGCATGTTATCCACAGAACATGATAATAACTGCCCTGTTCTGAAAAGAAACCTGCAGAGAGGCTCGATGACTCTCTATAGCCATGACAATGAACCCTGGAGTGATGCCTTCTCACACTGCAATCGATAAGCTGCTGCTCCCCTCGCCTTCCCATAGATTCCCCACTAGCTCCTGACCTGGGAAACAGATTCGAACTTCTGTTGCTTTATTATTGTTTTTTTTTTTTTTTTAATTTTGGTTTCCTTGATGGTCTGCCTTCAATAAAAACCTATTCTTTTCTCAAGAACCTGCTGTCATTGGAATGTTCTCTGGGTATCAGGAAATGGGGTCTTCCTCAACATCACCATCACCTTGTGAGGAATGATGTCAGTTTATGGAATAGGGAGATAGACTCTAGTCACTCATGCCATGGCCAGGAGCTTTTTCTGTGTGTTAGTGATAACTCAGTCTCGCCACACTGCTTGCAAGTGCATTGCCTACTTGTAGTATATGGAGTGTCCATAATCACCTGCAGGCTGGCATGGAACAGGTAACGGAAGCATGATGCTGTTTCCATCGAGACCATCCTCTGGAAAGAAACCACTCTCTGACTAGGAAGAGAAAGGTCCAGAGATTATTATAAAACCCAGGAAGTGGATAGACAAAATCAATACCCACACTTATCTGTACCCAGTGGGATCTTTCCTTCTTGACCTCGTTTGCATAATCTACATTAATTTCAACATGGTTTATGTTTCCCAGTCAGTGACATTGCTTTGTCTAGTGCTTCTGCCTCCATGTAAGCTTGGAGAGTATGACTTATACAGCTCCCATGACTTTTCTCTGTGTTGATCTACCATCTATAAATAAGGTGGCTTTTTTTCTCTTCTCCACATTTTACAACTAAAGAAAATATAAAAGTATTTTGTAATGATAGCCATAAATGATTTAGGTAACCACAGTAATACTATCTGTATATGCCATATATATATAGTAATATATTATAATACATATATATATAAACAATACTATCTGTATATTACCCCATTTCAACATATAGTTTCCATCATGCTACTCTCAATTCTCCCTTTCTCTTCTCTTTCCTTTCTTCTCTTTCCTTCTCCTTCCTCTCCCTCTTTTCATTTCCCTCTCCTGCTCCACTCCATCTTTAAATAATTTTGAGCACAATCCACAAGGTAACAGATGTCTGACTTTTTGAAAATTAAATATCCCATTTAAATTATACTGCACCTTTAAGAAATCAGTGCAATGCCACATGAAATATTCTTTACATACTCCATGTTTGTTCAATTTAAAAAATATTTAATAAATGATGTAGGTTAGGTAGGCATCACAGGTTGTAACTGTATTTATATGTTTGGTGACAAGACAATTTTACTTGGACTGTATGGTTGTTTCAATTTTTATTTTTTCTTTTAGTGAGATAGGGTCTCACTCTAGCCCAGGCTGACCTGGAATTCACTATGTAGTCTCAGGGTGGCCTCAAACTCATGGCAATCCTCCTACCTCTACCTCCCAAGTGTTGGGATTAAAGGTGTGTGCCACCACGCCCAGCTTGGTTGTTTCAACTTTTATATTGACTTCATTTCTATATAAAAAATGTATTATATTTTATATCAATATGTATATTTGTTTCTATGTATAGAGAGAGATAGCTTGGAGGATACTCAAAACATACACAGATACACAAACATACATAAAAAAATAGGTAGTAACGGCCTAATATGTGTGGCATTATTAAGAAGTGGTGAAGAGAATGGGGAAATAACTTAGCAGTTGAGGGTTCTAAAGGAGTTTTTCTGCTCTACAAGGTCAGATTTATTCCTCTCTGGATTAACAAATTTGGTAGCCCACTCGGTGGGAATACAACACATGCATGGTTACTGGATTGGAAACACTGTTTGTTTGGTGTTTTTTAAAACAGCCACTGGGCAATGTGAGGCAGACTTACTAGAGTCCCTGTATGGAGGCCCTATGGAGCCATGAGGATGAAGGGTTGGTTGCAGTGGAGAGCCCGGAATTTTAGAAATGCCAGAATTATGAGAGAGTCACCAAAAGAGCTGCTGGTTTGGGATGGAGTTTTCCCCTAGGCTGTGAGCAGCCCAGCTGAAAGGGTGGAACTGGAACCCCAGAGACACCGTCACTGGTGACAGATGTCGAACTTGGAGCTACACTGTTTCTGAGTATTTCTGTAAGGGCATTTAGGAAGGGACTGGCATGTGAGCTAGTGTGCCCTTTGGGTGTGATTCACCCTCAATGTGAGAGGTACTTTCTACTTGGCTGGGTGCCAGATAAAACCAAAGGATCATATTCTCTCATTCTCCCTCCCTCCTACCTTCCCTCTTTTTCACTCTCACATTTCTCTGCATCTGTTTCTTCCTCTCACCTTTCTCTATCTTCTCTTTGAACTCCCTTTTTCTGTCCCCAACTCTTACATTCCTTTCCCCTCCCTTCCCTGTCCCCTCACCAACACTGAGTTCTTTCATTATGAATCCTTTCAACTTGGACAGAACCACACTACTGACATCCTTGGCTCTCCACACATGGACACCTTGTTACGCTTGCCCATTCCCCCCTTGTGTGACCCAGTTCCTCTTGTGCCTCTCACACTGTTGTGTTTTGGAAGGGACGGTGGGCACTTTTGAGAGGAAAGTTTCCCAATCTTGTTAAAGACATTACGGCTGGGAGATTTCAAATGAAGAAAAGGGAAATCCTAAGAGCCCTTTTGAGTGTACATCGTGAATGCCAACACACAAGGCTTATTAAAACATAAGCCTGCAAGAGACATTTAACATTCAAACTATAACACCATGTATATTTGACACTACCTCTGGAACAAAAAGGTCCCTAGTTTTAAAATATCAGCAAAACATAATACCATCATGTTACTCCCATTAGCATTACTTAAAAATATCAAAGCATTAAAACACAGGCCTCAAAGATCCTGTGACTGCTCCCAGTTGTAGTGTCCTCAACCAGGTTGACAATTTTTCTCTGGCAGCTGTTCTTCAGTCCCTAACTGCCAGGTGATAGACATATTTATGCTCATTTCATTTCCTTTTTTCACCAGGTTTTTGTCTTAATATATTCTTTTCTTGGCTTTCAGGGAGCTAGGCTTAAGATCCTGAAATATGACTCTCAGACAGTTTCCATAGCACAATGGAACATGTTACTTATTAAGAAATGGGTAATGGTACCTCAGCAAGAATCTTTCCTGTAATTCGGAAATATTAAGAATATCATCTGAAGGAGATAAACACAGAGAACATCCAACTCCAACTAAGCCAGATATCCAGAGACACAGAGGCTCCCAAAACCTCATCAAGGAAGCAGAACTAAAATGACCCCAATGTGGCTCAGGGAAACTCGCGGAAGAGGGGGCGGAAAGATTGTTAGAGTCACAAGTTGGGGCATTATGCACAGAGACTGGGGCCTATCCACCAGAACTCTTGAGCAAACTCACAATGCACGATCCACATTCCCCATTGATGAGGGCCCCTTTGAAAGTGGGAGGACGGGGAGGAGGACAATGGAACCAATACTATGAATGTAAAATCAGAATAATATAAATAAATATATATATATTTATTTAAAATTAAAAAAAAAGAATATCATCAGTAGTGATTTTTGCTCCTTTTCACCACTAGCTGCGACTCTTTTTCTGACTCTGTTGAATACAACAGATGATTTTGACCACGTTAATCATGTGCTTTGGTCTTCCTGACTGTGTCACCAGCAATGTTGACAGGGTTAGCCAAGCTCCTCACCAAGTACTTTTGGCTCCGTGTTGTCTGAGGAAAGGGAAGGAGGACGCGTGTGCATCCCTGTGTTCACTGGACAAAGGACATGTCACTCCATCAAGCATTCCAAACACCTTTACTGGTGTGAGGATATCTTGTTCCCATCACAGGGGACATACAGGCTATAGTCCCCAAAGAGGGATTTCCTGAGTCAGCCATGTGATGTGATGTGATGTGAGTGAAGAAGAAAAGTCAGTGTAAGGGCTGGAGAGATGGCTTAGCAGTTAAGGTGCCTGCCTCCTAACCCTAAGAACACTGGTTCCAATCTCCAGGTCCCACGTTTAGCCAGAAGCAAAAGTGATGCAAGGGCACAATGCCGCACTTGACCACAAGGGGGCGCAGGCATCTGGATTTCGTTTGCAGCAGCTGAGAGACTGCTGGCGCTCTCTCTCTCTTCAAAAAAAAAAAAGAAAGAAAAGAAAAGTCAGTGTTACTCTACCCCATCTACCCTGATACACTACACAAGTCTAACTGCCGAACTCCTTTCTCAGTGTTTGCTGACAGACCCCTCCCTGAACACGCTCCACTGCAACTCTGAATATGCTTTACTTATACAGCGTCCATGAGTCATATCATTGGCACTTAGAGAAATATAGACAATACATTGCCCATTTAAGCGCCATTCAGAATAAATACCAACTAATGATAAGTAAGCATCAGGGATTTGCATATAAACCCACAGAATGATTTTGTTCATTTGGTAAGAAAGTTATTCAATGTCTTGAAAGACATCTTTTCCGGCCCGTGGCTGAATGGGAGCATCGCTGAAAACTATAGGGAGAAACCAGCAGCTCTGAGATCCAGCATGCTGTCTTGCACTAGGCGCTATCCAGCCCCATCATATTAAATTAGCCATGATACCAGAGTGCTTACCAGGGCATCACAGTAATACAGGGTGTATCAGCAAGCTCTGATGGTTTGCGGAGAGACAGTGCTTAGATGTGTAAAGGGGAAACACAACGAAGGAAGGATGAGGAGAGGCCTTTCCTCTGGCCTCTGTAGTGCTGTCTGTGACCTGACTGGCATCTGCTGTGAGTGTAGCAGTGGAAACAGCACAGTTATGTGCAGATCAGAGGATGGCCTTTATCGTTAGGATGATGGCAACCTTTGTCCTGGCTGTTTTCATCTAATTTGTCCAGAATCTGCACAAGGAAGTGGGTGCTATCTGTTGCCCCTTTCAAAAATATCAATGAAAATGCCTCAGAGACAAGCCCAGCCTTTAGCTGAGCTTGGAAGACACTGAGGGGGCGGGTAGCTATTTTCTCCTGATGGAAACATTCCCTTTGGCTCAAAAGGCACAGGAAACTCACAAGGAACATACAAGACTCTGAATGGCTCACAAAATTTATAGGACTCATGAGACCCCTCCCTGAGGTTATATAAGCAGTAAACGACTGTCGGGGGAGAGGACACACTTCAATAGTGTAGATGCCTGTAAGCTGCACAGGGGACTACAGGGATGAGGCTTCTGAGTCATCACCATGCTGGAGCTGGCTTTTCAGTGATCCAGCTGCCAGCATCACTCATATTTGATCAGCCATCCCTCACCCAGGCTCCTGCAAATAACCCCAATAAACTCATTGTATCACTGAATTGGACCCAGATAGAGTTGTTACTTTGGTCTGTCAATGTCTTCTCTCTGTGGGGTGAAGAGAACCAGATTCCCTAGGAAAAGTAGCAAGAGGAGGATATAGGGGTACAGCGGTGTTACCCCAAATCAAGGACTAATATTGCTTTTAGATTTTTATTAAATTTCATTTTATTTATTTGAAAGCAACAGACAGACAGAGAGAGAAAGAGGAGAGAGAGAGAGAGAGAGAGAGAGAGAGAATAGATGCATCAGGGCCTCCAGCCACTGAAAACGAACTTCAGATGCATGTGCCACCTTGTGCATCTGGCTTACATGGGTACTAGGGAATTGGGCCTTGAACCAGGGTCCTTAGGCTTCATAGGCAAGCACTTAACCACTAAGCCATCTACCCAGCCCTAAGGACTAATATTGCTATATGTGTCTATTTTTTTTTGTTGTTGTTGTTGTTGTTTTGTTTTGTTTTGTTTTGGAGCGAGTCAGGGAGAGAGAGATAGAGAATGGGAGAGCCAGCAGCCTCTCAGCCTCTGGGAATAAACTCCAGACACGTGCGCCCCCTTGTGGGCAAGTGCAGCATTGTGCCCTTGCATCACTTTGTGTCTGGCTAAGCATGGGACCTGGAGAATAGAATGGGCATTTAGTCCTAGCAAGCACGCACCTTAACTGATAAGCCATCTCTCCAGCACTCTATGTCTATTTTTATTGCAGAAAGTGCTTTCACATCCATGATAAAAGTGTCATGATTCTCCAGGTGGTCAGTGGGGCCATATGGTTTGTTTTGTTCCTGCACACATGTAGTGCTGGACTTCTGAAGGAGAGGCCCAGATTCTGTATTGTGGGTTCCATTCTAGAGGGGAAGGTAGATCAGATGCAGGAACCATGCTTATTTGCATATGAATCAAAGGCTGAGGATTTGGGCCTGGCTTCTGAGGGCAGGCAATTAGGAAGTCTAGTCTGGGCAGGTGGCCAGTAAGGGGAATCCTGTGGACAAGGAGGGAAGCAAGCAACCCTGAAGATACAGGATGACACAACTCTGGGGTTGCCTACAAAAATCTTCCAGGAAGTCTACATGGGCCCGGGGGAAGAGAGGTGATTCCAGCAGAGTCAAACGGCAACAGGCTTGCACCAGGAGGAAGACCCTGAAGGTCAAAGTTCAGAGTGTTCAATGAAATAAATGGCCAGTGAGAAACAGGGCAGTGGCAGGAGAAGGTGATGTAATAATCCTGGAAATGACTCTGGGGCTGAGTGTGAGGTAACTTCCTCGTGTATCACTAAGACTGGCCAGACATAATGAGAACCCCACCTTAGGCCTCTTTTGCTGATGGCCAGATCTAAAATTCACACTGAGGGCAGAGCTGGGAGACACAGTGGATGAGATGCACCAAGGAGTGGAGGGACAGACAAATTGGGGTCACTGGCTGGCAAGCACTGCCAGTGACCGCAGAAATGGGGAAAAAGGAGGCCACTTCATAAATCATCACCCCAAGAGGAGATGTAGTTAACCATGAGGCAAAGTTGCAAGGATACAGATATACATAAATACAAATAAATAAAGTCCAAACAACAATGCTTTGTAAAGGAAAGAGTAGTCTAGATATGAAGAAGAATCTCAAAACCAATGTAATATAAAAGGACTTTCCACAAGCTCATTACTCTCAAGATAAACTTCCAAAGGAGATGTGAATTTCTCCTTAGTAATGAATGTGGACAAACACTGTGAACCAGGGGAGAATGTAGTGTAATTGCTCTGGCTGTGTACTTTCAAGAAATAAAAATAGAGATGAGCAAGGGTCAGTTTGATAGAAGGACAGAAGAAATGTGGCATCTTTTGTCTTTTTCAGGGACCAAAAGCTGAGAGCATTGAGAACTGTAAGAAAGCACTGACTTATGCTTGTTTGAAGAAAAGCACAAATGATCCATCATCCATTCAACTAAGAAACCACAAATCAAGCTCCTTTCAAATAAGGTTGACAAAATAATTACGTTAAAATAAATTTATTTCCAGTGGCCTTTATTTTTCAAAGGTATGGAAAACAATCATACATGATAAAGCTGAATTTTATAGCAGAACACTGTTTTTCAAACAGAGTGACTCTTTAGCTACCACAGTTAGACATTGTCTGGTTTGTAGAAAACAAAATGTGTCTTTCGTACAGGACTAATTAAAATTACAGGATCTCCAGTTTCCTAGTCAGACATTAGTCATAATCTTACCAGAGTTTTAAGTGTTGGGCACTGTTCTAAGATATCTGATTCTTACATATACATACACACTAGATAAACATATGATCCATAGAAAAATTATTGACAGACAATGATAGAGAGATAGGTGCATAGACTTAAGTCAATGATTGACAGAGGTAGATGATATAGATAGATATTCACAGATGGCTTTGCAGATCAAGTGTGACAACAGTTAGCAATATGAATAACAGTGCAGTAATCAGAACATCTGTGATAAATGAGCAATTGACAGATGTTAGATAAATGATAGAAAGATAGATGATGGATAGAAAGAAAGAAAGAAAGAAAGAAAGAAAGAAAGAAAGAAAGAAAGAAGAAAGAAAGAGGAAGGAGAGAGGGAGGGAAGGAGGGAGGGAGGGAGGGAAGGAGGGAGGGAGGGAGGGAAGGAAGGAAGGAAGGAAGGAAGGAAGGAAGGAAGGAAGGAAGGAAGGAAGGAAGGGAGGGAGATGATAGAACTGTTTAGAGAAGGGCTTTTAAATCAAGTCTGAAAACAGTCAGGGGACAACAATGTCCATGACAGTACAGCCATCAACAATGTCCAGGATTATCACAGAGGCAGAGAACTGCTTCATGCAAAGTCACACCCCTTCCTAGGTGTCTCAGAACCCAGTGAGCAGGTGAATGTGAGGATATAAAGACCTGCCCGCATTGGCTCTTTGTGGAATCTTCATTACTGGGCCTGCATCTTAGCTCAACTTCTCTATTTTATTTCTTTTCTTTTTCTCTTCCTTTTTTTCTTTTTTTCCTTCTTTTTTTCTTTCTTTCTTTCTCTTTATTTTCCTTTTTTTTGGAGGTAGGGGCTCAGGCTGACCTGGAATTCACTACATAGTCTCAGGGTGGCCTTGAACTCACAAGGATCCTCCTACCTCTGCTTCCTGAGTGCTGGGATTAAAGGTGTGCACCACAACGCCCGGCTCCATCTTTTTATTCTGCTTCCTTTCCTGCTCTTTCTTCCAGATGTTATTTTCAAGGATCTTTTTTCTTTAGTATCCCACGTGCCAAAGTTAACTGCAGTTTGTTTTCCATGAGTACAAACACACACACACGGTGTGCATGTACATTTAATAAATGTTTTACCAAGGTAAGCATGCAATCTGTCAGTCAAATGTTTATTTATGTACTTACTTATTTATTTATTTTTTTTTTTTTTTTTTTTTTTCAGTTTTTCAAGGTAGGATCTTACTCTAGCCCAGGCTGACCTGGAATGCACTATGTAGTCTCAGTGTATCCTCAAACTCATGGTGATCCTCCTACCTTTGCCTCCTGAATGCTGGGATTAAAGGCGTGTACCACCACACCTGGCTTATTTATTTATTTATGAGAGAGAGAGAGGTAAATAGAGAGAAAGACAGAATGGGTGCCAGGACCTCCTGCCACTGCAAACGAACTCCAGACACATGAGCTACCTTGTGCCTCTGACTTTACATGGGTATTGGGGAATCAAAGCTGGGTCCTTTGGCTTTTCAGTCAAGGGTCTTAGCCATGAAGCCATTCCCCAGCCCCAGTCAAATGTTACGATGAAGATTTCATCAGTTCAGTTTGCATCCCTGTGACATTGGAAGTGCTTTGGAAATAAGTTATGACAGCTAGCATGGAGCCCAAAGATAAGGACCCCTCTGCTCCTGCTGAAGGTCCCCTCCGTTGCTTTTACTTAACCTCCAGGAGCTCTGGCCAACATCAGCTCTTAAAAATGGAAGATTCGCTGACATATCAGTAAAGGGAAGAGGAGCTGAGGCTGTAAAACCTTCAGAAGTACACAAAGGGACTTCCCACATAGCCTTTGCTTTGTGACATATAGCATAATCTTTGGTTTGCTCTGTGTGGTCAACCACAGGGGTAAAAAGTCATCTATTGGTCATACGAGAATCTTTCTTTCTTATCTACACTTAAGTAAAATTGATTTCCGAAGAATGGATGTGTTCCAACCATTCAGCTTGGAGGCAGATCCATCATGCAAATTCAGACAGCTAGTCCACAGACAGACACAATCATCTCTGTCAGTGCTCAGCAGACACCAGCCTGTGGACCAAGTCTTGCCTGTCACCTCTTTTAGTATGGCCTGTTTTAGGTTTTCCAATGGTTGAAAATAAAGCATGATATTTCATGAAGAGTATGTAAAATCAATTTTTATTGCCCATAAATATGGTTTTATTAGTATACAACCACACCCACTGATTTGCATATAATCTGTAGATGTTTTTGCTCTACAATACCAGATTGAAAATTATGACCAAAGGACCTTCAAAGCCAAATGTGTTCACTGTGGCCTTTTGTAGAACAACTTCACCTGTGCGACTGAGAGTTCTACAGGCAAAGCATCACACATCTGCTTCCAGTGAACACCACATTTGGGGTGGGGTTCACATAGCGAGATGTGCTGTAGACACACAGATCTGTCCTGTGTGTCACAAAACACAAACACCCTCACAGAAGCACAGAGATTTATAGGCTGAGATTTAGACTTAATCTCAAAGGCTATCTTTCTTCACATCAGTTTAATTAAAAATGTATCAGTGTTGTATGAAGCCAGAAGAGTACTTGTCAAATAGATAGACCTGTTTTAATGTTGAATGGATAGATAAGTAGATGCATCTTTTAAAAGGCAAACATCAAGGGAAATATACTAATCATGATACTTGCCATGTGAAATGGGTATTTTAGATTCTCTCCCCTCCCAGGAGATCAGGGGAGAAAGTATTTCCCTGGCCCTTTTCCTAAGAACACCAGGATTTTAATTCCTCCCTGAAGGACACAATAGCACTTAACTCCTAAGATACCTGAAATACAGGGTCAAACATATCAGAATATTAGAAGTACAATTTTCATTCTCAAAGACAATATTAAAGGCCATTTAAATGCACTGTAATTCATAAAAATCGATTTTCCTGGAAATCCATCCATGAAGGTTTTTATATGCCCCTGAATACATCAATTTATTTTTGCAAACCTTTTCAAAATAGCACCCAGGAACTTATGTCTATTCTTATTTTTCCAGATATATTAAGCTTTATGGAGTTTACAAACTCAACAATACTACATGGAAATCAAAAAAATTACAATTTTTTAAATCTATGTTGTTTGTGAACACATAATCCATTTTTATTGCATCAGTTGCTTGCCTGAGAAATTATAATGCTTCCCATTTCTGCTTATTCTGGCTTTAAATCCTTTCATAGATTAATCTCATCTGATCTGGCCAACCTCATATTTTATTTTACCCATTAGGTTATATCCTGTCTCCACAATTTCTATTACTTATACACCAAAAACATTACTCCTCTTCTTATTCATCATTTAATTCCATGTCCTGTTATTTCTACCCATTTCCCTCTATTTTCCCTTTTTGACAAACACTTTCCTATCTTTCTAGAACAATCCAAATATAGAAACTTTCCAGCTCCCCCAGGCAGAAATAATCATTCTTTCCACATCTCCATCTGTCTGCACCCATCCATTCTTTTATTCCTAAATGAACACATATACAGGACATATATGAAAAGTGGATAAGAAACAAGCTATTTTATTTGGGTTATTAAGAGCACTGGGTATAATAAAAGTTCTCTGGACCCAGAGAAAGAACACAGAAGGAAGACATGTTTATCAGATGAGAAAAAGACCAGTTTGGAAAGCATTACAAAGAGGTGACTGACACTAAGAAATTCATAGCATTAATTCCACATATGATAAGCAGTAGGTAGACAGATCCATGTGGGATGGGAAAAGGGGGAGGGGAGAAGGTGTTGCATCCGAAAGGCAGAGCAGGTGAGAATCTCGGGTCCCTATAAGAAAGGATAACTCAATACTGCAAGAAGAAAATTAGTTTGTCATACTTTTCTTTCATTGTGGATGTGGTATGCCTACATGTGTGGATGTGTGTTCGTATACAGATGAGCTCACTTGTGTACGAATGTACATGTATGTTTATTCATGTGGAGGCCAGAGGGCAATGTAAGATCAGTGTCCCTCTCTTTTTCTCCACCTTATATATTGAAACAGCATCTCTCACGGAACCCAGAGCTCAGTGATTCAGTCAGTCTACCGAAACAGGTTGCTTCCTGAGAACTGGGTTCTTAACTCGGGTTCTCTTGTTTGAGCGGCAAGTACTTTACCAACTGACCCATCTCGCCATCACCATCGCTTTGATTGACCACTTAAAGCTTCATACTGTCCTTAAGAAATGTGGACTTGAGGTTCCTAGAGTAGCTTTTTATGGACCTGCAGTTCCTCTACCTTTTGTAACCTGTCAATCAGACACATGATGTCAATCCAGAAGTGGTTGTGACAGGGTGTTGTTAGGAAAGGAAATTTGGAAAACAACCCTCCCTCATCCTTGTCTGATCACTTTGTGCTGCAAACTGTTACTCAGATCAGGGACTCTAAGTAGAGTCCCTTCCCTCGGCGCAGGCCAAGAGTACTGGGTAAGAGTTCACTTTCTTTGTCAAATTCATGTCAAGTACAAAGACAGACATTGTTCTGTTTCTCTTCCAAGTGAAGGCAAATAAATGACGACTCATTGCCTGACTGGTGTGTGGAACCAGGTGAAACAATTATAAACTAAAATCTGGGACACAGAATGTGTGTTTAGACTTCGAGTACTATCATAAAGTTCATGCTCACGAAATTCAAGGGCTATTTTACATATTCATTCTTTATGCATGTCAATTGAACCTTAATATTAGAACAATTTTATCATGGTAACCAATCAATTTAGAATTAAGATGGTGATTAGTCAGTTTGATATCAAATTGTCCCAGAGTAACATTTATTTATTTATTTATTTATTTATTTATTATTGTTATTATTATTTTGGTTTTTTCAAGGTAGGGTCTCACTCTAGCTCAGGATGATCTGGAATTCACTATGTAGTCTCAGGGTGGCCTCGAACTCACGGTGATCCTCCTACCTCTGCCTCCCGAGTGCTGGGATTAAAGGCGTGCGCCACCACGCCCGGCACATTTATGTTTTGTGCACAGTTCCAACTTGTTAAATCTTGTCATTGAAATTTGACTTCAATGATGATAATGTTACTTTCCAAAGCAGACTCAGCTGCTGCTTGTCACATGTTGCTGGTTTGGACCAAGTCTTGGCAGATGTTGAACTCTAAATTCATTTAAGAGGTGAAATAATGACATGTATAGTGACCTATAGTAATAATTAAGAAGTGTTGATCAAATAAAATACCATCTTTCAAGAAGAGTTGCAATGCAAACTGTATTATCACATGATTGTGTCTGCATTTGCAGCTGTATGACAAGAACTTAAATATAACTTTTGATAAAACTTAGCCATGAGAATGGAACACAGTTGTCAGTATGTCAGTAAGTAGTAGCCACAGGACCCTGGAGCTTCTTCAATGGACATAGGGAACATGGGTGTACTGACAAGCAAAATCTCCACTCAGCTATGAGCAGTGATTGTTATTGGACTGGTGTTTTAAAGACATGATTAAAAATGTCTACCAAAAGAGCATGGGCTATGATACTACAGAGAGTACCAGCTAGTAATCCATTTAATCAATTAAATCAATGATTTCACAATCAATTTAATAATCTCATATTAGTAAATGCCAGGAAACTTGCTGAACATTGTATGTCCATCACCTTAGTTCATTATAACTGTTCCATCAAGTTATTATCCTCATTTTACAGATGGGAAAACTGAATCTTAAAATTACACATTTCTGGGGCTGGAGAAATGACTTAGCAGTCAAGGCGTTTACCTGCAAAGCCAAAGGATCCCGGTTCAATTCTCCAGGACCCGTGTAAGCCAGATGCACGAGGGGCACATGCATCTGGAGTTTGTTTGCAGTGGCTAGAGGCCCTGGTGTGCCCATTCTCCCTGTCTTCCTCTCTTCTCTCTCTCTCTCTTCTTGCAAATAAATAAATAATTTTTTTTTAAAAATTACACATTTCTGTCTCAAATCCATACAGCTAATACAGGGCAGAATTTTATTAAGGCAATCAGACTCTATGTATAAACTAGTTTCCAACTCATTGTTAACTGTTTCCCTTCTAAAGCTTATATCATATTTAAAATGCAGACCTAGAGATGGCATATTGGAAATGACAGTATTGTGCTTACAAACATAGAAAAGATGTGCATTGGATTATCTTGGAATTTACCACTACAAAATCATATGTGCAAAGTTGGCTTTGGAAAACGCTCTATGGCTGGAAGGCATGATCACTGAGTGTTAACATAGCCAACAAGTCAGAAAAGGGTTGAATGTCAGGAAGCTACTAATACAGGGACCTGGAAGAAAGCCTGGGAGTGACATGCCAATCACTGAAGACAGGGGACTTAGTGTGCACTACTCCCAGTCTCCCAGCCACTGTGACCAAACTCCAGACGCATGCTTGAGTGCTTGTGTGCTTGCGTCACTTTTGCGTCTGGCTAAACGTGGGACCTGGAGAGCCAATGGGCGTTCTTAGGCTTGGCAGGAAGGTGCCTTAACTGCTAAGCCATTTCTCCAGCCCACCAACCCAGGTTTTATTGTGTTTAGAAGGACAATTGGACAATTTAGATTGACGAGAAGGTAAACTTTCCTCAAACCCTTGAAAATTATTCTTTTTTATTGCAAATAAATAAATTCTGCAGTGATTTATGTGCCTGTATCACAAGCAAGCAGTATAATGTGTTTGCTTGCTGATGGATGGGCCAACTCTCCTTGGTGGCCAATCAGGTGTCTTGCTCTTTAAGACTAAGGCAACACATGATGCACGCAGTAGTGCAACATACTTGAGGCCCTGGCAATTGCAAGAGCTCTCCCTCCACCAACGTCCATTCAAAATTCCTAAACCCCAGCTGAAGTGAGTGCTCAGTGACTAAGGCACTTGCCTGCAAATCCTGATGTCCTGAGTTTGATTTCTCAGTGCCCATGTAACCCAGAGGCACAAAGTCATGTATGCATGCATCTGGAGTTCATTTGCAGTGGCTAGAGGCTCTGGTGTGCCCATACACACACACTCTCTCTTGCCTCCTCCCTCTGTCTCTCTCTCCTCTCTCTCTCTTTCTGCTTGCAAATAAATAAATAAAAATATTTAAAATAATAAAAACACTACTAAAGCCACATAAAATTAACTTTAAATGTTCATTCCAATATATCAAGACCATTATCCTGAAGTTTAGCAATTTTCCCCAACAACTTTCCTACTATCTTTCTTTTAAACATTTCTTTTGCAGTTTAGGGTGGGTTTTGTTCTTCTTCTTGTTGTTGTTAGTTTGTTTGTTTCGTTCTCTTTCTTTGGGGATTTTAGAGAGGAGGTCTTACTGTGTAGCCCAGTCTGGCTTCAAACTCATGGCTTCACTCCTCCTGTCATGGGCTCCCAAGTGCTGGGATTACTTATTCATGACTTTTTCTATTTGTAGGGTCTGCCTGAGACTGACCAATCTTTAAAGGAAATGTAGTTTTGGTTTGGTGCAAGTGACACAGCAGGAAAATCAAAGAAGACAGGCCCTGCTGGAATCTGAAACATGATAGTTAATGCCAGTCACCACAATCCTTGCTGTGGGCTGGACTGGAGGCCAGTACCAAGGAGAGGAACAAGAATGAAAAGCACAGCAGGGCTTTTAACAACAGGCTCAGTGGGGTCTCCTTCACAGACCAGCAGACACACCAGACAGCACCAAGTTTTAATGAAACATTTCATACCAAATGAATTCATACTGCTCTGAATGCAGAGTACAAAAGCATGCCTGACACCCTTCATTTTCTTAAGAGCTTAAGTTCGAAGAAATACTTGTTCTACTCCTATGAAGTTTTGAGGATCTGTTCTATTTGACCGCAACAGTCAAAAATTGTGCATTTAATTACTTACTTAGATTTATCAGCTTAGGTCTTATTACTGTTTTCTTACTTAAGAGGAAGAAAAAACTATTCATTTACATAGGGCAAAAAGGGACAGAAGACACATTTAACGTACACATTCATTCCCCCCAAAACACAACATAAGATATAAGCAGTGGTTATAATGGTGCAGGTAAGTAAAGAGGGAGACAGCATCATTAGTGTAGGGAGAATGGTGTACTTGTGGTCAAGAGATAGACAGGGTTCAGACATGGTCAAATGGTCAACATAGTTGCTTTAAGAACACCTTGAAGTGGTAGTCTAATGACACCTACTCTTTTGCTTTCATGTTGGTGAAAACCATCTATTGGTGGGCCCTGTTGTATGGTTGGAGGTGTTTTCATATAGGAACATGGGTTTACTTAACATCAAAACACATAATGGAGACTGAACACCTCTGCTCTGCATATGTGGAGTCTGTCACTTCATGCGATGTACCAGTAACTAGCATAATCTGATTCCTTGTCTTAGAAGACAATGAAAATTCCTTGTGGGGGTTGGGGAGATGGCTCAGCTGGCAAAGTGCTTGCTATGCAAGTGGAAGGATCCAAATTTGGATCCTAAGGACCCACCTAAAAGCCAGGTGGGTATGGAGGATAAAGACAGGGGATCCATAGAACCAGCTGGCTAGCTAGACTAGCTGAATCAATACACTTTGGGTTTAAGTTGGACTGTCTCAATAAGTAAGATGAAGAGAGTGATTGCAGAAGTACCTCAACTTCAACCTCTGGCCTACACACAAACAGGTGCACGTGTGTCTGCACGTATATGAACATGTATACACACACATGGACTCCATACACATACCCACATGCAAAAAAAAAAAAAAAAATTCCTTGGTCTGATTCCAGAGAAAGGAGCATGAGTGCAGTTACAAACTATAGACATAGTTCTTCTTCATTTTCCTATACCAGACCTTCCATGAAATAGAATTGATGGCAAAATTACACAGGTAATTGTCCTCTTTCATATACCCAGGCTAAAATTGCTTCTGCATGCAAAAGAAATAGTTGATTCAAAGTATCATGTAGGTCAAAGTCATAGGAAACCAGAGAATTATTGACCAAATCCATGTGAATGGGTGATGGAAGGGAATGGTACTTTGTTTCTTTGATTATTTTTATTAACATTCATTTCTGTAATGCTAAAACAGCAGTAATCTGAACCAAGTCCTTTAGCATGTGTTTTACTCTATGAGAAAAAACAAAAAGAAAGCCTGCTGCTTTGTAATTATATTGCTATGCACAGTGGCAAAGGTGAGAGAAGCACATACTAAATGGCTTCAGCAAGCAAAACAGTTACATATGTAAAGAAGAAAGAGTTGAAGAAAAAGCCCAGGGAAAATTCTGCAGGTTTCAGAGACTCATTCTGCATTTTTAACCATCTGCCACATCCATGGCTCCTCATCTGAGAAAGATTTGGGGGCCTTTTGTTTATTTTTCCTCTGTTACTTTGCAATGATAAGTAGCAACTCCTGTGACACTTTATGCAAACCTCCACCCTAGCAGTTTTTATTTTGCTTGTTTTCGGGTTTAATCAAGGCAGGGTCTCACTCTAGCCCAGGCTGACCTGGAATTCACTATGTAGTCTCAGGGTGGCCTCAAATTCACAGTGATCCTCCTACCTCTGCCTCCTGAGTGCTGGGATTAAAGGCACATGCCACCATGCCTGGCATTCTTAGCAGTTTTAACATTATAATTTCTTGCTTCAGTGCCTGTCTTTCCCAAAAGACTATGCAGTAAGGGCTAGAACCACCTTAATCATCTTTTCATAGCTAATTTCAGTTCCTCATACCTGGCGCATATTCACAAAGTTTCATTATACCACACAATGACAGGCTGAAACCTCACTTGGCCACAGAATGATGGCACGGTGGCTCACCCTCACTTGGTCCCTGTAGAGCCATGAAAGTAACAGGAATTAATGAAAGCAAACATAAGACAAGGAGTGGGGTGATTGGTCCCCTGATGTATCCTTGATGCATTTTACAAGCATATCTGGAAGGCCATGCTACAGGCTTCCACAGTGACCTCACCTTTCAACTTTTCCAGAGAAGATATCTGAATATTAAAAATTTCCACATTCAAAAAACAGTGTATAGACCAAAGAAACATATCTATTCATGGTGGCACACACCTCTAATCCCAGTTCTCAGGAGGCTGAGGCAGGAATATCCTGAGTTCGAACCCAGCCCATGTTACATAGCAAGACCTATCACAAAAACAACAACAACAAACTCAACCACTTGAAATTGGCATGTGGTACTACTTGGGATCAATAAATACTAATTCTTATACAAATTGAACTTCTTCAGTACTCTTAACATAAGAAATTATCTTAAGGCTTGCTAATAAATGCTTACATAATCACAAAATCACTAGAAAGGCTACATTAATGGCTATCACCATAAACACAGAGTTGGCTTATATCACCAATCCAAATCCATCCTATCCCATTCAACCCTCCAGCTCTGTGGACAGAGCTCACTCCTCTGTATGTGCAAACGAACTCCAGATATATGTGCTACCAAGTGCCTCTGCCTTACATGGGTCCTAGAGAATCGAACCTGGGTCCTTAGGCTTTGTAGGCAAGCACCTTAACTGCTAAGCCATCTCTCCAGCCCCAGATTTGTTATTTTCTAATGATACCTAAATAGATAAATGTTCCAAATGTCATTCATCAAATACATTATTTTCCCAGGGTGTATGATAAAATAAAATGTCATCATACTAAAAAAATTATAACCATATTCTATTTGAATGATGTTATTGTTGGTCTCAGACGATTTTTTTCTTCTTACAAAAAGTATATTTTTATTTTTGTAGAGAGAGAGAGACAGAAAAAGAGAATAGAGAGACTTGGCCAGGGCCTCAGCCACTGCAATTGAACTACAGATGTTTGCGCCACCTAGTGGGCACATGCGACCTTGCGCTTACCTCACCTTTGTGCATCTGGCTAACATGGGATCTGGAGATAAGAACATGGGTCCTTATTCATCGCAGGCAAGCGCCTTAACTGCTAAGCCATCTCTCCAACCCAGATTTTTCCTTCTTATTTCTCAGAAGAAATCAGCTCATGAGGCAGACAGTGTTCTTATTGTGCCAAGAAAGCAAATGAGGCACAAACACTCATTCTTCATGTTGTCAACAACCTAGTTAGTTTTTACTCCCATGAGTGTATTCATTAATCCATTGTGATAGTTCATTCCTTTTGTCAATTTAAGATTGAGAAAACTGGGGAGGGATTTTCTAGATTAGATTAGCTTAATTAAAGTGGTAAGACTCACCCTAACCATGGGAAAGTATGTGGGTGGTTTGAATTAGGTGTCTCCCATACATCCATGGGTTTTGAATGCTTGATTTCCAGCTGATCAGTATTTGGGAGGTGGAGTTTTGTTGGAGGAGGTGTGCCACTGGATGTTGAGGTTTATTAACCTCCAGTTTGCCAGTGTGAGTCAGCTCACTCTCGTGCTGTGTGTGGTGTTCCACCTGCTGTGGCAGAGGTAAGGTCCAGCCTCTGCTCATGTCATCCTTTACCCTGCCATCATGGAACTTTCCTTTGAGGCTGTAAGCCAAAATGAACCCTTTCCTCTTGCAAGCTGCTTTTGGTCTGGTGCTTTGTGCCAGCAACACAAAGGTAACTACAACAGAATGCCAGTCCATGGACTAGGCATACTGAACTGGATATAAAGGAGAAAAGTTGCCTGGGCAGCAGCATTCACTGCTCTCTCTTTCCTGACTGGGGATGTTATATGATCATCTCTGGTTCATGCTCCAGGTGACTGCAGCTTTGAACCATCAGCCCCAATAAACTCTTCTCCCTTAAGTTGCCTCTTATCAGGTGGCCTTCACATCAACAAGGGAAATAGATAATGCAGTCATATTTTTATTCATGTGATGTCTTCATGAGGGTTAATATGACTCATAGTTTCATGAAATGAAGTGCCAGAAGTTTAAATATAAATCACATGTCTGAAGTTGAGGTCTAATCATAGTATAACATGATTCAAAATCCCTCTGGTTTGATACCAATTAATGACTCTTAATATGCTTTTAGTTACTCTATAGTGAAACATTACTCCTGTATTGCATTATACATGGAATTACCTTGGTATTGTGAAACATTTCCTGTTAATTAAAACATCCCTCCTGGAGAGAGGAGGACGCTCTCATAAATCAGGAAGTTCTCCAAACTTAAGAACCTCAAGAAGCTCATGACACACCACTCACAAGGCCCTTTCCCAAGGTCATATCACAAGCAAACCATGTTGAGGAACAGGAGTCTCTTCGTTGGAGCTGCCTAAACGTCGTTCAGGGAACTCCAGTGATGTAGCTTCTGTGAATGAGGTGCTGAGGTGACCTTTTCAGGGATGCAGCTCCCTCTGGGTCACCCATGCTCCTATGGGTAGCTCCTCATCCAAACTACTACAAGTGGCCCCAATAAATCTCATGAGTTCACCAAGCTAGAACGGAATGGAATCATAACCTAGGTCTGTCTTCAGTGCCCTATCTGGGATAAAAAAATATTTGCTCATAGGACCTCAGGAAAAGTCACAGAACTCAGGCATTTTGAACAATGAATTAAAATGTACCTGGGCTGAAGAGATGGCTCAGCTGTTAAAGACACTTGCTTGCAAATCCTGATGGCCTGGGTTCATTTGCCCAGTACCCACATAAAGAGAGATGCACTAAGTGGTGCGTGCATCTAGAAGTCATGTGCAGTGGGAGGAGGCCCTGGTGTGCCCATACTCACTTTCTGCCCTCTCTCCCTGTCTCTCTCTTTCACTCTTTCTCTCATAAGCAAATAAATAAATAGTAAAATAAAATGAACCTAACAGAGTGAGACAGACATGTGGGATGGGAAGAGTCCTTGCCTTCTCTACTTGTCCCTCAGATAACTGGTTAATTCAAAAACATGGGACTGCTTAGTTAATCCTTCAGTTCAGTAGTTGAAAACAATTCAAACCCATGTCAGTCAAGGCTCATAAATCCTAGAGACAGATGAATAAATCCTATAGACAAGTGTATGAATCCTACAGACCAGCACATAAATCCTATAGACAAGTGATTGAGTTGACTATCTCTTATTTTTTCATGAGCTGTTTTGATAATGTGTATATTTAGTGTTTGTTCCCTTTTTGAGGTCTTCTAATTAATTAAAGAAAGAAAAGCATTGCCATGACAGTTTAATAAATATAAAGCTGTGGCATGGAAAGGTTGGATGAGCGAATTACCTTCAGATAAGCCCTTAGCAACATAGATTTCTCTCTTAGCAATGAGCCCTGATCAGCTTCTGCTTTCCATTGTTCCTATGGATTACATGGTCACTTCTATGCTGTGAGATGCTGGAGGGCTCTGTCTGCTGTTTTCTAATACTGCCAAGTTATTTAAAAAATAAATAAAAGAAGCATACTAGGCAATCTAGACTCCAGTCTTTCTTGGCATTGTTGATGTATTTTAATGACTGAACACACTGATTCTGATGAGAAAAAATATGAAATACAAACATAAAAAATGGTAAAATAACATGATATGAGATAATTACATTCACCCCCAGAAAAAGAATAGCATCTTAAAAATCCAATATGTAACAGGAACAGGAGAACACTAGAATCTAACCAAATTCAAAGGGGAATCCATAGGACAGCAAGGTGCACTCAAATTAGTCAGAATCCTCAAGGTTTTGAACAGAGAACACAATGATGAAGAAAAAATCCAGTTCTGCTTCTCAATTCAGCCTTGCTTTTGGTAAGTTAGGCAACTTGCTGATGGCTTTAAAAACTTTAATAAATCACCATTATCTTGCCTTGAGAAATGAGTCATCTGCTTCTACCAAGTGGCAAACAACAGCAGGGAAGGAAATTATATTTTTTAAAAGTCAGACAAAATGCAATAATTAGGGAAATTACCAGTAACTGTGCTTTTTAAAATGTTTCAGTATTCTCTGCTATAGTTTACATCAGGAACATCTCCAATGGCCTGTGTGTTAAAAGCTTGATGTCTCAGTGGTGGTGCCATTGGGAAACCTTGGGTAGTGGAGCCTAGTTAGGGTTAGGGCCTTGGATATGTGCCCTTGAAAAGCACTATGGGACTCTGTCCCTTTCTGTTTGTCTCATTTCTTCCTGGCTGTCTTGAGATGAGCAACTTGCTCCACCAAAAGCCCTTTCCTGACATCATTGCCCAAGCCCAAAAGCATTGGAGCCAATTAACTTTGATGCTACAGAGCCTTCACGCAAAATGAATGGTTTTCTTTTTAAAAGTGGATGTATCTCTGGTCATCATTACTGTATCAGAAAGCTAAGCAATGCCATCCTTTAAAGAACACAAAGGACAATTTTAGAGATTCCTGTAACCATCAAGTATTCCATTTCTGAAACTTCTGCAATAAGAGTAAGGCAATAAATTTTCTTGAATAAGTATTTAGTCCTAGAAATGAAAGCATGGAACATCCCTGGTAATCTCTTTTACTTAACAGATTATTAGAAAAACTCAGAATCCGAGTTCCAGCTACCTTATTACTCTTGTAATGAATCACACACACTGAATGTTGTTGTCCCAGTTTTTCAAGACGCATAAACTGAGACCCAGAGATTTTATATCACTTACCAGCATCACCCATTTATGAAGTATAGGCTTGGGATTTGGGCCATATTCTGTCACCTCATCCCCTAGCCTCTGTGCTATCTGCCTTCTTTCAGTAAATATTAACACCTGAATGCTGCTTCTTCCTTTCCTCTTTTTTGTTTTTACAAATAAAGAGGTTTTACTTGTGAAAACACGGAGTTGTTATAAATATTGAATCTAATGGTTTGGGAATTTTATTGCCAGAAGTTTTTTTATTTCAAATGATTTATCTGAGGATATCTGTTTTGGGGGGGTTAGATTAGTTCATTTTGTTCCTAAGCCACTGCCCAGGTGGAATTGTCATTTGCTGAACTAGAGAAAATAGGAAAGAAGGATAAATGTGGAGGGGCAGAAGCTCACTTTGTTCGCATGTGCTTGAGGTGCCTACTGGTAACAAGATGGAGATTAAAATTAGTAGTTCTATATTCAAGTCAAGAGTCTAGGGCAGGGCAGAGGGTTATATGGGTGAACTTGGGACTCAGAATTTGATGCATTTATAGCCAGCGGAGAAGTTGTGTTGACTAAGGAGAGACAGAACAGAGAGAGGATGAGAAATCAAGACCAGACCCTAGGAGTTCAGCATTTGGAGACTGGTAGAGGGCAAATAGTCAATAAAGGGCCAAAGAAGTTGGAAGGAAATAGAAAGAATATAAAAGCATACAAGCCAAGGAAATAACATGTCTCAGGAAGGGTGGCGTGGTCAGCTTATTTTACAGCAGAAACACTATACAAGATGAAGGCAGATTTGAACTCCTCCACACTGAAGTTTCCTTTGCTTTGATGCGGCTTTAACAACTGCATTCCAAGTTTCACTGATGTGATAACAGAACCACTTAAACTTAATAAGTTTAATACCATTAGATCAGTTACCAATTCACTTGTAGTTGATATATCAATTACCGACTCTAGCAGTAAGGTCTATATGAAGCTGCACTTTGTGAAGCACCTTCCATGTTCTCTGTATGTATGGGATTATAAAAGTGACTTTGCAGCTCAGTCTGAGGATATACACCAGTTACCGTCCCTCACTACATCATCCCTGTCTGCATTTCTACTGAACTGTGAGCTCTGTGATGATGGGAAGTGCCTGATGTGTTTTATGAAATTAGTATGAGTCCATTTTCGTTATCAAGTACTTGAAAATATATCTATAACATCATAGTCATATGAAGTACTCTGATAGACACAGAGGAATATAAAATAAACTTCCTGCCCCTAAGTAATCCTCAAATACACTTGGGTAGATGCTTTTCAAAATTGGAAACATTAACAATGTTATTGGGGCCTTAAAAACCTTCACTGTTATTCACATTTAATGTGAATAAAATCTTTAGTGGAATCTTTGGCAAATACAGAAAAGGGAGGTGAACAGTAACAAAATGTGTATGTATTATTCTCCTCTCAAATAATTATCAGCTCTAGAGCATTATCTAGGACTCCTTGGCATCCATGTCTCACAAGAAGGCAAACATGAAGAAGTGCAATAGGAGTTTAAAATGTCTCTAAATAGCTTGCATGGGGGACAATGTTTCTAGCAAAAATCAGATCTCTCTCCATGTAAATGTCTTCTATTGTATTATCATTCCCTTTGACAAGTTGGATGGAATTGTAGAGTAAGCAGTGTCAGTGTTCAGGTGTTGGGGATTCTTGACTCTACTATGGACTTAATACATTTTCTTCCCAAAGTCATTAATCTAAAAGGGATGGAAGTCATGAGCTCTCTCCAGCTCTGTAGTCAGACACACTTGCCATTCACTATTTATGTGATTGTGGGGCAAGGAATTGGGGCTTTCTTAGACTCTCTTTCCTATCTGTAAAACTTTTAAGAAATATTTTTTTTTTTTTTTTTTTTTTTTTTAAGTGAAAGGAGCCAATCAGGTTGCATACTATGTGAGCTCAATGATATGACATTCTGAAAAGAGAAAACCTATGGGAACAGTAAAAAGGTCAGTGACTGCTGTAGGTTGGACATGAGGGAAGGATGAATGGATGTAGTAGAGAAGGTTTCTGGGGCAGTACAAGTCTGATACTATGATAGTGGGTGCATGTCATTAGTAAATTCATCTAAACCAATGGAATGCACAATACCAGGAGTAAACCTAATAGAAACTATGGGCCATGGATGATCATAATGCCTCACCTTAGATTTGCCCCTAAACAAGCCAACCACAAAAGGGGAAATAGCGGGGAAAGTTATGCATGAATGAGAAGAATGGTGCAGGGAGATCTCTGTATCTTCTATCAATGTTGCAGTGAACCTAAGATCTCTTTAAACATGTCCTAATAAGATAAGAAGCTAAACAGGAAAGTATGTTTGCCATGGAGTAGTAAGAAGCCAATGAAATATAACATGTAAAGAACTACCACAGAGCTTCCCAAATAGTCAGTGCTCAGTAAATACCAACAATGACTGTGCTTCTCACTTTTAACAGGTCAAAAGCTGCTGGTCAGAATGAAATGTCAGTGCTTCCATAAGTCTCATGGGTGGTGGCACAATGTTACTGAAGAGTGGCAGAAGTGTTAGAATTCAGACAGTGTTCTGTTCTGAGACGATGTGGTGAGGAAGAACATCATCCTCTATGTTGTAACAGGTCAGGAAGCGTGGGCACATCTCAGCATCACAACCGATGACATCACAGTGTAAAACTGCACACAGAGGCCCAACAAAAGCTGGCCTGGAATTCACACTGATTAATGAAGTCAATTAACTAAGTCACTTCACTACCCTAAATTGATCCCTGCCATCACTTAGCGATTAGGACAGATGTACTTTTTACTATACATCCTAACTGCTGTCTGTTTCATCTCAGCAGAAGAAACTAAGGTCTTTCTTGCCTAGACCATACTATTGTCAGTAATGACGTGGGTGCTGTCAAAATCCAAAGAACAATATCTCATAATGCATTTTTCACAGCTGTAATGATCAGTCTCTTTCAACTCTAACAATGGAGACAAGATGTACCTCACACAGCAGCAGCTAAGAGAAGTGAATGAACTCACCCATGCAGTGTAGTGTTCAGAATGACAGCCCCAGTGATGCTAGTGTGAAAATGGACACTGTGAAATGATAACTCACGGGGAGACAGATGCAGGGCCCCGCCTCCCTCTGGATAACTGGCAGGTATAAAGCATTGATAAAATCACGGTGTTGATGTTAAGCTCTTTATGATTATATTGGAAGCACAGCTTCTGATGTTCATTTTTCAGGAGCAACCTGACTCCATAATTAATGGTTATTGAATTCTCCTTTGCTGGGAAAAAAGGACTACCATCATACTACCAGCCAGCTAGACTACACATACGCTGGCACCAGCCATCTGGAATACTCCATGAATAACTTGAGGAAACTATGCAAAGATTGCAGCTGATTGTCTGGCTCCTTGAAAGAGTTGATAGCAGACTTTTTGATCTTTCATCTATCCATGAACACTGGATAACCCTGCCACCATTGGTCAGAGGGGGAGGGGGAATTTCCCCTGGTGGGAAGTCTACCGTGACTTGTGCTGAAGCAGAAAGAAAGAAAGAAAGAAAGAAAGAAAGAAAGAAAGAAAGAAAGAAAGAAAGAAAGAAAGAAAGAAAGAAAGAAAGAAAGAAAGAAAGGAGGGAGGGAGGGAGGGAGGGAGGGAGGGAGGGAGGAGGGAGGGAGGGAGGGAGGGGGAGGAGGGAGGGAGGGAGGGAGGGGAGGGAGGGAGGGAGGGAGGGAGGGAGAGAGGAGGAAAGAAGGAAGGAAGGAAGGAAGGAAGGAAGGAAGGAAGGAAGGAAGGAAGGAAGGAAGGAAGGAAAAACTTCTAGAATAAAACATCACAATTAAGAAAGAGAGTTAACATGGGTCAAGCATGAAGCTTAAACCACAGGGAAGAGGAATTACCCGAGGAGTCCAAAGGTGTCCTCCTCACCTATACTGTCATCAGAATTCTAGGAAGAAAAGAGTAGAAAGACACTGGAGATGTTGGAACCCAGTTCCCATGGGAAGCATATGAAAAAGTAAACACTCATGAGAGAGGGGCATTCTGTTGACTTCTGCATGACCTTGGCAAACAAATGACATCAGAGAACCTGCATCCCTTAGACACCTTTGGAAAGAAACACCTCAGTGTCACTGCAATCAGAAAATATATATCAACAGCTAACAAAATGTTCAGGGCACCCTGCAGGAGCAGATGGACAGAGGATCATGGGCGCCCTGGAGAGCAGCTCACCTCTGTGTCATGAAAGCAGATGATGTGAGGCACAAAAGATCAAAGAAATAATGTGTGGCTTAGTACAAAACAAATTATTCATGTACTCATAGATGATAAGTTTCTAGCTGATTCATTAATCAAAGAGTGTATTGAGTGAAGAATTCTACTAAGGATCAAGACTCCATAATTACTGAGGACACAAGCCAAGAAAAATGCAAACTACCTAGCTTTGCCATTGAAGATAGCCAAGCAGTTTTACCCATTTATTTTTCTCTGCATTGAAAACTCACCCTAAGGACCTCATCACCTATGAGGCTGCTATGACAAGCAATGTGAGAACATATGATTGAGTTACTCTTTGAGGGCATCTCACAAATATACCAACTGTGACAGAAATGCCAGGCTGCAGAGATGGTTCAGGGGTTAAGGCGCTTCCCTGCAAAGGCTAAATATCTGTGTTCAATTCCCCAGGACCCACTTAAGCCAAATGTACATGATGGCACATGCATCTGTAGATCATATGCAGTGGCTGGAGGCCATGGTGTACCCATTCTCTCTCTTTCTCTCTTAAATAAATAATTATACATACATATATATGTATATATATATATGCATATATATATAAATACATATGTCATGATATATAAAGGAGCAGTCAGTTGAATGAGAGTATAACCTTTGGGTGGGACATTGCTAAGCAGAATAAAGGGAAAAGAAACTAGTATAGAAGTAACATTTTTGAAGAAGTTGTGTTCCAAAGTAAGTAAATTTGAGAACCATGATTTGAGTTAAATGTATCCTGAGCTAAAGGACGGAACAGAAGAAAATACATCAATAGTGGATACACATGATGGCCATTCTGTTTTTAAGATAACTTCTTAAAGATAAACATAGCTGGTTTCTACTCATCTGAAGCATTTATTCTACATAATTTTCATACAAACCTTTATTACCACCTAAAACAGAGCTTCAAAATTTAGTGGACAAAATCTGATACAAGTGATTGGAGGAATGGGAAAGTTCAAAGCGATACCTCTATTTGTTATTACTCATAGAAATGGAAAGGAAGTAGGGGCATGGAAAATCCGAACAATGGTGCCAAATCAGCTTGACTAGATGGTGGTTATAGGGCTCCCATGCAATGCTAGTAGAATACTTCTTTGGAAGTGCATTGGGAGTGTTCGCCACGCTAGGTTGTAGTTCAAGCTATGAAACAAACGTTAACAAATTACAGAAATTAAAATCCATACACAGTGTTCGCTTGAACTGCAATAGCATTAAACAAAAGGCCAGTAATAGGAATTATGACTGCCATACCTTCGCCACCATGGTGGACTATGCCATCCCGCCAAGAGACACATGAGCTCTTCCTCCATCATGTGGCTTCTGCTCGGGTATTTGGTCATAACAATGAAAAAAGTCAGTAATAGAGTATAAGAAAGGATAGAGAACAAAAGAAGAAACAGAATGGTTTTTCCAAAGACCTCCTGAGGATTCAGTCACTTGGAGAACCCAGAATTTCTGTGAACTGTACTCTGGGGAAACTCTGATCAAGTGTCAAAGGACTAGATGTTGAAAGTTCTAGATTGTAGGGCAGAAACTCTGAGTCAAAACTGAGCAGTATTCAATAAACTAAACAACTGGTTGCAGCCAGAATCTGCAGAGTAGCACAGATTCAGGCTTCACATGGCATGCCAGATATTGAGAAGGACATTCCAAGGGTGGAGCTGACATTCCCAACTCTCCCTCCCCATGAAGAAGGGACCAGAATCTTTAACTTGATCGTCTGAAAGATCACCAAGGGGTGAGAAAGAGCAGCATTCACACTCACACTTCTAAAGGCCTGCCCAGATGTGGCTAGCATCTGGTATCCCACTGATGTGACCAGAATGTGTGACTTAACTGGGGCTCGGGCATCTGGGTGACTATAAGCAGCAATCAGGTGAGACTGTATTCTGACTCTGCACCCTCACCCAGACAGAAGACAGGGTAGAGGACTGCAAAAGGGGAGAGTAAGAAATCATAGAGAACATGCTCAAAGCATGGAAAGTATTCAAATGGAAATGTCCTTTTATGTACAATGGACCCTGACAAATGTTTTCGTTGACTTAAAAGTATCAACATGCCAGGAGTGTTGGTGCAAGCCTTTAATCCCAGCACTTGGGAGGCAGAGGTAGGAGGATTGCCATGAGATCGAGGCCACCCTGAAGATGCAGGGTGAATTCCAGGTCAGCCTGGGCTAGAGTGAGCCCCTACCTCGAAAAACCAAAAACAAACAACAACAACAAAATAATAAAGGGGGGGGCTGGAGAGATGGCTTAGCTTTTAAGGTGCCTGCCTCCTAAGCCTAAGAACACTGGTTCCAATAAAACAAACAAAAGATAATAATAAAAAAAAAAAGAAAAAGGTAAAAAATAATAAAAAAATTTTTTAAAACATTTAAAAAATAATAAAGAAAAAAGTATCAACACATACAGTTCAGGTAGAATCCACTAAAATTTCAAACTTTAGAAACTAGCTATATTTTAAAATAAAGTTTTATTGAGATATAGTTTAAAATTCACCTCATATAAGTGTACAACTCAATTATCCCCCCAAAAAAAAAAAATAACAGAAGAAGAATACAACAAGCTCAGCCTTCTGTGGAGATGTCCCTCCTTTCTTCTGGGCAGATACTTAGAAGTAGAATTAATCACTGTTCAGCTGGTTGTGATACTATTCAAAAGAGATGGTCATATTGTTTTCCAAAGAGTATGTAAACTGATTATTCCCACCAGCAATGTACAAAGTCACAATTTCCCCCCATCCTTGCCAGCACTTGGTGATGTCAGTTTGATATCATTATCATTATTATTATTATTATTATTATTATTACCATGTTAGTTCATGCACAGTGGTACCTCTTTGCAGTGTTAATTGCATTGTCCTAGCAAGGAATCCTTTCATGTGCTTATTTACCATCTGTATAGTTTTCAATGAAAATGTCTGTTCAAACATTTTACCAATTTTGTTGATTTTTTCCCTTTTATAAGTTGTAGATTTTTTACATGGTCTAGATATTATCCCTTTATCAGGCATGTATGATTTGTGTCTTTTCTCCTAATGTACAGCTTTCTTTCTTTTGTTTTTTTAATGTTTTGTCTGGACATAGAACCTTGAAATATTTCATTAAGTCCTATTTCTCAACTAAGATAAAGTTCACCTACTACAAGATGCATCACTTAAATCATTTTCCTGATCAGTTTGGCTCATCTTAAAGTACTTTCTCCCTCAGATTTTATGTTATAGTCACACTTCTTAGGCAGCAGTAGCGTGTGGTTCTAATGTTGTCCTCCAGGCTGGACGAGACTGAAAGACGGCAGGTGATGGCTCCTGCATCATCTCTATTTGCCAAGTATCATGATTTACCCAGATAATCCACATAAAAACTTAAGCTCCTTTAATATTCACATACAACAGACTTGGCCAGAATGCTGAGGGAAAAGAGATTGTCTAGTTTGAAATGAAAAAATATAACAAAGCAAGTTGTTTTCAAGCTTGGGAAAAGTAGAAATACCAAAAAAGTATTATCTTATATGATTGTCGTTTGTAGATACACAGGTAAAGGGAGGAAGTAGATGCTTTATAGAAATGAAAAGGGGATAAACAAAGGATAAACATACAAATATGCAATGTTGAATAAAAATTTGATTTAGAATCAACATATACTGAGATCCTATTAAAAGCCAGACAACATGCTGCCACCTCAAAGCATTGCCATGCATGTATTCTTATGAGGCTGATAATTGTTCCTTTCCAGCTCATGTTCCTTTAGATGAGCTATAATGTAGGAAATCCTTACTGTACCCATTGCATTACAGTAGCTAAAGTGAAAGTTCTGTGAGATTTTTATCTCGTGTATATAGACGTTATTCATAAGTGAATATGTTAATTATGATTAACATGCTGGTTGAATACATTTTAAATATATTTTAATTTTATCATATTTAACTCTTTCATTTTTACTTATTATCATTATTGTTGTTACAATGCTGAGAATTGTACTCAGTGTCTTGTACACACCAAGCCAGCTCTCTACCTTGGCCCTCTTCTATCTTTGGGTGCTTTTTTCATAATTTCTCTGTAGCCCACACTGGCTGTAAACTTATTTTGTACGCTAGGCTGTTCTCAAAGTTAGGATCCTCTTGCCTCAACATTCTGAATGCTAGAATGAGCATGAACCACTATACCTATTTAATAAACATCCAACACATGCACGAATCAAAAGAAAACCTCAATTATAATGATATTTCTATCTTTAGTGTTGTATTAAAACATAGTTTTAAAGGATAATATGATTTTTTTATTTCCAGTTCATGGAAATTTTACTTATACAGTTTCATGATAGCAAGCTTATTTATTCTTCTCAAAGGCATTATGAAGAAAATACATTTAAGATTATGCATCAGTGACCTGGTGGTAGCCTTAGAAAACAAAGGAGAACTGACGTCTGTGGTTTTATCATTTCTGTGTGACCTAATTAGTAAGCAATCCACTCAGTGAATATAATTATGTTCAAGGAGATAAGTAATGAGATCCCCCGTACATTGCCACCTTGAGGAAACACTGCAAAATTATAAAGGCATTCACACAAAAATATCTGAGTGTTTATACATTCAACATTTATAAATTCAACGCAGAATTCAGACTATCAACCAAACCCACAGCGAGGTTTTACTGATGTTTTATCCAGGATGAAAACGCCAAGCACAAGTAATCTGTCATGCCACAGTTTATATTTCCAAATCGGGTCTTATAACTGTGTCCTCCATTTCAGTTACACATCCAACTGCCAAAAACAAGGAAGCAAGGCCTGCCCTGCATGCTCACCACGGTGCTAACTGCTATGGTGGAGATGGGAAAGGGTGCAAAGGTCACACTACCCTTCCTAGCAAGGCCCATGGTCTTGCTGAGGAAGCCAACATGACAAAGCACTGGCTGTGGTCGTGATAGACAGATGGTTTAGCAAGATTGTTTAGACACATCTTCTTTACTTTAGACAGATCTTATTTAGTTTTTACTTTGCTATTTTTTAATTGTGTGTTTGTGTGTGTGTGTGTGTGTGTGTATGTGTGTGTACAGTGCACATGAGGTCAGAGGACAATCTCAGAGTCAGTCCTTGGTTTTCATCTTATTTGTGTTTGCTGCTGTGTACACCAAGCCAGCAGACCTGCAGGCTTCCAGGGATTCCCCTGTCTGTCACCCCCACTTTTTTTTTAATCTGTACGTTCCTGTATCTCTGGAAGTCACCATATTACTATGCATCAGTCATTCATTCTTCTGAGTTAGGGATGCATTATAGGTTTATATATTTATATAAATATATTTTATACAATTATATAAATATTATTTATATTATGTAATATATGTAATTATATAAATATATATTGTTTTATTTCACTCACTGAGGGACATCTGAATAGTTTTCAATTCAGGCTGTTATGAATGAAGCTGGTGTAACAATTAAAAAAAGATGGTCCTATGAAAAGATTAATGTAATTTAGGAGTCTTTGGTATGACTAATCATGAACAAAAGCCAAAAAGATAGTCATAATGAAAAATAGGCATTTTGCAAATTCTAGGAACATTGAGAATGTAACACGAAGATATTTTAAATAGTTGTGTACCAGTGCACTTGAAAATTTAGATTAAATGGAAACATTTCTAGAAAAATACAAATCCAAGAAGCTCAAGAATACATAAAATATGACCAACCCTATGTTTATGAAAGAAGTGGTTTATTATTTAAAACCTTTTGATAGATTTGTGTCTTTCTCCTAATGTACAGCTTTCTTTCTTTTGTTTTTTAATGTTTTGTCTGGACATAGAACCTTGAAATATTTCATTAAGTCCTATTTCTCAACTAAGATAAAGTTCACCTACTACAAGATGCATCACTTAAATCATTTTTCCTGATCAGTTTGGCTCATCTTAAAGTACTTTCTCCCTCAGATTTTATGTTATAGTCACACTTCTTAGGCAGCAGTAGCGTGTGGTTCTAATGTTGTCCTCCAGGCTGGACAAGACTGAAAGACGGCAGGTGACGGCTCCTGCATCATCTCTATTTGCCAAGTATCATGATTTACCCAGATAATCCACATAAAAATTTAAGCTCCTTTAATATTCACATACAACAGACTTGGCCAGAATGCTGAGGGAAAAGAGATTGCCTAGTTTGAAATGAAAAAATATAACAAAGCAAGTTGTTTTCAAGCTTGGGAAAAGTAGAAATACCAAAAAAGTATTAACTTATATGATTGTCGTTTGTAGATACACAGGTAAAGGGAGGAAGTAGATGCTTTATAGAAATGAAAAGGGGATAAACAAAGGATAAACATACAAATATGCAATGTTGAATAAAAATTTGATTTAGAATCAACATATACTGAGATCCTATTAAAAGCCAGACAACATGCTGCCACCTCAAAGCATTGCCATGCATGTATTCTTATGAGGCTGATAATTGTTCCTTTACAGCTCATGTTCCTTTAGATGATCTATAATGTAGGAAATCCTTACTGTACCCATTGCATTACAGTAGCTAAAGTGAAAGTTCTGTGAGATTTTTATCTTGTGTATATAGACGTTATTCATAAGTGAATATGTTAATTATGATTAACATGCTGGTTGAATACATTTTAAATATATTTTAATTTTATCATATTTAACTCTTTCATTTTTACTTATTATCATTATTGTTGTTACAATGCTGAGAATTGTACTCAGTGTCTTGTACACACCAAGCCAGCTCTCTACCTTGGCCCTCTTCTATCTTTGGGTGCTTTTTTCATAATTTCTCTGTAGCCCACACTGGCTGTGAACTTATTTTGTACGCTAGGCTGTTCTCAAAGTTAGGATCCTCTTGCCTCAACATTCTGAATGCTAGAATGAGCATGAACCACTATACCTATTTAATAAACATCCAACACATGCACGAATCAAAAGAAAACCTCAATTATAATGATATTTCTATCTTTAGTGTTGTATTAAAACATAGTTTTAAGGATAATATGATTTTTTATTTCCAGTTCATGGAAATTTTACTTATACAGTTTCATGATAGCAAGCTTATTTATTCTTCTCAAAGGCATTATGAAGAAAATACATTTAAGATTATGCATCAGTGACCTGGTGGTAGCCTTAGAAAACAAAGGAGAACTGACGTCTGTGGTTTTATCATTTCTGTGTGACCTAATTAGTAAGCAATCCACTCAGTGAATATAATTATGTTCAAGGAGATAAGTAATGAGATCCCCCGTACATTGCCACCTTGAGGAAACACTGCAAAATTATAAAGGCATTCACACAAAAATATCTGAGTGTTTATACATTCAACATTTATAAATTCAACGCAGAATTCAGACTATCAACCAAACCCACAGCGAGGTTTTACTGATGTTTTATCCAGGATGAAAACGCCAAGCACAAGTAATCTGTCATGCCACAGTTTATATTTCCAAATCGGGTCTTATAACTGTGTCCTCCATTTCAGTTACACATCCAACTGCCAAAAACAAGGAAGCAAGGCCTGCCCTGCATGCTCACCACGGTGCTAACTGCTATGGTGGAGATGGGAAAGGGTGCAAAGGTCACACTACCCTTCCTAGCAAGGCCCATGGTCTTGCTGAGGAAGCCAACATGACAAAGCACTGGCTGTGGTCGTGATAGACAGATGCTTTAGCAAGATTGTTTAGACACATCTTCTTTAGTTTAGACAGATCTTATTTAGTTTTTACTTTGCTATTTTTTAATTGTGTGTGTGTGTGTGTGTGTGTGTATGTGTACAGTGCACATGAGGTCAGAGGACAATCTCAGAGTCAGTCCTTGGTTTTCATCTTATTTGTGTTTGCTGCTGTGTACACCAAGCCAGCAGACCTGCAGGTTTCCAGGGATTCCCCTGTCTGTCACCCCCCACTTTTTTTTTAATCTGTACGTTCCTGTATCTCTGGAAGTCACCATATTACTATGCATCAGTCATTCATTCTTCTGAGTTAGGGATGCATTATAGGTTTATATATTTATATAAATATATTTTATACAATTATATAAATATTATTTATATTATGTAATATATGTAATTATATAAATATATATTGTTTTATTTCACTCACTGAGGGACATCTGAATAGTTTTCAATTCAGGCTGTTATGAATGAAGCTGGTGTAACAATGAAAAAAAGATGGTCCTATGAAAAGATTAATGTAATTTAGAAGTCTTTGGTATGACTAATCATGAACAAAAGCCAAAAAGATAGTCATAATGAAAAATAGGCATTTTGCAAATTCTAGGAACATTGAGAAAGTAACACAAAGATATTTTAAATAGTTGTGTACCAGTGCACTTGAAAATTTAGATTAAATGGAAACATTTCTAGAAAAATAGAAATCCAAGAAGCTCAAGAATACATAAAATATGACCAACCCTATGTTTATGAAAGAAGTGGTTTATTATTTAAAACCTTTTGATAGAAAATTCATAAACCATACTGGTTTTATTGGTACACAAGAAAAGTCCTCTTCCAAAAAAAAAAAAAAAAAAAAGACAAAACAAAAACCAACAACAATAAATAAGACAAGGAAAACATTCCAGCTTTTTTTTTGTTGTTTGTTTGTTTGTGAAGTTAGCATTACCTCCATACTAAATTTGAGGACTTTAGAAATCAAAGACAATGGCTGTCATAAACACAGATGGGAAACACTAAAATCTTTTGCTAAGCAAATTTACTAATGTATAAAAAGTAATATATATCACAAACTACTTGGGATTAGTTTTTTCAAGAATTGGAAACAAAGAACAGATAGCTGATTTAACATGTTAAATCCATTAATTCGACCCACTTTATGAAGACAATACATGTGAAAAAATATTTCCATAAATATAAAATAAAATCATCTGCTAAATTAAATATTAGTGGATGATAAACATTCTTAGCAAACCAAAAATGAAAAAAATTTTCTCTATTTGACAGAGGGTATAAAAAGCTTCAAGCATCTACCATACCGAAATGTTGAAATGATGAAAACTTTCCCTCTAAAGTTAACAGCAAAATAAAAATTCCAGTTTCATGTATGTTTGAGATGTACTAGAGGACCTAGCTGATGTAATGAGACAAGAAAAGATATTTAAATATATAAAGATTTGATAGAGAGGCAATATTGTCATGATTTATAGAAAACATGTTTGCACATACATGAAAATTCAAAGGGATTGGAAACTCTCATGTCATACAATTTAATTGTTCCTTCATTTCCCAACTTTCTATACCATTATAATGATAAACTGTGTCTCTAATGATTAGGACATTTTTGACTCATTCATTGTCTTACTGATCTATAGGTCTATTTTTTAATATCAGAATCTTTAAAATTACTATATTGGATGGTCTGTACAGTAAGTTACTTAAGGATTTTTCTCATAATTGAGCATTTCTGAAGTTTTTCAGTCAACAATAATGTTCCCATCTATATATAGTCTAATATAAAGTGTGCCCTGCAAGCTCATGCGTTTAAGCACTTGGACTCAAGCTGGCAGCACTACTTGGGGAGGCTATGGAGGCAAGCTGGCAGAGGTAGGTCACTAGAGGTAGGCTTTGAAGGTTACATGGGCTTCCTTCTGTTTCTGGCCTGCTCTAGGTCCTGTCTGCCTTGATGTCAACAAGCAAACATCTCATGCTTCACAACAGACTAAGCTGCCCCACTTTTCCTTCTCAGTCATGATGTACTGTGACTCTCTAAAACGGTGACCCAAAATGAAGCTATCCTTCCTTAAGTTGCTTCTATTAGGTATTTGTCACAGTGACAAGAAAAGGAAACAACACAGGCCCAATGTACAATGTAGTGCCCCAAGTGTATTTTCTATTCAGAACAATTTCTTTGAGAGTAAGAACTACAACTAAAATTACTGAAAAGATGCATTGACATCTTTAGACTCCAAATGTATAGCTAGATTTCTTTATGCTATATTTGAAAGAGCTGATACAAAGTTACATGTCTATGACTCAAATAGCAGGTTATGAGTCTCCCATCTGTCATTACATAAAAATTTGAATTTCTTTGATTCTTTCACATGTAATGAATCACATTCTTTCTGTCTTTAGCAATTTTACTTCTATCATTTGCCAATTTTCTACAGTTCAACTCTTTATAGTAAAAATATTGATCTTTTCCCAACCTGTTTGAATCAAATTTTGTCCACTTTTGGCCTCTGAAAATTTTATGGAGCATATAAAACTCAAACATGTGTTCCTTATAACTCTTCTAAGCTTAAAAATGTATCATTTTTGAAGAGGTTATCTAAACACCTTTTTGTATAAATATTTTACCTTTTTTAAAAAATCATTTTTATTTTTATTTATTTATTTGAGAACGACAGACAGAGAGAGAGAGAGGGAGAGGGAGAGAGAGGGAAGAAGAGAGGGAGAGAGAGAGAGAGAAAGAGAGAGAGAGAGAGAGAATGGGCACTCCTGGGCCTCCAGCCACTGCAAATGAACTCCAGATGCATGTGCCACCTTGTGCATCTGGCTTACATGGGCCCTATGGTTGAGCCTCAAACCGGGGTCCTTAGGCATCACAGGCAAGCGCTTAACGGCTAAGCCATCTCTCCAGCCCAACCTTTTAAACAGTAATTCTGATTTTATTGTTTAGAGGCAAGTTTTCATGATGTTGTAACTCAGGGTGGTCTCAAATTCCTAACCTTCCTGCCTCAGCCTCCTAATACTGGGATTACAGGAATGCATCAAGATGCATAGATTGAATTGGATATTTTAAGGAATATTTCAGTAATCAGGTGTCCATAATATTTTCTCTTAGAAGCTAACAGGAATGCGTTGGGGGCAATGCTCACTGTTGAGAGGCACTGTGATCATCTGGCCACGGAGTTCCATCCAAATGCCTTACAGCTGTGACAGGTGGTAGATAACCTAGCTAGACACTTCTCACGAGTGCTTTTTCAAACTATTTCAGTTTAAAAATAGTGTAAGTTAGAGGAGTCATTAAATTGAGCAGATTGCTTGTTACTCTCATAGAGTATAGAGCATTACTATTTAAATAGACATTTAAATTTCATACTTTTGTGTTTATTTAATAAAATATATTCCATTTTTATGCCTAAATAAAATATTAATTTACAAGTAACAGCAAAGATTTTTTAGTGGGGTAAACACGTGAATTAAAATCCATGTGAGTCATTTAAGTGGAATGATTTCTTTGTAAGACTCCAAAGATTAAAGCATTATAGACTCTATATGAAAATCCAAGGTGATTCAGAGCACTCAAGTTTACCATTTCAAACATTCCCGCAGACTGAGGATCCACTCCCCACTTGCCCCTGCCTGCCTTCCTAAAATGCGAGAAATTCTTTTCTTTTACACCCAAATTTAAAACCCTAAGTGGGGTAAGTGTCAAAAATACTCCTATCATTTTGGTAGGGAACCTGATGGTGACAATTCCCACCCCTAATTGGGGTAACAAATTGAATGACAGAATGCAGGTCCCAAAAAGAAAGTAGGGGTTTGATTCCAAAATTAAACAGAGTTACTGATGACAATTAATGCAACTATATTTTCTGGACAAGTCCCAGCCCTTGTACAGAAATAAACATAGCTATTCTGTTCTTATGTGACAACAACCACTAATGCTGAGGAACTTCCATGAAGAAAATGCATGCCTATCATATACAAAAGGGGCTGGAGTCCAGGCACTACTTCCCCCTAGCCAAAGTCTAGGATATGGACACAATGTAGACCTGTAGCAGCACTGACCTTCTCTGTCTGTGTGAAGATTAAATACAGTGTGATAGCATAATATTGATCATGAAACTATAAAACAATTCTTATGTGGATGTCACTGAAATCATTAGTAACAACTCCAAAGACTTGGATATTCAGTAAGGCGCACCATCAAAACTAACTCATGTATATAATCTGTATCCCAAATCTAACATGATTATGATGTGACTTAGAAATCACATTTTTAATTATTAGGCTTATGTAATTGAGTTGCTTAAATATTATGGTACTGTGTCTTCCTCATGGTATTCCTTTCTTACTCTTGATTTTTTATTTTGCATGTGTGTGTGTGTGTGTGTGTGTAATGTGTGGTGTATATTTGTACACATGCCCTTGCAGGAAAGTTTGTGCAGGGGGCACTCACCTTCAATGGCCAGAGTAGAAGTCAGGTGTCCTGCTCCATAGTTCTGCCCATTCTTACTTGAACCAGAGTCTCTTACTGACCACAGAGCCCGTCATTCTTTTGGAAGCCTGAGTGACCTCCCTCTGTGGGACTTGCACTACGGACACACATGGTCATGCCCAGCGGTCTATGCGGGATTTGAAGACTTGAACTCGGTCAGTTTCAGGTCCCCTCAGGCCCTCATGCTTACGTAGGAAGCACACTTCACCAATGAGCCATCTCTCAAACCCTTACCTATGATTTTTAAAAGCTTTCATTTGGTGCATAAGGATAAAAATACTCCCATCTGTAATGTATATTTCACTAACTGAACCTATTTGTATGATCATCATCCATATCATATACTTCCCTATGACTTAATTATTTGAAAAATCTTCCAGATGGATAAACCCAGTTGGAGTCAGACAACCCAGATTCTAGTTTTGGCTCTAACAGCAATGTTCTGGTTGGCTTCTTTGCATCTTTTGGGTTGTTACACGTTTCTTTTTCTGAAAACTAAGCAAGACAACCCCACCCCATTTGTGCCACTACAGAGCTCAGGGAGCGTATTGCAAGCTACCAAACCATTATTCCATTAGAACCCCCCTTTGTTTCCATGCCTCCAGAATCTTCTATAGTTCACCTATGTTCTCCCCTTGGTTTTGAGCAGCCCTCTGGATGCAGGCATTTCCCGAGACTCCATTGTGAGCTCAGCTCTTCTCACCTCACACTCTCTCATTCAGTGCTGTCCTCATCCATTTCATCTGGCCATGTCAACACCATGATTCTCAGATATAAAATGCCTGACTTCTCCCTACCCCAGCCTAAGAGTTTCAACTGCCTGCTGCCTATGTCCTGATAAATCACTTTCAAACCCTTATACAGAGTCATCCATCCTTCCTCCCAAAGCCTCCTTCCAGTGCTAGCCTTCCGGTTTGAGTAGCTCTGCCAGTCACCCATGTACGCAATCTGGACATGGTCAGATTTCTCTAGCCTACTTTCCAAGTCTTATGAAATCCCCTGTTATCACGTCCTTTGAAGAGCACCTTCCCTCCAATCCTTCACCGTTCACGAAATTCTGTTCTTCATTTCCTCCCTGCATGTCTCAAGAGCTTCCTGAATGGTCCGCTACCCACCAGTCTCATTTCTGGAAGCCATTCTCTAAGACTAATTTTCCTAAAAGTGTGCCAGGTGGTGACAGTGCCTTCTTCAGTGGTCCTCCATGACACGTGAAATGAAGAACAAACTGCTCAGTCTGCCCACTGGACTCCTTTACCAGAGCTTTCCACCATGAAATAGGTGCAGACAGTTATGCTGCTGCCTCTTCAGACCACTCATAAATCCAATCCTTTCCACGGAACTTTATCTCTTCTCAACCCACTAACACAGTCTGTATCCTTGGAAGTTTAAATCCCTCTGATCCTCATAATGAATATAAATCATTCCTTCATTTCAGAGCCAACAACTCTAAAAAAACAACACATAATAAGAAGTGAAAAACAAAATTACTTTGTGCCAGATATTCTAAGAGGTAGTTATACCCTCTGATTCATTTAATCCTTGTCAATTCAATACCAATGGCATTGCTATATTTTGGGAAACATGGGATAGTGACAATTGAATAAGTACTTTTTTTACATCTTAACACAACATAAGAGCCAAGGTCAGAATTCAGGACTTTGCATTCATTTTTTTCTCAGACTGTGCAAGATAATTTATGCAGTTAGTTGTTTATGCATTCCTTCCTCAGAATGCTGGAAACTTCTAATGTGAATACTCTTTTTTAAATTTTTTTTATTATTTTATTTATTTTTGGAGAGAGACACAGAGAGAGAGACAGACAGACAGAGAGGGAGAGGGAGACAGAGATGGGCGCGCCAGCAGTCTCTCAGCTGCTGAGAATGAAATCCAGATGTGTGCACCCCCTTGTGGGCAAGTGCGGCATTGCACTCTTGTGTCACTTTGCATCTGGCTAAACGTGGGACCTGGAGATTGGAACCGCTGGAGATTGGAACCAGTGTTCTTAGGCTTAGCAGGCAGGCGTCTTAACTGCTAAGCCATCTCTCCAGCCCGAATACTCTTTTTTAATCAAAACCTTAACCCTGACCACACACACACACACAACACACACACACACACACACACACACCTAGTTGTGTTACCTCCACAGCAATTAGATAGTAAATGGGGAAATGAATGGGTAAATCCTCGGACTTACCAAGATCACTTAATAAATATTAATACAAGATAAGCAACTGTGTTTCTGTAGAAAACAGGCTGGATAGATGGCTTAGAGGTTAAAGAGCTTGCCTGCAAAGCCTAAGATCTGAAGTTCAAATCTCACGGTCCCACATAAGCCAGACACACTGTGATGCAAGCAAGCAATGTTACACATGCACACAAGGAGCACATGTGTTTTCAGTTTATTTACAGTGGTTGAAGATCCTGGCATGACCATTCTCTCTCCCTCTCTCTCTTTCTCTCTCTCTCTCTCTCTCTCTCTTTCTCTCTCACTTTACCTCTTTCTCTCTCTCTCTCAAATAAAAAAAAAGTTCAAAAAATAAAATAAAGCACAGAAAACAACAAAATGACATTAGCAGTAGCTCTCCCCAGTAAGGCAAAGATAAATTTAGCATATTTTCACCTTTCCGAACTAAGAAGATGTCTCTCCACAATAATGATATAAGCTACTTAATTAGTTTGAGCTGCAGCACCAAAACAGAAAGGAATCCAATCAGGGGAAAGTCCATCCTAAATTTCTTAGCTCTGATTATTTTACAAGTGACCTGGCATCTGGAAGATTATTTTTATTAATTATGATCTTTACTATATTAACAAGTTGTGTGTTGGTCATATTCTCATTGGGTTGTATGCATATTCTACTCTCCCCAGGCCCCATTTCACTGAAGACCCTCCTCAGTGAGTTACTGGTACTAACCATAAAGTCATGGGGGCATCAGTCAGTCTCTGTGGGGGAAGGAGAGACACTGCCTCAAGATCCTCCTTCCTACTGTGGTTCTTACAATCTTTCTGTCCCCTCTTCTGCAGTGCTCCCTGAGCCTTGGCAGGTGGATTACAAGTCTACTTTAACGTTGAGCTCTCTGCAGCAAATGGATGTCTGCTTTGATGAGTTTCAAGTGTCCTCAGCTGTCTATCGCCATCTCCCTGGAGCTGGTTGTCAGGCTAGCAGTGAGAAGCATTCATGATTGTTCATCCTTTGCCTGTGATGCCGCTCAAAACTCAGGCCATCTTCCATAATGAACAGCCTTCTTCCCACTAGAGGGCGTCACAACTTCTGGGCTGCTTTGACCCTTAGCAACACTTCTGGTTCCTGCTTCCCTATAGGATGGGTTCTGTGGGATTCTGTGAGAACCAAACACCCAAGATCCTTCCTACCTAACTAGTGGCCTAATCTCCACAGCTCGATGTTGTTGTTGCTGTGACAAAACAAAACAATATATTCCTTTTGTTCCCGTGTATTCATTTGACCCCTTCCAGACAGGCATATTGCTAGGCAATGAAAGTACAGTAGTGGCAGTATAAAAATAGCCCTAACCCTGGTGGAATTGATAAATCTTTAGGGATTTTTGTTGTTTTAGGAAACTAAAGGATACAACACATGTGGCCTAGATTAGGAAGTGAATTGGAAATAATTAAAAATAGATCTTCCTGGGGGTTAAACCTAATAGGAGCCATTGCCCTGTCAAATGATCAATAAATAACGTATAGATTAAATGTCAAATATTACTAAATGATTTAGAAGTCTTTCAGGTTTGTTTTATTAGGGCTTATGAGAAATTCTACAAAGAATCAGACACAAAGGAAGAAGCTCAGATTTGCATGCAAAAGGAAAGATGGAAATTGATAGGGTAAAGTACTTTTAGAAAAAGCATCCCCTCCCCCAAAAAAAGGCCTGGAAGAATGGTGGTCCACACACACAAAGAAGGGTAGACAATAGTACTAAGAAGTTTCCAGAAGAGCCAGGTGGAGAAGAAAGGTGATTCTCATGTTGTATTTGCTCCCCACACTCTGGTGTATTATATTGTCCTACTGGCCAAGGTGACAGGATAGAGGCAGACGAAAGGTATCCACAAGTTCTCATAACACATCATGCATGTATCACAAATGTTGTGTTGGTACTGCATAATTTTCTGTGTGATTAGAGAAGATATTCACTCAGTGAAAGATTTTTTAAAAATGGATAACTGTAGCATTGTTTTACCTTCTCTCTGAAAAAATAGTAACTGTGATGTCTGCCAATCTAGAATAGAAATATTTAAAAACAAAAGAATCTAATTTAGAGTGCTCTCTTTAAAAGTCAGCTAAACATATTAACAAAAGAAAAGACTACTGTCTTCACTGTCTTTGTGTTGTTTTATTCTCTTTCTATCCCCTACAGAAAAAAAAAAAAAAACAACATCTTAAAAGCAGTGTTAATGATGGTAAACTTAGAGTTTCATTAATGTTTTTAAATAGCTTTTGTTTTGCAGGTATATGTGTGTGCACATATATGCATGATATATGTGTATGAGTGTACATGTGTGTGCAACATGTGTGGAGGCCAAAGGTCGATGTTTGCAATCTTCCTCAGTCACTCTCCAAATTATTATTATTATTATTATTATTATTATTATGAAATAAGATTTCTCACTGAACCTGGAGCTCATCATTTGGGCTAGACAGGCTAGTCACCAACTTAAAGCAAGTTTCCATCTCTGCCTCACCAGTGCCACAGTTGGTTTTTATTAATTTATTTCTTTTATTTGAGAGAGACAGAAAGAGAGAGGAAGAGACAGAGAGAGAATGGGTGCACCAGGGCCTTTTCATGTGCTGTGAACAAACTCCAGATGTGTGTGTCCCCTTGTGGGCATGTGCAACATTGCACACTTGTATCACTTTTGCATCTGGCTTAAAGTGGGACCTGGAGATTTGAACAAGTGTTAATAGGCTTTGCAGGCAGGTGCCTTAACCGCTAAGCCATCTCTCCATCCCCACACTTGGTTTTTTATGTGGGTTCTGGGAATCCAAACTCAGGTCCTCAAGCTTGTGTGGCAAGGAGTTACCCCAAGCCATCTCCCAAGCTCCTAAAAGGCTTTTCAATGAGCAAAATATATGATCCATGGGGCTGGAGAGATGGCTAAGTGGTTAAGGAGCTTATCTGCAAAGTCTAAGGACCCGGCTTTGATTCCTCAGTACCCACAGAAAGCCAGATGCACAAGGTGGGGCATGAAACTTGAGTTAGTTTGCAGTGGCTAGAGGTCTTTGCATGCCCATTCTCTCCTTCTTTCTCTATCTAACTCTCCATCTCTCCATCTGTTAAATAAATAAATAAAATATAATAAAAGGAAATATGCTCCATCAGCTAGATAATACACTTTAAAATATCAATAATGAAATGCTCCATTTGAGGAAATTAAACACCTTACCCTAACCACCTTACCATATTTGAATATTTTTATGACCTGACGCTCAGGTGTCCCCCAAAGCACAAGTATGGAAATCCTGGTGCTCTATTGATGGCACCACTAGTGGAACTCTAAGAGGTGGGGTCTCATTGAAGGAAGTAGGACATTGTAGGTGTGCTCCCACAGGCTACAAGTTGTACCCCTTCCCCCTCCCCCCATCTTCTCTTGCTCTGCTTCCTGGTCGACATGGTGAGCAGCTTTGCTCCACCATGCCCTCCCACCAATTTCTGCCTTGCCACAGCCCAGATACAACAAAACCAAATGGTCAAGGGCTGCAATCTCTGCCAGGCTGGGTCTAGATAAACACCTCCTTTTTATGCTGCTTATCTCAGCTGCTTTGTTGCAGTGTCAGAAATCTGCCTTGTTATCGGAACTGTGGTGAATTTAGGATGACATGCCGTCAAACCTGCCCTCACAATAAAAACATAAGATGTGCACACACAGGGGTACATGGGACTGAAATTATTTGTGAGTAGATTCATCATCCTTTTCTCTGGGTCACAAAATATATGAATCAATCAAGAGTTCTAAGGTCATTTTGGCCATTATTTTTAACTTCTTTCCTAATTTTTAAACTACTTAGCTGATGGACAGAAGGTTGTAGCACCTTTAGGAGAAAGTGGGTCACTGGGGGTGGGCCTTGAGGTTTTAGAGTCTGGTCGCTGTCTGGCTTTTTCTGATCCCCAGTTGTGGTTGTAAGGTTACCAGCCAGCCTTCTGCTCCCACTGCCATGCCTTACCCACCACGATGGGCTATTTCCCCTGGGACCCTTAAAGCAGCACAAACTCTTACTTCCTTAAGTTGCTTCCAGTCAGAAATTTGGTCACAGCAATGAGTAAAGTAATTAGTACACTCCCCTACTATTATAGGACTTTAGAGTATGACAGCAAGGAGCCTGACAACTCCAACCCGGATGCACAGAACTTGACAATCCTCAATCCGGCCTGCCAAACATCAGAGTAGGCACTTAAAAATGAATATATGTAATTTACATGCTGATGTCATAGAGAGATAGCCATAAAGTCCAATGATTCATTTAATGAATATTTACTAAGCACCTACATATCCCAGTCATTGGGAGATGAGACAGACAAGGTCACTCCCAGCCTACATGCTGCCTACAAATAGCCACAGGAGATTCAGAACCCGCAAGCCCATGGCAGACAAGAACAGTTTGGACTGGAGTAACTGCTGGGAATGAAATTAGAAAGGTAATGTCAAAAACAGCTGTACTGAGCTTATTCAAAAAGGTTCATTTCAAAATAATCAATTGAAATTTTCAGTTGAAAATGCTACACATTTTTTTTTTTTTTCTGTATTCTCCAAGACCTTGAATCCATTCAGAAGCAGTCATCCATAGACTACCCATGCATGCAAGGATCACCAAGCCACTGCCACTGGAGAAAAACAGTAAAACAATAGCTCAGTCAGTGCTCAGGTTACAGTGTAGACTCATATATGTTTTGCTTTCTTTATTTTGGAGTGAGTATAAATTCTCCTCTCTCTCTGTCCTCCGTTATTTTCTCTAAAATAAAAATAGTAGTCTTTCTTGCATTGGGCAGACTGACATATCCTTCTGACTTGGCCTTTACCCCACATAGTGTATCTCAAGTCCACGTCCAAGTCAAGCCCCATCATAGTGATAGATGGCCAGGCCAGGCTTCATGACTCTCGTGGGGCAGGAGGTGTTTTGGAACTGTGCCAGGATTCTGCTGGGAAGGAAAATGGAACATGGCTCCAATTCAGCCTGCTAAGCAATGTGTGTGCTCTTCCAGGCAGGATGTCTCATCCCAGGTTCTGCATTACATTTGTCTCCTCAGAGCCAGTAAATACTTCACCAAGTTGATCTAATGAAACTTTTTAGCCTTTCTGTTCATCTCTGTCCCTCCACTGTAAGTAAGAGGAGGACCCCAGGTGCACAGCATATTGTAGGATCACTGTTTCTCCTGTCTCACCCACCCCAGCCCCATGCCACAACTGGAAACAAAATCTCACACACCCTCAGAAACTCGGGCAGTGTTCTGAAGTCAACTTTCAAGGCACTTTGTTTGCTTGTCATTTGCATGTGTGTTTGCTGTATTTAGGGTCTTGCACATTCTAGGCAAGCCCACTACCACTGAGCTCTGTTCCCAGCCCCATTCTTACTTTTAAAATGGAGCCAGTGTTTCATGAAATCACCCAGGCTGGCTTTGAACCTGCCGTGTGGCTCAAGCAGATCTTGAACTTGAGATCCCCCTGCATCAAGCCTGTACCACCAAGACTAGCTCTTCATGTTCTTTTAAGTCTGCCCATGCCTTGGCAAACAAGGGGAAGAAACATTTTTAAAAATAAAAATAAAACTAACAGAAAGACGGTGCAGTAAGAGAGCGCTTTCTTATTTTGGTGTTCTATCTGAGAGGCTCTACGAGTCCCTGAGTAGCAGGTGAGTCAGAACACTCAGGCAGGAAGATGACCCTTGGTCGGCAGAGGTCATGCCTCAACAACGGTGCTTCTTTCCATGCAAAATACATCTTCGTCGGGGGCAGTAAGGAGTCTTCTTGCTGGAGAGTCTCTCTTCCAGGCAAAAGGGACAACATAGACAGGTGTCACTCATCGTCTGCTTTGGAGCATTATTTTTAGGCACTGTGCACCCTTACACTTGACAGTGATTGTATAGGCTGGGGCTCGAGGATGGCACACTTATCTATGTGCAGTAACGTGAACCGAAAGGAACACGGAATGTGTTGGATATGAGGACCTTGGTCTAGAGAAAGAGACGTGATGGAAATTTAACAGGATGATATTTAATAAAGCCAAAACATTCCTTCAAGATAAACACAAAATTCAGTGAGAACGGGAATGTGTGACTGAATCCCGTCCTAGTGAAGATGCAGTATTAAGTGACCATTAAAACACTAATGATGATGATAGGTAACTTGTAGTAAATTTACCAAGTGCTAGGCCCCGTTTTAATCATTTCAAATATGCTTTACTTGGCTTTTTTGTTTTGTCTTGTTGGACATAGTCTCATCATGTAGCCCGTCCTAGTCTAAAATTCTGCCTTCCATGTGCTAGGATTTTAGGCACTTACCACCATAGCCACTCAAATGTGTTATTAACTCAATGAAACTACCCAAGACTCTTGAAGTACATGAACATCCCCATTCTGTAAGTACAACAACTGTGGCACACAGATGTAAATGACTCACTGTAATATGATTGACAAAGATATTGCTTGAGAATAGTTCTAGATAAGAGAGCCAAGAACAAGTTCCCATCAGACAGTTCTTAAATTATTGTGCTCTGGTTTTGGTTGGAAAATGGAGCCTTGAGGAAGGAATTTGAGATGATGGATAACACATTCACTTTTAAAGAGAGTCGGTAAATGGAACAAATAAACAGTGGGTTTAGATATACAAGAGGAAGAAGTGAGGGAAGGGAACATTAGTGAGAGGCAGAGTGCTGGCTCTTGGGATGGGGATAGAGGAAGGATGGAGTGTGTGGTCTTCTTGAGAGCTCACTCAATAGCAGCTGGTACAACTGGATGAGTGTTCATGTTGCTCCCCAGCTTACCAAGAACCAGGACTAGGGTGGGGCTGCTGTGAGAGATGGCAGTGACACCTTGCTGAGGGTGGGCAGGTGGGGGCTGAAGCTAGAGAGCTGGTAGGTACTATGCATTCAGAGGAGCCTTGCACTTAGTTTAATGTCCACTGGTTTCCTCTTAAAACTCATACAGGCATGGGGACGAGTCTACACTTTCACGTTGCACTGGACTATGTATGAATTATATAGCCTTCTTGCCAGTGTTGACAGATCAGTAGTTTGAAGTTTGTTGAAAAGTTGGTAGTTTGAAGTCACTGTGTGGGAACAGGAAAAGGGGGCTTTCAGGAGGAAGATCCCACTTCCCCGAGCAGGGAGACAGCTAAAGAAGAAGTTTAGTGACCTCACATAATATTCTGATTCACCCTCATATTTTGATGGAGGAAACCAAGGCTCTTAGAGTTTCTACTCTTTGCCCATGATCCCTAGCTCATCAGCACTGTGCTTATTTTATTTGTCTCACAGACAACCTGCCCTGGACATAAGCAGTTGCTGCCACAGGATTGCTTTGTGTCACACAACACAGATGTCCCTTTCATTATCACCACCTCCCTCTACTGCTCTGCAGGCCACAACTTCATTTAGATAGTGATCTTCACTTTTCCCCAAAGTCCCTGAAAAGTCAGTCACCAAGAAAATGGATGATCCAAGTGTTCCTGCACTTTTGTTTTGGTTTGCGGCTGCTTGACATTGATCCTCAAATACTTCTGCCCTGTTGGTCAATCAAATGTGCCTGAGAATAACCTTGAAACAAATACTGTCATTGATGGCACTGATTCAGAACACATTTGGGATGTTGTGTCATTCATCTATTAAAATGTGTTCAGAGTATGAGGGTTCATTGGCAAATAATGTCTTATTTACAAGCATGTCTTTGGGTATCAGACTGTAGTCGCAAAGCATTTGAAATGCCTTCTGCTCCAATCATCACTTGATGCTCATTGCATACAAATCAGAACAAATTCTGAATGGAAATAATCTTTCAGCTCAGCTGAATCAGGCTTTCCGAAGTTATGTAAATATGAACTAGATTCAACAGGAGCTGAGAGTTAACCACAGGCTTGGAAGTAGGTCAACTGTGTTGACGTGTGTGCAAGGACCAGCACCCCACCTCCCTACTCACACCCACTCCACATCATTAGTGCATCTTCAGCTATTCTTTCTTCTTCTAGTCTTTCAACTGTGATAATCACTGTGATATGTGTTATTTTCTAATTTAGTAACTCATATCAAAATCCAAAAATTGTACAGATGAGTAGAGCACCATATTATGTTTTGATATATACCTATATTACATAATGTTTCAGTCAGGTCCAACACATTTATTTCCTTCACCTTTTGGTATTTTTTTTTAAAGTTTTTATTTTATTTATTTATTTTTTAGAGACAGAGAAAGGAAGAGAGAGAGAGAGAGAGAATGGGCATGCTAGGGCCTCTAGCTACTGCAAACAAACTCCAGATGCATGCACCATCATGTGCATCTGGCTTCCTTGAGTACTGGGGAATCAAGCCTCAAACCAGGGTCCTTAGGCTTCATAGGCAAGCACTTAACCACTAAGGCATCTTTCCAGCCCTAACCTTTTGGTATTTCTTTATGATGGACACTTCCACAATCTGTATATATTTTTTGTAATGCCCAATATCTATTATCTATACATACCCAAGTGTTCAATAGCACATCAGAACTTCTTGCTCCTATCTAAAATGTGCTCCCCCAGTCCCACTTTCCAAAGACTTCAATCACCACCATTCTAATCTCAATTTCTAAGAGATTAGATTTCTTAGATTCCTTAAATGAGTCAGATCACATGGTACTTGTTTTTCTATGCCTTGATTATTTCATTTGAGATAATGATCTCCAGCTCCATTCAAGTGACAGCATTTCATTGTTTTTTTGTGGCAGAACAGTATTCTACCATGTACATCTTCTTTATCTATCATCAGACAGGGGGCACTTAAATTATCTCAATTCCTCTTAGCCATGGGGAATGTGCTGCATGAACTGGGGAGTGCAGATAACCTTTCAACACACTGATTTCATTTCTTTTTTCTTTTTAACTTTTTAAAATTATTTTATTTTATTTTAGGGACAGCAAGCAAGACAGAGACAGAGAGAAAGATAGAGAATTGGTGTGCCAGGGTCTAAGCCACTACAATTGAACTCCAGATGCTTGCACCACCTAGTGGGCATGTGTGACCTTGTGCTTGCCTCACATTTGTGTATCTGGCTAACATGAGATCTGGAGAGTCAAACATGGGTCCTTAGGCTTCGCTGGCAAGAGCCTTAATTGCCAAGCCATCTCTCCAGCCCTGATTTTATTTCTTTTAAATGCTTAACTCAGCGATAGGGCTGTGAGATCATATATTTTTGAAGGACCATCATTCTGCTTTGCATAAGGACTTAACTGACGGTCATATTCTTTTCACAGTTATCATATAATATTATATCACTTGATGGATAACATTATATAATATTCTGTTGATATTCAGTGCCTCTAAACACTATATCCCACTTGTAGACATCCTAATTCTCTTTTGCTATTTTCTGTTTAGTAAAATGATATAATATATTGTCATTCATTAGTTATCAATCAACATTAAGTTGATTTAAATAATTAAAAGTACATAAACAGACTATAAATAAGACTTTAAGGGAGATGGGATAAAGGAGGGTAATAGGGGATAAATATGCTTTCAAAAGTAATCATATTCACGTATGAATGTCACAATGAAACCCACTAACTTGTAAACTTAATATATACTAATTTTTCCAAAACTTCATTTTACTAATAAACTTTTCAACAGCTTTTATACGTATCTCTGTACTAACAATGTCCTTCATTTGTCTGTTCCCAGTAGATCTGATTCCATCTGGTATTCTGTCCCTTCAGGCAGAACCCCATACTATCATTTCCAGCACTATAGACAGATTTCATTTTCACTCATCTGCAAGTGTTCTGTACAACGCCACCATCATCTTTAGAAGTATATTATTATGAATTTCTAATACTGAATTCAAAATGGTAGGGCATTTTCCACAACTAGAAGGGTATCATCATGTTATTGTTTGTTGGGTACATTAAGCAAGTCCTGTCTCTTTTTCCTCTGACTGACAATAAGATTGCTTTTGAACCTTTGGAACTCAGAACATATGCCTAGAAATTTTTTCATTCATTGACTAAATATTATTGATTTGTAGAAACTATTTTACACTTATTTTTAATTTTTTTCAGTTCTTTCAACTTTACTTTTACATATTTCTTCTTTCTTTATAAAGGATTATATTTTAAAAAGTATATAGGTCATTTGATTCTCTCCCTAAAGTAATCAATAATTTCTTTACTTTTCAGTCTTCTTCTCTATGCCTCATTTTGGAGGACTTCTCTAGATTTCTTACCAAATACACTTTTTCTTCTGTTGTATTTAGTATGTGACTAATCTTATCCAGCAAACTTAAAAAAATTAGATATTATATTTTTAGTTTACTTATATTCATATGCTCTTAGGATTTTGTTTAATTTTCTTATTTTTCATGAAATTTCCACCACTATCTTCAGCTATCACATTTATTTTTTCTGTGAACTTTTCATATATTAATGACAAGTACATTACATGTCTCCTAATTCTAATATCAAGATTATGTGTGAATCTATTTGTATTACAACAACATTTCATCATTATGTCTAGTAATTCTTGACCTGACCTGGTCAAAGTAATGGTAAAATATAGAATGACAAGGTGGATTATTCATTGTAAAATTTTAGAATTTGGTATCTTGGTTTGAAGACTGTTGATTTTTGTATTAGCAGACAACTAAGTTATTGGAAAACCACCTTGATTATGTCCAGATTTGTATGCCTTTTGGAGTGATCAGTTTAGTTTTCAGGCAAGTCAGTCAATCTGATACAGGCAAAGGCCCACAATGTCCTTTATTAGTTGGTAAATATCCAAATGCCAGGTGTCTGACCTCTCATATGTGTGACCAAGAAAATGTGTTAATAAATCTCCTACAGAAAAAGTATGCCCCAGGCTGGAGAGATGGCTTAGCAGTTAAGGTGCTTGTCTGTGAAGCCTAAGGACCCACGCTTAATCTCTCTGCATATCCCACGTAAGCTAGATGCACAAAGGTGGAGCAAGCTCAAGGTTGCACATGTGCAGTAGGTGGTGGAGAAATGTGGAGTTTGATTTCAGTGGCTGAGGCCTTGGCATGCTAATTTTCTCTCTCTCCTTCTCTTCTTGCTCTCACTCTCTAAAAAAAAATTTTTTAAGGAAAAAGTAAGCCCCATTGTGTGACAATCCATAAATCTTTCCACTTCATGCTGTTATTTGCAAGGACAAATTGCAATATTATTTATAAATTAATGAAGATAATAGCAAAATATAGAAAAGACCTGGCCTTTGTTTCCAGCCAGGATTACTTAGAAGTGAAAACATCAATGTTCATTTATTTTGAAGGTGCAAAAAGTTAGAATAGATTATTACATAGTGGTGAAGATCAAAACTGGTAATGGCTCCTCCCACATGAATAGTCAGGACTCTGGTAGTAATGTCCCCTCTCACTGAATACTTGGGACTTTGGTAGTCAGCCCCTCTCACATGAGTAATTAAGACTTCAGTAGTAATGGCCCCTCTCACTGAATACTTAGGACTTTAGTACTAATGGCGCCTCTTATATGAATAATTATGAATTTAGTAAACTTGAAAACAGGAACAGAAAGGGGACAAAAAAAAAAACCACACACATCTGGCTTAATCTCACATGTTCAAAATATACCTGATTGGATAATGTGTCACCATAATAAAGTCCTCAATCGTGTTCATGGAATCACTTGAAATCCTGTTTAGTTTTAGAAACATTCCTAACCCACCCCTTATATTTGTGGGACGGAGGATGCAGTGTTCCAGGGATGTTCCCTCTGCTAAGGTCATGGTACTTTTTTATTTTGTATTCCTGTGATTGGACACGTTCATCCCAATCCTTGCTATGGCCACAGAACCCAAATCCACACAACTAGCCTCCTGGTCACTGTAATGAATTTCAGAAGCAATTCATAACCCAAATCAATGGAAAGAGACAAAATTCTAAGAACCTACATGAAACGATCTATAGGTGTGTTTTCACTAAGGGAGGTGATGAATGGGTACCCAGTAGTGGTCTGGCCATTTGTCCGCCTTATAGCATGAAACTCAGTGTTGGGAACGGAGGGAAAACAATGACAATTTCACTTAACCCTGAGTCCGGCAATTCTGAACACACTCCTGAACTTTCAAATAACTGAACACTTTAATTACTGCCAACTGACCTTGAGACCTTTCAGCTGAGTTGGTTTTATTCTATGAACATGTGTGGCCCTCAAGCCCCTGTGCCAGAATTCCAAGGCCCAGTGTAGTTATAGTTGGCGGAGAAGCTCTAAGGAAGTAATTAAGGGTAAAGGAGGTCAGAGGGTGGAGTCCTCATCCCGCAGGAATAGTGGCTGATGAGAAGAGACTCCAGAGAGTTTGTTCTCTGGTTTTCCACAGGCAGGCACTGAGGAAATGCTGTTGAGGACACTGGCATGAGGCAGAAGGGAGTCCTCACCAGAAACTGAACATCCTGGCATGTTTATCACAGACTTCGGCCTATGAAAATAGGAGCTAATAACTGTCTGTTGTTCAAGCAGCGGAATTTTCTTTGTAGTAGCCACAGAAGGCAAATAGAGCTAGAGTCACTTCAAGCTATGAATCATGAGTAATCCAGGAAGTAAGGGTTCAAAGGCAGACTCATATTTGACCTTGTCAGGCCAGTTCATTCCCTTAGCATGCTTTCCTGCAATTAAATCCCAAGTGATTCCAAAGGACTCATAATAGCAACAGTGAGAGGTTACTGAAAGGAAAAACATACCAGTGCCAAAAAAAGAAAAAGAAAGCCTCTTGTGAGCACATTGAACGTTTTCTGTTTACCTTTTCAAGTGGTTCACTGGCAGAAATTAAAGTTTCAATTAAAGCTGAAGGGCCACCCAGTCATATGACTGGCAACCATTATTTATTGAACTTTGCATGTGTTAAAACTAAGATAACCGTCTTTCCCAAATCCAGAGCCATATCAGACCAGACCATGTGAGACCATTTCAGTGTGGCACTAGACGGTGACAAGGCACACAGTAATGAAGGAATTCTCAACCACAACCTAAGCTTCTAGGAGGTTTTCAACCCTGCAAGTTCCAGAACTCACAAGAGCAAAGCTATCGCAGTGCTGTGGTTCCACTCCAGGGTTTTCAACATTCATGAAAAGGAGCTACGTAAGAACCATATGCCTGGTAAAACTGCATACATATTGTATATATCTACAAATAGCTTGTATGTACAGATGTGTTGGTGTGAGGCATGCGTGTGCCCATATGTGTGTGTATATGATTCTCTTCTTCATCCCTAAAGTCTAATACATTTCAAAAAGGAAGAGCACAAATGTTTATTTGACAGCATGCACATATGTGTGGTATGTGGACATGAGTTTATGCATTTTGATGTGTGCAGGCACATGTGTGTGGAGGACAGGAGCTGACCTTGGGTATCTTACTCAGTGGCTCTCCTCTTCAGCGAGGCAAGGTCTCTCACTTGAGCCCAGAACTCACTGCTTGGCTAGCCTAGTAGCCAGCTAGCTCAGGAGTTCCCCTGTCTGTGCATCCCAGGCTTTGGGATTACAGGCAGACTGCCACACCCACCCAGCCTTTCTGTGGGGCCTGGATGTCTGAACTCAAGTCTTCACTCTTGTACAGCAAGCACTCTACTGGGTGAGCCATTGCCTCCGCCGCATAAATGTGCTTCTTGTATTAATTTCTCTCTCTCTCTCTGTGTGTGTGTGTGTGTGTGTGTGTGTGTGTGTGTGTGCATGTGTACATGCCAGGGTCCCTTATTGTTGTAATTGTAATGCTTTTTCTGGCTATAGGATGGTGGCTGGGGAACTGAACTCTCCAGGCTGGCAGGATTTACAAGCAAACACCTTTAACCACTGAGCCATCGCCACAAACGTGTTTCTTGTAAATATCTTTTCACCTTTTGTCCACATGAGAACCTTTCTTGCTCTGAGGAAAACGGGTTGTAATATGTCAGGTTTTCAGTAAGATTCGCCAAAATAGGAACTGTATCTCTTCTATTAGGGGCCATAAAATACATGCCTCGTTGAGCTCCCACTAAGTGCTAATCCACTTCTAAGCTCTTGGGAAGATGAGTACACCCCTCACACAGCTTACAGCTCAGGTGACAGAAGGTGCCCACTGGGGGGACCATCTTTGTGGACTCCACTAAACTCTCGAGTCTCCTGACAACCACAGAGCAACCACATTGACACCAGCCAGCTTTCGTTTGTGAAAATACCTAAGCTAAATCACTTCCAAGGAGGAAATGTTTAACCTGCTGGTGGTTTCAGAGGTTTTAGTCCATGGTGGCTTGTCTGTTGCTTTGGTCCTGCGAAAGCACGGGGTGTCATGGCAGGAGTGCGAGAAGAATGTATGTTTACTTCACGGAAGCAAGAAAGAGAGACAGAGGCATGGGCTGTGCTCCTCAGATCTCTTTCAAGGACACACACCAATGACCTAACCTCCCTCTACTAAGCCCCACTTGCTAACAATATGAAGCACTTGCCAGTAGCACCATGGACTGACTGCGGACCAAGGCATCAACACATGAGCCTTTGTCCAGGGACCATGCAAGGTTCAAGCCAGACCCCTCAGCTCCAGGATCCCTTGAAGCAATGGTTCTCAAACTTGAGCGTCACGATTACCTGGGCAGATTACGATGTACACTCTTGCTCTGGGCCTGTCACTTTTTGTATGAGTTTCTGACTCTATAAGCCAGAGGTCGGGCTCCAGAATTTGAATTTTTGCAGTTTTCTGGGAACAACGATGCACTAGGACTGGAGAAGCACACTTGAGACCTCGGACTGAGAAGCTTAGCAAAGGAGATACCACAGATTGCCACAGTAGAGAATCACATGGTCCCCATCCAGTTTGGGGTCTTCGCAGGAGCTGACCCATTTGTCACCAGCTACAAGACACATGTAGCAGGTGTGAGGACATCCTGGCTTAGAAGCCACAAACCTCCCAGTTGCTCTAAGTCCATTGATAGAGCTGATCTGCCACTTACCTCAGTCATAGTCTGGGACAGCCCAGGAGCATAGCTTCCTATCGGATTCTTACATGACCCCAAGTCCAGAAGCAAAGGTGACCAGAATAACAGTTAGGAGTAAATTCTGCAATGTTGCCTCACTGAAAACATTAACTGACACCATCTTTATTTGATTGCAGGAAAGTGGAGGTAGCAGGAGAATAGAAGTCCAAATTCATGCCAAGGTAAAACATTCTTTTTTTTAAATCCTTTATCCAGTATAAATTTTTGTTCACATTATCCCCATATTTTGAATTTTCAATGAATACTAAGCTTTATTGAATTATTGAAAAATACTTTGCTAATTTTTACTCTTAATTCAGCTGAATGTCGTGTGTGTGTGTGTGTGTGTGCGCGCGCACGTGCACGGATGTGCAGGTGTACATACGTGTGTGTATGTGAGCACATATGTGCATGAATTTGTGTCTGTGCACGTGCACATCCATGGTCATGTGGGGAAGTGCACATACCTACATGCATAGGGAGGCCAGAGGACAAGTTTGGATGTCACTCTTCAGACACCGTCCACCTTTTATTTGATACAGGGTCTCTCATGGCTATGGATCGCATTAATTAGGCTAGACTAACCAGCCAGTGAGCTCTGGGGAACTACCTGTCTCTACATCCTGGGGTTCCAAGCACATGTCACCATGCCAGGATTATTGTATGTGGGTTTTGGGGGCAAACTTGGGACTTTATGCTTCCAAGGAAAGTATTTACCAACCAAACTATTCCATAGACCTTAATTTAGCTGAATCTCAAAGGCACCAGTAGAAATCATGATTCCAAAGAAGGAAGAAGAAAGCTTGCAGTAGACTTCATAAAAGTCACCTACAGGCTCAATTGCTATTTATATGACAATCTATACACCCTTTATGTGTGTGACACCACAGGAAGCCTTTAATTTCCACTCCCAGAATGCTGGTTAATCTCCAACTTGATTGTATATTTTAAAAGTCACATTGAGACTTTTGTCTTCTGTATTTTACCACCTAAATGCTATGTGGTCAGTTTCATTCTGTTATGTTGCTCTTATGTTATATCCCTCTTAAAAACTATGTTTGGATGTGGCATTTACATGAATAGCCAACAAAATGTGCAGCTTCAGATTTTAACTCTGCTAATAAATGTTTTTAAAAGAAGCAACTCTTGACCAAAAGAAGCAATTTCTACCTCTGCCACACTGACCTTAGGGTATTAGAGATGCAATAGTTATCTCTATTTACATTATCCTAAAGATTATTTCTACCATAATAAAAACAATAAAAAGAATTGAAAAAAAAGAAAAGCAAGAAAGCAAAAGCCCAATTCACTGCAGGATAGGCAAATATGAATTCCCAGGATGGGATCCAGGCAAATATTATTCCTACAGCTCCGCATGGATCTATTCTCTAGGGGAGAGGGGCATAGATCCTCCACATACCAGGCAAGTGTTCTACAACTGCCTGGCACCACCAGCCCTTCCAAGGAGTTTCTAATGCTTGGCCAGGATGAGGAACTTTTGAAATTAGAGATTATTCCATACAGAAAACAGACTTCTCTCCTCTCCCCCAACTAGAAAGGAATCACTGAGGCTCAGACCCTATATTCTAATGTTGCCAAATGTGTACAGTGTGCTGTAGATGCTGTGGGGATCCTCCCGTAAGACCTTGCATTCATTAATATTATTAGCATTGTCAATGCCCCTGACAAGCACATTCAGGATTGAGATACGACTGCCATAAAAATAGGAAATAAGTAGAGCAAAAATAATATTATCACCCAAAACTTCTGCAGTATAGATAAAAAAGAAAAGATTACTATTAAAAAAAAAAAAAAAACTTCTACAAATTAATGACCTAATAAAGGTTTTGGTGTTTTTTGGTTTTTTTTTTTTGTTTGTTTGTTTGATTGTTTTTTGCTTAATTTTAAGAGGCTGGGGAGGGAATTCAAGGTCTTATATGTGTGCTAAGCAAACATTCTACCACTGACTGAGCAATACTCACAACTCCCTAAAACATTGTACTCTGTCTCCAGAGGCCAAGTTTAGAGACGATTCTGGCAACATTGTGCTCAGAGAGTAGAAACTGGACTGCTAGTGCTTCTAGCAAGCAGGTAAGGCGAGGAACACGTACAAAGAAAACAGAAAGGCTGAAGCGAAAGCACAGTCATCTTGCTAATGAGACAGACTTATGTGAGGAATAAACATGACAAACATGGCTTCAAATGTGAGTCACCAAAGCAGGGGGCTACCTTATTATGGTTATGTTCAGAGGGTTAAATCAGGACGATCAAGTAGATGCTGCAAAAAAAAAAAAAAAAAAAAAAATGGCTGATACGACAAAGACCTTTCAATAATAGGAACTTTTTTTTTTTTTTTTTTTTTTGAGGGCTGGTTTCGAAATCAGGTCTCACTGTAGCACAGGCTGACTTGGAATTCATTATGTAGTCTCAGGGTGGCCTTGAACTCACAGAGATCCTTCTACCTCTGCTTCCAGAGTGCTGGGATTAAAGATGTGCACCACCACGCTTGGCTTTAAGAACCATTGTTTAAAAGAACTAGCAGGATTGCTGGGAGAATTAATGAGAAAGTATTTTCTTAAGCATGAAAAAGCCTGAGTATTCTCTGTTTCTGTTATGACATTTGTAAATGTCCCCTCAACCACTGAAACATTTAAGTACATTCTTAAAGTGTGATTCTGCCTAAGATGGTAATCACAAAGAGGGTCACCAAGGTCTCTCCTATCCTAAGGTATTCTGGGTTCTCAAAAAAAAAAAAAAAGGAAGTTTGTGAAGTGCCTTATCTAATGACTGGTGAACAGAGCACACCTGTGGGTTTATGCAGTGAAGAGCCTTCAGAGGCATTTGGTAGAACATGTAGCTCCTCTCTCCCCAACACAAAGTTAGAAAAAAGGCACAGAAATCCTTTGGCTAATAGTGGTTTGCTAAAGACTTCATATAAAAGAAACTTTGAAATGTTCCCCTTATTTGAATACACAGAGCAAAAAATGTATGCATTGGGTAGAGTATTTCTTGAAGTCAAATGAGGCCCATGCTTCCTTAGCCCCTTTCTACATTCCACTGAACATCTTGACTCTGTCTGCTCTCGTTTCCATGGAAACCTTTTTCCAAATAACAAGCCCACTAGAGTTTGGGATCTCTTACATAGTGCAGCATGGTGATTATAATACCTCAAGTGTCCAACAAAAGGGTGATTTGAAAATTACAAAAAAAAAATATTATATGTTAATGGTCCTGTACTCAATGCCTAGAGGAAACCAAGGAAAAGCTACTATTAAAAAAACAATTAATGGGCTGGAGAGATGGCTTAGCGGTTAAGGCGCCTGCCTGTGAAGCCTAAGAATGCCCGTTCGATTCTCCACCCATGTTTAGCTACATGTAAAGTGACGCAAGGGCGCAATGCTGTACTTGTCCATAAGGGGGAGCACGCATCTGGAGTGCGTTCACAGTGGCTGAGAGGCTGCTGGCATGCCCATTCTCTCTCCCTCTCTCTCTCTCTCTCTCTCTCTATCTCTCTCTCGTGCGCGCGTGCACGCTTTCTCTCTGACTTGCTTCAAAAGAAAAAATTTAACTGTATCTAGGTTTCCACTGCAAAATTCTCCAAAAGGCCACCAGTACCTCTTGGGATAAAGTGTAACACACCTGCTTTTGCTACTGATGTCCTGAGCACTTTAAAGAGTTTGTTTACTTTATGTTTAGTATCTGCTCTCATAAAATGGGACACACTACTGGGCCAGAGAAGTCTCTTACTATCAATTCTGTGTCTTCGATGCCTGGCAAAAAGCAAAAGGCTCCACAAATACTGCTAGGGTAGATGAAGAAGTGCATGGCTAGGCTCCGGATGGGGAATGTTGGATGTGCCTTTCAGCAAGAGATTGCAGGCCTTTCACTGACTATGTCTCTACCAAGCTTCTCTTGGAGCAGATGACTTATTTAGTATCTTAAAGTTCATGTTGACAGAGAGGGTGAAGAATGAACACTCTCTTGAGTGGGTTATTTCTGACTTGTGAGGTGCAGTGATCACAGTGGTAACAGTCCAGCCCTCGCTTGAAAACAACAGGAGCTGTGGGCCAACTTTCGGATCGCAGTTTTCATGTGAAGATGGCTCTATTTGCCTGCCACTGAATAGAGTGCCATTTACCAGTGAGGAGAGTAAGAAAAGTAGATCCCTGGGTACTGAACACTCGAGGCTTCCCCAAGGGGGGCTGGCATTTTCAGTGCTACTCCAGAGACCAGGAGCCAGCAAAGTTTACACGTGCCCTGTAATGTCACAAGGATAGTTCTATGACTAGACACCAAACCAAGAGTGATGGAGGTGAGAGCACCCCAGGTCCTCTACAATTTGCCTCATGGGCTCATTTGCAAAACAGCATTAGCATAAGCAAAGATGTAGCCTCAGAATGAGGAAAGCCATCTTGTCCTCTAAGTGGAAAAACACAATGTTTTATGATCTTACTAAATGCGCTTCCAGAAATGTGCAAGGCAATAAATATTCCATTGTCACAGTATGCCAGCCTTGAACAGAGGATGGAGGAGGGCTATTGTCTGTGACAATGAATACTAATGCCTGCGATGCTGGAGAGAAGACAAGGGCCTGGTGGATATGATGACAAGCCAGATGACTGAGAAGATGGCATATTCTTCACTTCCATGGTCAACCTCTTCCCAGCACCAAGTAGCAGTCAGACAAAGTATTATTGCTAGGGAATAGTCCATAGACAGAGAACCGGAGCTCATACAAACACAGAGGCATTAGATAATACACCGTGAACTTTCTCAATTACAATTGTAATGCACATTTATACAACAGAGAAAACTGACCTAGTTAATTCCATGCAGAGGTAACACTGGAGCTGAATGCTCACTGAAAAAAAGCACATCATTTGACCTAAGAAGAATATTGTCACCCTTGATAGAAATAGAAAATAATGACTTTCCAAACTTGTTATACCATGAGCGGACAATAAAAAGCTTAGTTGGCTTTGGAGAGAAATTCCAAGGATGTGAAGGTTCCTGTATGTAAGCTGGGGAAACATTTTCTATGAGGATCTGCCACAGTACAGCCAACCCCACATGTAGGAATGTACTATGCACACAGTGCATTTGGAGAACAGGAGAACTGTAGGGGCTCGTAACATGTTCCTAAACCAATCCCTCCTGCCAGCGATTCACAGAGATTAAGGAGATTGGTCATGTGGCCCAGTGACAAGGCTGGAGAACTGCCCATCAGAATGTGAGAAAATCTATGTTCAGGTAAAATAAAGCTATGACAAAATTTCAGACAGGAGATAGAGAGATGTTGTAGCAGACAGCTTCAGGTTCGCTGAGATGAACTTCCAGACCGGGCACAGTTATGGAGGAAGGGATATTATTTATTGAAGCTTACAGATCCAGGGGAAGTTCCATAAAGGCAGGAGAAGCAGCCTGCTCTCCACAGGGCCAAGCAGAGAGAGCAAATGCCAACCAGCCACCACAGCACACAGAGCAAAACACTAACTACAGCCAAAAGGTCACACAGCAGACTTCAGGAACTCCTGCTAGACACATTTGCATATCTTTACAATGGAATCTCAAAACCATCACCACACCTTAAACCCGGGCCCCCAGTGACCTTGCCTCTAGCAAGGTGATTGCAGATGCAAACTATAAAATAATAAAACACTGAATATATTGGGGACATATATTCAAACTACCACATTCCGCCCTGGCCCCAATATATTTAGCTCCTGGCCCCAATAGATTTATAACTATCACACATTGTAAATTGTACTCAGTCCAATTTCAAAGGTTCTCACAGTCTTGATCAACTTAAGATAGTGAGTCCTGTAAAATCAAACAAGTTAAATACCTTCAACATGTAAAGGCACAGAGTAAACATTTTTAACTGGTATAAGGCATAGCAAGGAGAGATTAGAACAATGCAAACTCAATCACCATCAGCCATCATCAAACTTCTGCAGTTCAAGTTCAATATAACCAGAGACTGACAGTCTCCAGTTTTCCAATTCCGCCCCCAGCTGGGCAGAGTCGCCAGGGAAAACTTTCATCCCATGCCAACACTGCACTCCATGGTAGCCCTTTTGCACAGTCCTGGAATATCCAAAACATCTTCAGGTCTTCATGCAAACCATGGTCCATCTTCCAAAGGCTCTTCCAGCCTATTCCTGAGAATCTTCATGCCCTGCCTCATGCCGCATCTCAGCAGCGGCTCCTGGAACCGTGTGCAACTCATGACCACTCCATGCATTTTTCATGCTTCCAAAACTAATACCAGGTGTGCAGGACACAGCCATATTCTTAATCCAGGGACAAAATAAACCATAGCCTTGAAAAGCAGGTTCCTTCTCCAGTCAACTCTTTCCAAAGAGTTTGCATTTCTAACAGTCTTTCCTCAGGCATCCTCTCCATTGTTTTAATGTAAATCAAGTCGGGCCACCTTCCTTCCACCTTCCTTAAGATTGCTAATGTGTTTGACAATAGCAGCTAAACCAGTCTCAGTGCCTCTATTTTTAACTTGCTTCAGGTTTTCCAACTTAAATCTTAAAATCTCAGTCCGATATCTTCAGCCAAGCACATCAGTCCATTACAAATTTAAGTTTGATCAAACACTCTGGGCCTGGATAGCAGAACGTAGCCATCCCTTATGCCAGTAGCCCAGTTCCAACAAAGTCCTCTGCAGTCTTTCCTTCCCCTTAGAAAGCTCATAAGCCAAGCCTCGAAGTTCAATACAGTCTGCATTTAACATTCTCAAACTCTCATCAGAATAGTCCATAAAACTTGGCTTACCACTCCAGAAGGCATCTTCAGTTGCAAGCACCAAGTCCATGCCCATTCCTCCAAAACAAAGGTTCCAAAAGACGAATATCCACACGGTCAGATTCATCTCACCCCACACTCCTCGGTACCACTTTACTGTAGCAGACAGCTTCAGGTTCGCTGAGATGAACTTCCAGACCGGGCACAGTTATGGAGGAAGGGATATTATTTATTGAAGCTTACAGATCCAGGGGAAGTTCCATAAAGGCAGGAGAAGCAGCCTGCTCTCCACAGGGCCAAGCAGAGAGAGCAAATGCCAACCAGCCACCACAGCACACAGAGCAAAACACTAACTACAGCCAAAAGGTCACACAGCAGACTTCAGGAACTCCTGCTAGACACATTTGCATATCTTTACAATGGAATCTCAAAACCATCACCACACCTTAAACCCGGGCCCCCAGTGACCTTGCCTCTAGCAAGGTGATTGCAGATGCAAACTATAAAATAATAAAACACTGAATATATTGGGGGACATATATTCAAACTACCACAGATGTCTTAGCAGTGCTTGCCTGCAAAGCTTAAGGACTCATGTTTGATTTTCCAGGTCCCAAGTAAACCAGACACACAGTGACACAAGCACACACATGAGCACAGTTGGATGCACGCGACTGGAGTTCAACTGCAATGGTTAGAGGCCCTGATGCACCAATTCTCTCTCCTATCTCTCTCTCTCTCTCTCTCTCTCACACACACACACACACACACACACACAAAATAAAAATTAAAAAAGAAATAGAGACAGAGGTAAGGTCTATTGCACAGAGCTGATGCTCATGAGTAAGAGCCTGAGAGCTTAGAACAGAGGTGCTGCTGTGTTATTTTTACTGTGCAAAATGTCAGATGGGTCAATGTAAAACTAAAACTAGAGCCAACCCGCAGAGCTTAATAAGCCAAGGTGGTTTGGCTACCAGGCCTCCTGGCTTAGGATTCTTTGTTAATAATAGCTAGTTGTATGTTGTGGCAGATGGTGTTTTTGATTCCCTGAGCTATCTCCCATCCTGCCTTCCTGCATGCTCTTCTAAAAGATGCTCTTACTACTACTCCCCATGATGGAGTTAAGTCTAAAGTGCCTCCCCCCGACCTTGTATCAGGGGTACTTTATGCATTGCAAGTGAACAGAAATCACTGAATGACTTTCAAGACTTCTGTGTAGGCCTCTAGGGACACCTGCTGAGAATCAGCCATCTACCATGGAAGAGGTCCCACGGCCTTGACAGTGCTCCACCACAAAGGCAACATGCTAATTTCCAGGCTGTGATGCCAACTGAACCAACAACAACAGCCTCTCATCCCTGCCCCCTGCCAAGATGCCCGTGGAAAAACCTTCCAGGCACTGCCTGAGCTATCATGGACCACGGAGCAGAAACAGCCAGATCAAAATTCCTGACTCAAAACACAATCAAACCATCCATAAGGCCAGCCAGCTCTGTTACTCAGAAGGAAACCACAAGAGCAAAAGCTGCATTATCTTGCCATGATGCTGGTTATGGCAAGTGAGTCCACTGAACAGATGAGAACCCCAAGCAAGGCACCGAGAAATGCAGCCAGGTAGATCACAGCATTGCAAGTGACATCTGAGCCACAGCAATGAGTGGATTGTAAGCCTACCACCGAGGGCACCATCACCCACAGGGAAATCAATGTGGACCCAAATGCACAGAAATTAAGGAAGAGATTTTAGATTTTTCTAAAGAGTTCAAAACGTTAGATCACGGGTGCTATTGTAAAAAGAAATCACACACTCGGGAGTCAGAGGCAGGCTCATTCAGCAAGTTTACTTAATTCCAAGATCTAAGTGTTTAAGTACTAGGAATACTGAGAAAGGAAAAGCAGTGTGGAGGGGGGGAGCAGTGAATAATATCTGGAATTTAATAGAATCATACTAATGTAAATTTTGTGGCTTTGATCTATGATTAAAATTGGGTAAGATGCTAACAGTAGGGGAAGCTGCATGATGTGTAAATATCAACAGTGTATTTTTCCACTTTTAAGCTCTAAAATTACATCAAAGCAGAGATTATTTTTAGAAAGAAAAGAAAAGGGGAAATGAAAAGAGAAAAAACAAAAAAGGGAACAAAAGAAAAACAAAAGACAACATGCAGTAGGATTTGGGCGGCTGGGAAAATGTGACACCTGGTTCAGTGCTTAGAAAGTGCAGCTCTCTTCCCAGCCCCCACCCCCCACCGTTTTCAGTCATTGATAAACCTGGCTGTCTCTCTCCAAGGAAGAGTCCTCATGCACAGGAGTTATAGGTGAGCACATCAGAGCCAGCACATTTCTCAGATAAAGAACATAGGGAGTACACATTGGGAAACTACCCACAGTAGTGGCGTCTCCAGGCCTTCTCTGACCTTCCACGTCTTGCTAGCCACAAGCTACGTTTCTGCCAACAGTCCTCATCTCAGCTTCCTCATCTGCTTGCCCTTCTTTAGAGGGCAGACCTCCTTGGCCACCCTGTGGTCACTGATGTCACCTGTCTGTGGCCAGCAGTTAGCTGAGAGTTCTCTGAAGCTGCCTTCCCACCCTAAGTGACCTGCTCTAAATATTTGAAGAGCCAGAAATGGGTTTGAGCCAGAGAAGACTTAATAGACATTTAAAGAGGTTTTTTTTTTTTTTTTTTTTTTTCTCCAAAGGTATTGTAGACTACTTCCTGCTTCCTTCCTTGGGGAAATATGTGTCTTGCCAGTTTTCCATCATGACTGAACTTGACTGGTCTGGGAATCCTGCCATACCATCCCAGGGAGAGTGAAGGAGAAATTTCCAGGAAGTCCTCACAACCATTTAAAAATGATTTTCCAGTGCAGGTCAGGAAAAGCTGGAAACGTTTATAAATCTTACTTACACAGAGAGCAGCTATGGACTTGGCTTCCTCCCTCAGAACCAGAGATTGATCATATTAAAATATATGGCTGAAGATCTATAACAGGAAACTGAAAACATCCACAATTCACTGTAAAACAGGACTGCTACTCTGCTGATAGATGCTATTCACCACATGACCAGTCTCCATCAGTTCACAAAACCAATCACCTCTATCAGGTTTGTTTTTCTACTACACAGTTCCATTCTTCTAGCAACAGGCTGACTTTCTGTCTGTAGTCTGTCTTGGAATTCTTAATTAATGCAACTTCTGACAGTCATTAAACACAACTAATTTGGAGGAACAAAAGCCAGTTTTTCTCCAAGCAGTTGCTGAGTCATACCACAGAACCCACAAACCATCATCTTTGACCTTTTCAACTCTGTCTTCTCGTTGAACACAAGGACTGCGTATTAACTGCTTTTCTTGAAGCTATGATAAAATGCCTGGAGGAAGCAACTTCAAGGAGGAAGGATTTATTTTGGTTCATCATTTGAGAGAATACCAGCCAACCATCATGGCAGGGAGGTGTGGAGGTTAAAGTTTCTCATAGCCAGGACAAAAGGGATGTGAAGCAGCTGGATACATGACACTGGCAATCAAGGAAAAGAGGTGAGCCCATAACTGGCCTGGAGAGATGGCTCAGCAGTTAAGGCATTTGCCTGGAAAGGCCAAGGACGCGAGTTCAATTCTCCAGTACTCACGTAAGCCAGATGCACAAGGTGGCACATGCATCTGGAGTTCATTTGTAGTGGCTAGAGGCCCTGGCATAACCATTATCTCCTCCCCCCTCAAATAAATAAATAAGATTTTAAAAACAGCTTCCTTCTTATGACTGCTTTCATTCTATCTCATAGGCTTGGTATATTATGTTTTCATTTTCATTTAATCCTAGCAGGTTTATTTTTTTAAATTCCTTCCTGAACTTTTTATGATCCAGTCATCATTTAGTAGTCTTTTATTCAGTCACCATAAGTTTGTGTGCTCTGTACTTTGATTTTGTTTTTAACTGTTGGTTTCTAGATAGATTCACTTGTGATCAGATAGTTTACACCAAATTCTTTTGATTTTCCTATTTTGTTAGGACATGCATTATGTCTCATTATGTGACCTATTTTACAGATTGTTCCGTGGGCTAGTGAGATGAATATGCATTCTACAGTGTTTGGATGTTCTGCTGCTGGCTCTTGGGTTCATATAAACTATGATGTCATTTAACTCAGATGTTCACGATTATTTTGTGTTGGGATGATGAGAGTGTGACATCGTTATAGTCTGATTACTGTATTATCATGTTACTGTCCTCCCTGCCCTCCCTCTTCCAAAGGGACCCTCATCAATGGGGAATGTGGGTCATGCATTATGGGGGTTTTCTTATTTCATTTAGTGCTTGTGTTCTCTTAGAATTCATTCAGGTGAGTAGAACTAAAATGATCCCAATGTGGCTCAGGGAAATTTGCAGAAGAGGGGGTGGAAAGAATGTTAGAGCCACAATTTGGGGCATTATGCACAGAGACTTGGCCTGCCCCCCCAGAACTCTTGACTACCCCCATAATGCATGACCCACATTCCCCACTGATGAGGGTCCCTTTGGAAGAGGGAGGGCAGGGAGGAGGATAAGGGAGCCAACACTATGAATGTAAAATCAGAATAATATAAATAAAAATAAATTATAAAAAAAGAATTCATTCCGGTGTCTGTGTGGCTCTTTGACATCTATGATCAGTTATAACCATTATGTTTAATTATTTGCCTAGGATTTCACCTAATTTGCTTTTGTTGGAGGTCATTGTTATGGGTTTAGTGATTTTTTGGAAGAGTCATATGGCCCTGGTTTTGAATATTTCTTGTTTTTTTAAAGTATTTTATTTATTTAATTGCAAGCAGAAAGAGGAAGGGGCATGCAAGGGTCTTCAGCTGTTGTAATCAAACTCCAGATGCACGTATCACTTCGTACATCTGGTTTTACATGGTTACTGGGGTACTAAAACCTGGGTCCATTAAGTTTTGCAGACAACTGCCTTAACCACTGAGCCATCTCTCTAGCCCCTTCTTTTTGAGTTAAACTTACATATCTCAGGTTAGGTCAGTGGTTAGACTTTTTTAATCACTCTTATTCTTTCAGCAAAGCATTCGCAGTGTTCAAGAGGTTCTAGTTTCTTCTGCTACACAACTAGCGGTTGGGGCACAGACCTCAATCTCAAGTACTTCCCCGAGAGTGAATTACGATTTTCATAATTTTCATAAACAATCACTATATCCAAAGACAAGACCATACAAAAATACAGTAATAATCAAATTTTAAAAGTCACTGATAGTACTGTGGACTATGATGCTACTTACTATGGGCATGAGGGGAAGGAAAAAAATAAACAGAGTAAGTCTAGTGATTAGTAATGGATTGAAAGAGAAAAATAGAAGTGGGTTATAGTATGGTCAAGGCAGGGGAAATGAGACAGTTTGGGTTAATGAAAATGCAAAGGGAAAGAAATGGTAATCAGATAGCCTAAATCAGAGCTGGCCTGCTAAGCTCCATTGAATATTAAATAAAGTAGGGACAAATGTGAAGGAGAGAGAGCTAGGTATAGATATAAGCTATGAATGTGACCTGGCCAGTTTGCTAATTCCACTCAACTCTTAATGTTCCTTACTGAGCTCCCTGATTACATCACACTCCTAAACAGTCCTTTGCAATGTCAAGTCACAGACGCTGATTCCAACAGTGGGCATTTTTTCAATGCTTCAGTCATACCTCTGGGCAGTCTTGCAGGAATAGGGTCACACATTATACCTCTGGCTGGTCTGTCAAGAAACCAGTTGTGACCAGCCTTGTGTGATTCTTTGTGAGCTTGAATCACAGATGCTGATCCAACCCTGGGAGGTCCTTCTTGGCACCCAATTCATTGCTTGGAACCTATTTCCGTTCCTCTTCAGACTCTGACTCCAGCTAGGTCACTACTACTTTACTGGATCCTGAGAGATTCTGAGTCAATGTTTCCTCCCTTCCATATGGAGGCATTTCACTTGCTAGGTTTGGGCACATAGTCTAATGCACTTACTCGGAGTTTTTCAAGAGTGCAATTCACAGACTCTGGGGCCACCAAGCCACCAACTCGTCAGGCGTCTTTTTAAAATGCTGTCCCTCTAGTACTACTATGGTCTTTCTAAGATGGCATCTCACTGCAGCTCCAGTTGAGTGCCAAAAGGAGAGGTCTTCCCCAGGTCCTTCCTCCTTCTGTCAGTGCCAAACACACAACTTTTGTCTCCCTGTCTCTTTAAAATGTCTGTTGCTGAGAGTATAATCGTCTGATGCTCTGTCTTAAACATGACTACTTCCTTTCACTGGCAAGGGGCATGCTGGGAGACTTGTCACTCCCCAACATCTCCAAAACAGACTCAATTGTTTTCCTTGCTCTGCTTTGTAAAATTTTCTATTTTAGACTGCTATTAAACCAGAGATAGTTGAGCCATTGTGCATTTCTGATAGCTGTTATGTAATGTTCACAGTTTATTCCCTGTAGAATCTAGCAGACCATGCCTGTGTGTTATCCACCATCATATATCCTGGCTAAATTATTCTCCTCTCTCTTAGATCTTTCTGTATTTAATCACTGTATTATTGATGAAGGCAGATTATAGGTTACTCTCTCCCTAAGATATGAAATAAATAAAAAAAAAAAAAAACTAGATTCTTGATCTGTATCTACAATCACTTGGTCAGACTGCTTTTGTCCACAACTATTTCTCAAAGGTTGATGTGAAGCAAAATGTAATTGTACCACTGGAATTCTAGAAAAACTTTAAGTGGAACACTTCACATTTACAACTATTTTATCATTATAAATGAATTTTTCATTAGAACTGAAGGGGGTATAATTAATTTTGATTAAATAGACCGTTATATTTTATGTACTACAAAGGGATGAATGAATAGATCTTCTTTCTCTTTATAAAATGCAAAAACTGAGCTGGAGGGATGGCTTAGCAGTCACGGCATTTGTCTGCAAAGCCGAAGGACCTAGGTTCGATTCCCTAGGACCCACGTTAGCCAGATGCACAAGGAGGCACATGCATCTGGAGTTCATTTGCAGTGGCTGCAGGCCCTAGCCCACTCATTCTCCCTCTCTCTCTCTCCCTTGTTCTCTGTTAAATAAATAAATAAATAATATTTTAAAATGCAAAAACTACTGGCAGTCTCCTTTGGCTGGCCTCAAGGGCCATTTCTATCATCTTTTCATCTAGCCATACAGTATACTTTATGGACAAATTAATAAACTGGATGCCATTTCACATGTAGTTTCATCAAAGACGATTTGAGAGATTTCTGTCCTAAGAAAAAGATAAAAGAAAGTGCCATCTACATTAGTTTAAGAGCAAGACAGTAAATGGAATCCACCAAAAGCAGATGAATTCACAAAGGCGAAACTTGAAAGCGTAAGGAGAGTGTATGTAATGACCAAGTTCCTTCTCCATGCCCTTTACTGCTATGTCCCTCTTCACAGATCTGCTGTCTTCCTCCTTCAGCATAAGCAGGAGAACCAAACTCAGTAGAATAAGCAAAGTGCCTGAGATTGCCGCCTACACACACACCTCCAGACATAACATGTGTCCTAGAGCTTGCAGTGGGGAACACTGGGCCTTTTGAGGGGAGGGGCAAGTCTTTCCCCTTGATTCTGTTCCCTACAGTTATTCTCTCCTTTGCAGAGCAGATGGGACATGTACCTCATCATCCATGTCCATCTGAGAACCTTCAGGCAGGACTGCTGTGAATCCTCAGAGTCACAAGAACCTTAGCTGGAAAGGCTCCTGCAACACTGGGTGCCAGGAGCTTTTTTACCTTTCAGAAACTCATTGCAGCCACTTGACCTTTGAGAAACTCATTGCATCATCACAAGTTTGTGAAATCAGGTAGTAGAACGGGCTTGTTCTCCCCATCTCACAGAAGAACAATCACTTCCACTTCCCTCTCTGGGGCACCATCATTTTATCCCGTACAAGTGTAACAAGTCTCTAGTTCCAGAGACAAGCCATCTTCTACCTACACTCGGGCTGTGTGCTGTGGTGCTTGCCTTTAATCCCAGCTACCTGAGAGGCTGAAGCAGAAGGATCACGAGTTCAAGCTCTGCCTGAGCTACAGAGTGATTTCAAAGCCAGCCTCGGTAACTTAACGAGACCTTGTCTCAAAAGTTTAAAATGGTAGAGGGAGGGAGCAAGAGAAGAGCTTTGTGGTAGAGCGCTTGCCCAGCATGCACAAGAGCCTACATTCACCCCCAGTACAAAATGAATAATTGAACCAATCCATCCTCTACCATATTTCCATTGTTCTCAAGCTAAACAATAAATGTCATTGTGATTTAAATATATTGTCACTGTGGCAAAATACCTGACAGCACAACTTAGAAAGAGGAAGAGCTTATTTGGCTCACGCTCAGATTTCAGAAGCTTTAGTCCACAGTCACCTGGCTCCATGTGCTTGGGCAGTATCTTGGGAGTGGAACCATGTGGCAATAGAGCCTCTTCCGCTCATCACAGACAGGGTGCAGAGTGGGGAAGGCCGCGCACGCGAGCTTTCTATTTTCCTCCATTTATCCCACGTGGGCCTCCACTGCCCACACTCAGAGGGTGATTTCCCCCTTTGTTATTCCTCTATGGAAATACCCTCAGACACACTCACCAGCATGCTTTACCATTCGTGTGTAACAACCACAGTAATCTTAAAGAAGGGCTCTAGAGCTTGAGGCAGGAGGATAAAAATTAGAGTCTACCCTGAGCCGCATAACAAGTTATTTTTATATAGTTTATTTATTTTCGTGTGTGTGTGTGTGTGTGTGTGTGTGTGTGTGTGTGTAGACCAGATTCTCCTGCCCATGCAAATGAATGCTCATCTGGCCTTACATGGGTGCTCAGGCCAACCGGCTTTGAAAGAAAGCATCTTTAAATTCTGAGGCATGTCCCTAGCCCCAAGACCTTAAAAATATTAAATATTATACAGGCACCCATGCCCAATTCCAAGTCTGAAGTGTTTTCCTACATCATTATCTAAAGCTACACATCAGAATCACTTAGCAGCATTTTCACATCAGCGGTGTCAGAGTAGAGTTGGCACATGTGTCTATTCAGAAGTCTTCCTGGGGCTGCTAACTAGAATCAGTAATTCACATCACTCACCACTCTAATTAGGAACATGCTTTGTTTCTGTTTTGCTTTGCTGAGAGCTTTTGGAAGTATAATTTTATAGAAAAAAATTCTCTCATTTTAAGCGTAACAAGTTGATGATTTTTAGAAAAATTCTTTATTTGGGCAAGTATGTATCATATATATCATATATATCATAGAATAGTTTTATTATATCCCCAAAGACTCTTGTTGCCTATTAGTGAAGTCTGCTTGCTCACTTTCAGGAAACCACCATGTACTATCCCTCCCTGTAAGTTTACCTGCACTGGTCCTGTCACACATACACTCATATGGTAATTTATCTGCTAAGTCTGGTATCTGTTTCTGATGTGACTTCATGTTGTAACATGTCAACAGATTCCTTTAGTTGGTGGATAATGTTCCATCAAAGTCCAAATTGCTTACATCATTCACCATTTGAAGGGCATTTAGACTGTTCGAGTCTTTGGCTCTTGTGACTTCTTCTGCTATGAGTAAGTTGGCAGAAACGTTTGTAGATACACTTTTCAGCTAGCCTGAATAATGTACAAGGACCCCTTGTCTCCACATCCCCCCAACTCTTCTGCCTTTCTGATGATGGCCGTTTTATGGGGTGTGAGATGGCATCTCACTGTGGTCTTCATGTGTAATTCCCTAATGATAAGTGATACTGTATTAATCACTACTCATATTATTCTCTGGTGAACTAGTTATTCTAGTTTCCAAATGCTTTTAAAACGAATTGTCTTCTGAAGCTCTAATTTTGAATGCATACCTTTCTCAGATAAAATATTTGCAAATATTTTTACACTGTGGCTTGTCTTTTCATTTAATTAATGGTGTCTTTCAGAGAGCAAAAGTTGTTAGTTTTGAAAGGCATAAAGTTATTTTTTTTTCCTCTTATGGACTGCAGACTCATCATCATATCCAAGAACTCATTGTCTAACTGAAAATCACAAACATTTTCTTTTATTATTTTAGGAGTTTTATAATTTTATCTATTTATTGAGACCCATGAACCATTCTAAGGTAATTTTGTATATGGTATAAGGTATGAAATTGAATTTACTGCTTTACATGTAGGTATATTATTGTCTCATAACTATTTACTAAAACAATAGACCCATCCTTACCTCCTTTGAATTGCCTTGACACTTTTATGGAAAATTAGTTCATCATAAATATAAGGGCCTATTTATGGACCTCTTAATTCTTGTTTCATGGATTGAAACTAATTAAGCTAATAGCACACTCCCTGATAAATGTAAATTTATGGTAAATTTTGAATTTCATAAATTCTGTTTCTTCTTCCTTATCAAAACTGCTTTGGTATTCTACATCTTTAATATTTCTATACATATTTTAGTATCACCTTTGGGGGACAGAGTTGTGAAGACTTAAATAGGGATTATATTGAATCTATAAGTAAATAGCTTAGTTCCTACTTTCACCCCGCTGTCTCCCAAGCTGAGCACGTGACATTTCTCCACTTATTCAGATCATGAATTTCCCATGTCCATACTTTACAGTTCTCAGTGTGTCCTTTATGCCCTTTTTAAGCTTACTTAAGAGTTTTGTACATTTTAATACTATCCCCATGACTCAATATCCCATTACAAGGATGCAGAAGTTCAATTAATTTTATTGGTCACTGGCATATAAACTAAAATCTTATTCTCTTTTATGGCATTCATTTGGTGTTATGAAACAAATTATATGACACAATCTTTGCCTGCTATTCCAACATCATTTCTTAGCATCTTTAAGAGTGCATACTACCTTACACTGAATTTTTTTAATACCCTACAGTCATCTGTGTTTCTTGACTAAACGCAACTCGAATCTGAAGTTTTGATTTATGCATTTCCTCATCCTAGAAGGTTTTCCAGACTTCTCTTTGCCTGCCCCAACGATTTCTTTTCTATTGTGAAATGTGCACATGTGCAGACATGGTTGTTTCTATAGTGTGTTTTAACTTACATGTGTATCAAGAAAAATGAGCCTCAATGTACACAGAGCATGCCATCTGTGCCTCAATACTCATCTTCTTTGCCCAAAGTTACATCCCCCAAATTGTTGATAGGCTCATAGTAAAATAATGACAGCATCCCTCTCCTTTCCTTGCAGATGGATGTAGAAGTGTGACTATCTTGGGGTCAGGGAGCAGGAGTTCGAGAACCTTATCTAAAGAGCACCTGGAATGTACTTATTTTCCTTTTCTCTCTATACTCCTTTCTCCTTGCAGGACAAAATAAGAACTGATAGCTGAAGTCAGAGCAGAGAGCCTGACCATGAGGTAACCTTGGGAGCAGAGACCCACACACTGTGACAAACAGAAATATGGGAAAAGCCTGAGTCTCCATATGCTATGTTGAACTGCTGGTCCCCGTACTTCCAGAATATCCATCAAAAATAAAAACACATACAGTTCTCCATTCCTTAGTTCAATCGTTTTTTATGGCAGGGGGTGGGGAGCTATTCCCTGTTGCCAAGCTTAATACAGTGAGCTCAACACATCACATCTGATCGCATCCTCGCACCTGTGCTGGGTGTAACACCTTGCAGGATTTTGAGTGATACCTGCTGATACCTTTCAAAGGGGTCAAAAGTTTACAAAAATCTTCATGAGATATTAAATTCTGACCCTATGTTGTTTCATATGATCACCAAATCTACTTCAGGGCACTAAAATCAGGATATCACTAGCATACAATTTGGCCTTGAGAAACCTCTCAGATTTTTAAATCACATTCTATTCTAATTAATTTATCATAAGATTAATAAACTGTTTGATTTTCATGAAGCAGAAAAAAGCAAATTTATTCAACGATTTCATGGATATTCAAGAGACAGAAGGTCTGTAGTTCACGATGCTAACAGATCTTGCAAAACTCAAAGAACTGACGGTGACAATAGAGTTCCAGCAGCTAAACAAACTGGGTTCCGTAGGTGACAACACTGAGTCTCAGAGAGATGACATGGCTAAGTGCAGGTCACAGGGACACTGAGTAGCAGAGCTGGTATCAGGATCCATTTATTCAGACTTTCCATGGGGGACAGCTGGAGGCCATTGGGGCACTGTTGGCTGGAAAGAGCCAACTATGAACTTAAGCAGTAAGCAAAAGCCCTTTCGCAAACCGAGAACTCATAGGATGCAAGGCCTGGAACAGACAGACACCAGTAGCTCTGTTCCTGCCTGGTCTCCATGGCAATGTCAGCTCTAGAACTGTGCTGATGTGACCAAAAGCATGAATAAATGGACGGCAATGATGTTTGCTGCTCTTTCATTATCATTGTGGAAGATTTTCTTTTTCTTTTATTTGTCACTCAATGGCCATTCTTCTCCCTCACTCTGCCTTGCTGACTGAATCAGTTCCCTGTGATTGTAGCTGAAAATGCCAGGCATCCATTTTTCCTATTTCCTTTAACCTAGTGTAAGGAAATGAAAGTCTCCTGAGGATGCTTTGGGAAGAGACAGAGAGGGAGGGAGAGAGGAGTGGGAAGGGAAAAAGGACTAGGAAGAGAAGGAAGAGAGGAGACAGAACAAATTAGTCTTCTGGCTTTCCTGGCTGCCCCTTGTTTTTATATGCTTTTTTTATTCATATTTATTCATATTTATTCATTATATTATATATTTTATTTATTTATTTCTGAGAGAGAGAGAGAGAAAGTAGCAGATAGAGAGAGAGAATGGGAGTGCCAGAGCCTCTAACCACCACAAACAAACTCAGATGAGTGAGCCATCTTGTGCATCTGGCCTTATGTGGGTACTTAGCAATTGAACTGCAGTCCTTGGGCTTTGCAGGCAAGCACCTTGACTGCTGAGCCATCTCTCCATCCCTGTTTATATGTTTTCAAAGTATGCAGTTAAGGACCATGAAGTGACAAGCTAGAAAACTAAAAGCTAATGCTTTCAGGAAAGTTGAAGGGACGTTATAAATTGAGTTCTCTAAGATACAATCAGATCATGGTCCCCCAGATGAAAGCTTGGCTTTCTCCCTGCAGATCTCTTGTTACATGGTGTCATACATATGCTTGTTGTCACAGTAAGTTGGCATGTGTCCTGTTTCCAGTTATAAAACACCACAGTTGACACACCGCTCAAGATTTTAAGAACACCGACAAAGGGTCTGGCTGGACAATTCTAGATTTTGTGCCTGCTCTCAACATGAGGTGCTGAGGGTGGAAAGGGGAGACAGACCAGCACAAGGAAGCCCTGGCATCGTCATTCTTTATTTCACATGAAGCCTGATTTGCCTTCCCACTGAAGTGCGAATGGGAAAGGGGAAGAGACAGAAGACCTACAAATAAGAAATGTCCTTAATTCACACATATAGCAGTATTCCATACTGCTGATATTTTAGTACCATCATTAACTAACTGCAAGCATGACTATGGTGAAGTAAATAGCCAGTACATGAACATAGACCTGATAATTTAGAAATGCATCAGTGAACAAGTTCATTGTTCATTACTGTAACTGAAAGTACTACTGACTATCTTGATGAAGAAAAGAGGTTTATTTCATGGTTCAAGGTCATGGTTCTGGCCTCTGCTTCAGCTGCAGGGGGAGGTATAGCAGATGGCATATGAGGACCACATATAAGACAGAAAGATCACATCTCAAGACAGGAAGCAACTGATCGACTCTGGTTGCTCTGGTCAACTTGCTCTCATAAAACTCAGGATCACATGAGAGCTGTGTTGACTCTTTTCAAAGGCAGTGTTGCCAGAGGCCCAAGGATATCTCTCTAGCCCCCTCCTCTTCAAGGTCTATACCACCTCCATAGATCGCCACACTGAGGCCCACCCTTCCAATATGTGAACCCTTGAGAGACAAACCACTTCTAAACCATAGCAACAAGCTACATTGTGTTTTCATGTGGAAACTAATAAAATGTTAAATGCACACAAGAAGACTATAATATATCATATGCCATTTCACAAGACAAGAGTTTTATTTTCCTCGGTGTATAGAGTTGGCCAAATTAACCTAGTTAAACCTTCCATGAATGATAATCTTTCTTTGTTGGGACCTTGTATGTTGCTTGGCCCTAATTAATGAGCATGCATTTCCATCTCATGTACAGTATGGTGTTTATTTAATTACATATATCAGGTAACTATAAGGTTTTGTTTCTAATCTACAGTCACACTGGTTATGGACAAGGAATAATAAGACAGGTAGGTGTTACCACATCTGGCTATCTTATTAAACATGCAGTCTACCTTATCTACCACCAAGCCATAAACTAAGTAAAGTTTGTACTGAGCATGGTCTTCCTGGAGAGAATATGAAAATTACAGTAAGAGTCCAGCATTATCATCACACTCAAGTTGAATCACTAAAGCATATGACCTGGGTTTAAATTTTAAGATAAAACAGGTTAAAATCCAAATATAGGGTTGACCAAGAAACCTAGAGGGTCAGGGTCAGCATAGTTCTAGAAACTAAAAACAATCCGTCTGACTTTCAATAATATTTGAAACAAAATCTATTCCTTGTTAATGTTATAAAGAAAACCTATCCTCATTTTCCCCACATCTCTGCTTTACCCATTTTAGTTCCATGTATAGCATTTCCCATGGAGAACAGGATGAGGAAATCTTATAGCAAGTGAGCCAGGCATGGGGGCCCAGGCCTTTAATCCCAGTACTTGGGAGGCAGAGGTGGGAAAATTAGGAGTTCAAGGCCAGCCATGGCTACATAGTGAGTTCAAGCTCAGCCTGTACTACATGAAACCTTGCTCAAACAATAAAAAAAAAAAAAAAAAATGGAAGAAAAAATAGAAGATAAGAGGAGAGACAAAAAGAAGAGAAAAAGAGAGAAGGGAAAGATGTATAGCCTTGTTAATTCCTAATGGAAAGGGTGACTAAAGTAGGCAGGTCAGTTCTGGGTCAAAGGTGATTGTGCAAATCACAGAAGGAAAGAAAAGAAAATATGGAAAAACACCAGCTAATAACTCAGTTGCAGCTGTTGTCTTCATGCAGAAAAACTTAAAGAATTCAGCATGCTTCTAAAACAGTCTAGAATGAGACATTAATTCTGGACCATGGGATTCTTATTCCCATATCAAAATATTTAATTTAAAACTAGTTAATTCTCAGGGGGTATAATTTAGAAAAGAAAACAGTAAAATTTAGGATCACATCTGACACCTACAATTGCTCAGATTAACTATAATGAAAACGCCTCTATGCAGACACTTGCCCAGAGAGAGTGTGCTGCACTTGACCTTGGATCAGTAGCTTCAAACTTCACCCAGACCGCTGGTAATTCCTCAGGCCTTCTGATCAGAATGTCTGTAAGGGTAAGTATCTTTAAGAAGTGTACTTTCTATATTTATTTGTTCTAATATAAGCCACAGATATGGATTCTATCAAATTTTTCTTGGCGGGGGAAATAGAAAATAAATGTTAAAGGCTTTGCCGGGCATAGTAGTGCATGCCTTTAATCCCAGCACTCGGGAGGCAGAGGTAGGAGGATCACCATGAGTTCGAGGCCACCCTGAGACTACATAGTGAATTCCAGGTCAGCCTAGGCTAGACTGAGACCCTACCTCAAAAAACCGAAAAATGAAAAAAACAACAACAACAACAACAAAAAAAAAAAAGTAAAGAAAAGGATGATTCACTAAAGACCCTGGCAAACATTTTATATGAGTGTTCATATGGGTATGAACTTTCTTGAGACAAAGCCTCTCTTTTACCTGAAGCTCACCAGTTAGCTAGACAGGCTGGCCAGAAAGCACCCTGGAATCCTTCTGCCTCCACCTCTCCAGCCCTGGGGCTACAGGTGCATGCCACCAAAGCCAGCATTTGTCCCTGGGTCCTGGGGATAGAACTTGAGTCCACATGCTCAAGGCAGCAAGGCCTTTACTCACTGATTGACTTCCCCGGTTCCCTGATGAGTTTCTTGAGATTTGGTATCAAACACTTTTAAATTTCCTTTCAAATTGAATTGGCCACTAATTTCTCCAAATATCTTTTAAATATCTCTAACATTTTGTATCGGGGCCTGGGGATTGAATACAGCATCTCACATGCGCTCAGGAGGTACCCTGCCCCCGAGCTACCTGCATCTCTGAATCCCCCTGATGCCTGATGTTCGCTGCTGCAGCAGTAGTTCCATGCCGTCCACTGCCCTTGTTCTACTCTAGACAGCTGCATCTGCTGACTGACCTCTACCCATTGTCAACCACATCAGGGATGTCCTCTACCCAACACATAGATGTTCTTTATAGATGACAAATCAAATTGTGACCCTCCATCACTTAGAATCCTTCATGATCTTCTCCCAACAGCCTTGCAAGAGAAAGTCCAGCCTTCATAATCACACACTTATGTTTCTTCATGCTAGTCAGTTTTTAATGGCTATGAGAAGTTATCTCAGAAAAGCTATCAACTTAAAGAAGAAAAGATTTAATTTGGTTCAGTGTTTCCAGAGGCTTTAGTTCATGGTCAGCCAGGAAGGAGAGGGTGGTGGGAGAGAAGAGAAACTGAACAAGAATCCTAGAAAAGATAAACGTCAAAGGAATGGCCCAGTGGAGCTGGAGAGATGGCTTAGTGGTTAAGCGCTTGCTTGTGAAGCCTAAGGACCCTGGTTCCAGGCTTGATTCCCCAGGACCCACGTAAGCCAGATGCACAAGGTGGTGCAAGCATCTGGAGTTTGTTTGTAGTTGGCTGCAGGCCCTGGTGCATTCATTTGCTCTCTCTCTCTCTTTCTCTCTCTCTCTGTCTGTTGCTCTCAAATAAAAAAGTAAACAATTTTTTTTTTTTTCAAAAGGCATGGCCCCAGTAACTATTGACACCAAACATCTTGCTGAAGATTCTTTTGCTCTACACAAGCTGAGGCTAGGCAGGGAAAAGTTCTTTAAATGCTGGCTCTCTAGCAGCTCCCATGTCCCTCGGTGTTTGACAGCAGTGAGAATCAGCAGCAGGTGGGGGAAGCAGAAGCCGAATCAAGACATCGCTGATGTCACATTCCTGGAAAACCTTAGGACTCAGGACCCTTAGCCACACAAGTGTCACAACCCTGTGTGTGCCTCTCGGCATCCTGTGTCACATCTCTCAGCCGGGGTCTGAGACCATTGGCCTTGAAGACCTGACAGCTCTCTGGACTCGTCCAGTGACCAGAACCTAGAGATTCTCTGTGTTTATTTTTATCAGCCTTTTATCAGATGGATGCTCTCTCACTCTTTCTCTACTCTCTTTTTTCTGTCCTGGCCATGCTTGAACTGGTCAGCTGCTTCTTCAGCCTGCTGGGTTCCTGCCACCACTCAGTAGCCACTATAAGGACAGCCTAAGGTACCTGCCTTGTGAAGATTGCATTTAGAACTGGGGGTGCCTTTATTTTCATATCTTTGGGAATGAACCCCTCATTCTCATGTCTAGTAATCTTTGGGGTACTCATGTTGGCTTCCTGGAATGTAGGAAAATGTGACATCGCACTGACTTGAATTCTTTCTAGTCATTAACATCGCCTTATCATCTTCAAAAGCCACTCATGTGTCTGAGCATCACAGGAAAACATTGTTTTGTTTTTATCAAAAAAAATTAACATGATTTGAAGTTCACTTTAAATATATTCTTTAGGCTCCTAGAGAAAATGCTGGGAACAGACAGACCAGTAAGAGGGTCGGTCATGACTACGTTAGAAGGAAGGAAAGCTACAGATTCAGGGTACATTTGAGGCAGAGACAATAAGCAATGGCTAATAGCTTGAGGGGAGGGAGAAGAAAGTGGTGAGGGAAATCAAAGAAGACACTTAGCCTTCTCCTTTGCATGAGTGAGGAGAAATCTGGAAGGGTACAGGAATTCCAGATCTCTGTTGGAACCATAGTCTGTGCCACACACCCAGTAAACAAGTAAATTGAAAGGAACAGAGACCATAACCTCCGTTCAATGGGAAGGAAGACCCTGAGAGCCCAACACTCACTGCAGAGCATCTTCACAGCCCACAGAGAATTTGCTGTGCAGACCATCTCATTATTCGGAGAATAGTTTTCCAGAAAGACCATGAGCTATGCAAATGGACAGCAAAGATTTTTTTTTTCCTGAATGCAGAGGTGTTAGAGTCTAAAAATATGAGCAGGATGACGTAAAAGAGGTCACTTGGGTGGTAGAGCAGAATGCCTGCAGACTGTCTCCTGAGCAGGACTCCCTTTACAAGTAGGGATCTAAGCTGCCTTATGCAGGTGCATTTATTATTTTCTTAGAAAATGTGCATGTCTGTGGTAACGAGATGTAGATTAGGATTCAGAGCACTGTCACAAAGGACATCAGAAATTGATATCTCCTACCCCAAACAGCAAGAGTTTAACACGATGTCATGTGCCTGTCATCCCAGCCACTTGGGAGGCAGAGGCAGGAGAATCATTTGAGCTTGACACCAGCCTGGGCTACACAACAACCCCCATCCAAGATCCCATCTCAGAAACAAGCATGCAGCACATGTGGGCTATAGAAAATATTTGGAAGTGAGAACAACATAGACATAGAAAAGAATGGAAGCTGTTCAGATTAAGTTCACCTGCTATTCCTCTCTAGCCATGTATTTTTAGAAAATAACTCAAAGTCCCAAGACACATATACTGGTGTTTCATGATTATGATCTAACATAGTACTGTGGTTGAAATACCAGAAGAAGACAGTGTGCCAGAGGCGAGATGGTGAATTTTCTTCATAACAGATCTATTTTTCATTGTCTATGTTCCAACAGAAAGATTCCTTCTGATAATTATGCAACCGTTAAGCCCTATCTTAAGCTAGATGGACTGGAGATAAGAAAACAAACTCTCCTCCTCCTCAGAGATTTTAAGGAGGCATGTCCATGGATTCAAGGTGGCGATATCTACATGCTGACATCCTTTGAGGAGGTATAAAGTGGCTCTGCAATATCACACTAGGCCTGCAGCTATGGGATTGTAGTGCATGTTTCCAAAGTGGCCATATTTAGTGGTCATTATGAATTCTTCGCTCCATCAATTGTTTTGGTCCCCTTCTATCGCTGAACTTTTAAAACATTAGGATAGGGGGCTGGACAGATGGTTAGTGGTTAAGGTGCTTGCTGGCAAAGATAAAGGACCCATGTTTAATTCCCCAGTACCATATAAAGCCTGATGTACAAGATGCTTCTGGAGTTCTTTGGCAGTAGCTGGAGGCCCTGGAGCACCAGTTCTCTCTCCTTTCTCTTACTTTCTCTCTCTCTCTCTCTCTCTTTGTTTTTTTGTTTTTTTGGATTTTCAAGGTAGGGTCTCACTCTGGCTTAGGCTGACCTGGAACTCACTATGTAGTCTCAGGGTGGCCTCGAACTCTCCACGATCCTCCTACCTCTGCCTCCCAAGTGCTGGGATTAAAGGCGTGCGCCACCACACCCAGCTCTCTCTCTCTCTCTCTTAAATAAATAAATACAAATATTTTTAAATAAAAGTTTTAAGTTTATTTTATTTATAAATAAATACAAATATTTTTAAATAAAAGTTTTAAGGGTTTTATTTTATTCCAGAAGGATTGACAGACATGGGTAGGGAATTGAACCTGGGTCCTTAGGCTTCACAGGCAAGCACCTCAACTTTTAAACCACCCCTCAGCCCCCATAAATATTTTTTTAAAAAACACATTATGATGTCTTTTGTAGGGATACCTTCCAGTGAGTTGTTGGCCACAGCAAACAAATTTTGCCAAGCTCCTGGTTTCCCAGAAACAGACAGTAAGACCCTGGGCTTAAGACATGGCCTGAGGGCAAGGTCACTGAACCTGGGTCCCCTGTAGACCAGCCAACTGACAAGCTGGAAAAAGCACACTGCATGCACTTTTAAAGAAGTCATCAGCCAGTGGACACTCAACCATACAGGCCCAATGAAATATTTTTTTGGCTGCTCTTGGGAAAAAACTGCTCCATAATGGACTGTCCCTTTTGTAGGAGGGAATACATGCCTGGTTCCAAACCCTGAAAAGTTGGCAGGGGAGGTCATGAGCCTTAGGAGGTCCTTGTCTGACTAAATGTATATATTATTCCCAAACTGCCATTAAAGCACTACACTTAATGTTCATATTCACATATTAATGCTAGTCTCACTTCTGGTTTTCTCTTTTCAGATGGTGATGACCACTGGGATCAACAAGACCAACATATTGCTGAAGACATGGAGGAGTGCCCAGCACTGAAACACCTGAGACTCAGGGCCCATTGCGGAAGAGGGGGCGGATAGAATGGAAGAGCCAAAGGAAGGGTACGTCTCCTTACAATGCAACTGTCCAGACAGAAATTGGCCTTGATATCCATGACCTTGCAGTGCCTAGCAATACCTTTGCAAGACCTTCATAATAGAAGAAAAAGATGATATCAAATTAAAAGAGAGACTAAGGGAGAGAGGGAGGGGATATGATGGAGAATAGAGTTATGAAGGGGAATGGGGGAGGGTAGGGAAATAACATGGTTTTTTGTATGCAAGTATAGAAGTTATCAATAAAAAAACGTCTTGCCTCTCATCTTGGTGAGTTTTCTAAAAGTTATATGCAAGTAAATTTTTAATGAATTCATTTTTAATGCATGAATATTTAGAGGACTGATTATCCTGCATATTTAGGAATCTTTTATAACGCAAATAACTACTTCCTGGTTTATATCCCAGTATATTCTTTCTGTGGTTGTCCATTCTTTAAAATACAGACTTTCTGCTGTGGCTTGCTAATAGTTTTAGATACACTATGTATTAGAACGATGGCTCTGCAGGTTGCATGTAAAAATCAAATAATTTTTTTTTTTTTTTTTTTTTTTTTGCTTTTTCAAGGTCGGGTCTCTCTCTCTCTCAGCCCAGGCTGACCTGGAATTCACTATGGAGTCTCAGGGTGGCCTTGAACTCACAGCAATTCTCCTACCTCTGCCTTCCAAGTGCTGGGATTAAAGGCATGCGTCACCACTCCCAGCTTCAAAGACTTTCATATTGCAGTTAATTAATTGATTGAAAGTATGCTTTGGCACAAATGGCCAGCAAATATTTTTTAAAGTGTTCAGCTTCTATATCCATCAGGAAAATACAAATCAAAACCATGTTGAGACTCCATCTCACCCCAGTCAGAATGGCTGACATCAAGAAAAAAAAAAGAAAAATTATGTATTAGAACTATGAAAAACAAATGCTGGTGAGAATGTAGGGGCAGGGAACACTGATTCATGGCTGGTAGGAATGTAAACTGGGGCCGCCACTATGAAAATTAGTATAGTCCTTCCTCAGAAACTAAAAATACAACTACCATATGACCCAGCTACACCACTCCGGGGGATACTCTAAAGACCGTGCCCTTCCACAGAGATACTTGCATTCATTCTTATCTCTGCTCTATTCACAGAAGCTTGGAAATGGAATCCATCCAGAGTCTCATCACCAGATTAATGCATAAAGTAAATGTGCCACGTACATACAATGGAACTTTATTTAGCTCTTAAAAGTGAAATTGGACTTGGGAAATGGCTAAAGGTTAATGGTGCTTACCTGCAAAGCCTAATGACTCTGGTTGGATTCCCCAGTACCCACATAACACCAGATGCACAAAGTGGCACATGCTTTTGCAGCATGTTTGCCCTGGCATACCCATGTTTTCTCTCTCTCTCCCCTTCTCACTCTCCCTCTCTCTGCTCACAAATAAATAAGTTTTAAAAAGAAAAATGAAATTATTACATTTGAAGGAAAAGTAGATAAAAATGGAAGTTATTAAGCTTAGTAATTCAAACTCTAATAATATATTACCACATGTTTTCTCTTGTATGTGGATCCTAGATTTTTAAAATAATTTTATTTATTTGAGAGATAGAGACAGACAGAAAGAATAGGGCAGACATTGAGAAAGAGTGGGTATGGGGACGTGAGGGCCTCCTGCTACTTGCGAATGAACTCCAAATGTGTGCTCCACTTTGTGCATTTGGTTTTATGAGGCATTGAACCTGGGCCACCAGGCTTTGCAAGCAAATGCTTTTAACCACTGAACCATCTCTCCAGTCCTGGATTCTAGATTTTAATATTTATATGTTTGTATATATGTGTGTCAGGTGTAGTATGAATCATGAAACCAAAAGAAGAGCCACGAGTATGGGGAAAGTGATCTTGGATTGGGAAGAAAAGGTTCTAGAATATATGTGCCATGAAATTAGCATGAGGGTTACTTGGGGAGGGGAAAAGTGTCATGCAGGGGACAGGATGGGGACTAGGAGAGAAGAATCAACATAATGTCATAATGAAATCTACTACTTTGTGTGCTAATTTAAAAAATAAAGAACGAGAAAATACTAAGTTTTTGAATGTAAAGAGTTAATACTTTAAATAAACTAGGAAATGAAAAAAATTGAAGACTATATGAGTCAACTAATCAATTATTATTTTCTTTTATCTTTATTTTTCTTTTGTTCTGTTTTGTCTTGTTTGTTGAGATAGGTTCTTGCTTTAGCCCAGGCAGACCTGGAATTCACTATGTAGTCTCAGGCTGGCCTCGAACTCATAGAGATCCTCCTACCTCTGCCTCCCAAGTGCTAGGATTAAAGGTATATGCTTATTTTCTATTTAGTAAAGTTACTTACTTGTTTCCATAATTCAAAAAAGTCATTCTGGGGCTAGAGTGATAGCTTAGTGGTTAAGGTGCTTGCCTGCAAAGCCAGAGGACCCAAGTTTGATTCTTCAGGACCCATGTAAGCCAGATGCACAACACAGGGTGGCATGTACATTTGTCTGGAGTTCATTTGCAGCAGCTGGAGGCCCTGACACACCCATTCTCACCTTCCCCCATCCCTCTCTTTTTTTCTCTCTCTCTCCCTCAGCAGCTAGAGACCCTAGCATGCCCATTTTCTCTCTCTCTCTTGAATAAATTAAAGTAAAATATATTCAAAAAGTCATTCTGGAAGCAGAATTAATTAATTTTAATTTTTGGTTGTTCTTTTCTTCTCTCACTGAGCATGCATGCTGTGGCATGCAAGAGGAGAGGCCTGTGTTTGGATGAAGCAGACAGAGGAGAAGAGCAGGTGCCTAGGGAGGCCCTGAGGTGTTGGGGGCATCGGAGAAACCAGCAAGACCTTCAACCATGCCTGAGATGCCCACGGAAAAATAACAGCAATGAAGAGAATTTCACCTCCCAGTTCCCATCCCCCAGGGGCTCTGGGGAGTGTATGGAGAGACTGCTTCCTCACAGGAGGAAGGCTGCAGCAGCCCCACATCTGCCGTGAAAGAGAATGTGTGTGAGGCACACCTGGAGTGTGCCTATCTCCTTTTCTAGGCTATAAGCTCATTCATGAGAAGGACTTCATTATATCTGAATGAGGAGATAAAGACATCCTTGAGTCAAACATTTCAAATGACTCAATTTATTTTAAGACACCACCAAATCCCACTTCCTGATTGCATATATCATGAGCTCCAGTGCTATTCATCTTGTCAGGTGACCACTTTCGAGAGAGCCAGGAGCTATACTAGAGAGGAAGGCATTCCGTGTGCATGAACTGTCTGGCTGCCAGGCAGCTTGGCAAACATGTATTCCCAGTACTTGAGGGGTTGAGGGAGGAGGACTGCTATGAGCACAAGGGCAGCGTGGGCTATACAGCAAAATCCTGTTTTAAAACATCAAGTTTCGAAAAGGAGATTGCCCCATGCTGTTACTTTTCTTTGCCAATGATGTGGGAATTATGAGCCAAGGAGAACCAGAGGGTGAGGATAAGGCTTTGAAGTACCTTTCTTTAGAGATTCTCAATTTTGTTTAATTTATTAAAAAAAAAAAAACTTTTTTTATTTATTTATGAGAGAGAGAATGGGTGAGCAAGACCTCTTCCCATTGCATCCAAACTCCAGACACATGTACCACTTTGTATATCTGGCTTTATGTGGGTACTGGGGAATTGAATCTGAATCAGCAGGCTTCGTAAGCAAGCACCTTTAATTGCTGAGCCATCTCCCTAGCATTAAATTTTATCTTTTAGAAGATATTTAGGGCTAGAGAGATGACTTAGCACTTAAGGCACTTGCCTGAAAAGCCAAAGAACCCAGGTTCAATTCCCCAGGACCCATGTAAGCCAGCTGCACAAGGTGGTATGTGTGTCTGGAGTTCGTTTGCAGTGGCTGAAGGCCCTAATGCGCCTATATTCTCTGTCCCTCCATCTGTCTCCCCTTGACTTTCTCTCTCTTTCTCTCAAATAAACAATTTTATATAAAATATTTTTTAAATGTTTAGTTACTTATTTATTTACTTGTGTGTGCATGCCTATGTAGTTCTCCCAGGTCCTCTTGCCACCCTCCTAACTTTATCTAAGACAGTGCCTTGCTACATAGCCAAGGCTAGCTTTAAACTCTTGATCCTCCTGTCTCAGGCTCCTGAGTACTGGGATTTCAAGGATACTGCACTCTGACCAGATTTGTGACAACATTCATTTAAAAAATATTTTATTTTTATTTATTTGAGAAAGAGACCAGAGAAAGAAAGAGAGAGAGAGAAAAATGGGCGTACCAGGGCCTGCAGCATCTGCAAATGAACTCCAGATACATGTACCACCTTGTGTATCTGGCTTAAGTGGGTCCTGGAGAACTGAAGTTGGGTCCTTTGGCTTTTCACGCAGTGAGCCCCAGCATGCTGCCTCCCTCCCCAAAGACTAGGTTTGCACATGTGCATGGCCATACCTACCTTTTTACGTGGGTTCTGGGAAATCCAGCTTATGTGGTCTTAGGTTCTCCCAGGCCCTCATAATTAAGTGGCAAGTGCTTAATTGCTGAGCCATCTCCCCAACCTTCCACGGCATATATATATATATATATATTGACAGAATCTATCGCTGAACCTAGTGTTACAAATTCAGCTAGAATACCTAACCAGTGAGCCCAAGGATTTCCTTGTCTCTGCCTTCCCAGTGCTGGGGTTACAAGTGTGTACCACTGTGCCTGGCTTTCACACTGCTGCTGGGAATCCTTATTCAAGTCTGCATGCTTGGGTGGTAAGTACTTTACCCATGGAGCCATCTTCTCAGCCCTCTGCACATGTATTTTAAAAGTGAGGTTATGATCTATTGTGTTCTACTTAAGTTATGGAAACATCTAATGTATTAGCAATCTATATGCACAGGCCACTACTGTTTAGAGAGCTTTCTCATCTACTATTTCATGTGACATTTCAAATAACCCTATCAGATAGATCAAGTCCTACTCTAACCTCCAATTAATGAGCAGAAACCACACGGCTCAGAGAGGATGCGGCTTACCTATGTTTGCTCCAGTAGTGAGAGGAAGGCTAAAGAATGAGAGTCTAGGTGCCGGGCATGGTGGTGCACGCCTTTATTCCCAGCACTCGGGAGGCAGAGGTATCGTGAGTTCAAGGCCACCCTGAGACTACTTAGTGAATTCCAGGTCAGCCTGGGCCAGAGTGAGACCCTACCTCAAAAAACCAAAAAAAAAAAAAAAAAGAATGAGTCTAGGGCTGGAGAGATGGCTTAGCGGTTAAGCGCTTGCCTGTGAAGCCTAAAATCCCCGGTTTGAAGTTTGATTTCCCAGTACCCACGTAAGCCAGATACACAAAGTGGCGCATGCATCTGAAGTTCGTTTGCAGTGGCTGGAGGGCCTGGTGTGCCCATTCTCTCCCTCTCTCTTGATCTGTCTCTTTTTCTCTCTGTCTGTCTGTAGCTCTCAAATAAACAAATTAAAATAAACAAAAAAATTTTTAAAAAGAATGAGTCTAGCCAGGCCCCATATGTCATGTCACATTTAATTTATTTTTAATTTTTTTATTATTTTTTGGAGAGAGACACACAGAGAGAGAGAGAGAGAGAGAGAGAGGAAGACAGAGGTGGGTGCGCCAGCAGTGTCTCAGCTGCTGCGAACGAAATCCAGATGTGTGTGCCCCCTCGTGGTCAAGTGTGGCATTGCGCCCTTGCATCATTTTGCATCTGGCTAAACGTGGGACCTGGAGATTGGAACCACTGGAGATTGGAACCAGTGTTCTTAGGCTTAGGAGGCAGGCACCTTAACCCCTAAGCCATCTCTCCAGCCCATAATTTTTAATCTGAAACAATTGCAGAGATCTAGTATCAAGTCCATAACTATCCAATTTCCTTAGGAATTCCCTCTAAGGGCTAGATCAAACAAGCCCTTTTTTTTCTAATATTGCATATTTGTAACTTCAGAGCATCTGTGTGACTATCATTTATACTTTATGCAAGACTAAACCTAGCACTTGCAGCTCAAAGATGAAGAAAATGCAATGAGAGAGACTGGGGAGATGGCTTAGCAATTAAAGGAGCTTGCTTGCAAAGCCTGCCAGGATTTGAATTCCCAGTACCCACGTAGTAAAGCCAGATGCACAAGGTAGCACATGTGTCTGCAGTTCATTTACAGAAGCAAGAGACCCTGGCACACCCATACTCACTCACTCTCTTTCTATCTGTCTCACTCTCTTTCTGTCTCTCTCTAAAACAAATACATAAAATATTTTTAACAAAGAAAAGAAAATGGAAGAAGAGGAATCTGAATGATTGACTGAAGATGACATAGTGAGTGCTAGGAAATTAGGAGGCAAGATTAAAATGACTGACCTCCTTTCAGACTTGTCACACTTTGAGGAGGTTAAGGCTATAATGTCAGAGAAGCCCACTGGAATGCCTCTTATGCTGGCTAACAAACACTTAGGAGAATATTTCACATTAACTTATGACACTATTAGAAAAACTTAGGTCAAGTTCATGTCAAGATCAAGTTCCTCAAAGACAGTCTCCATACAGCTTTCCACAGAATAAACTCATGGAGGCTAAGAAATAGCTCCAACTCTTCTTTGACTGTTCCAACACTCAGCATACATTCCCTTGCTGGATGTTAGTCCAAAACAGTGATTTATCAAAGCAAAATGTTGCCCAGTTAATATCACCGGGAAAATTCTCAAAGCTATTTATTGCCTGTTACTATAGAAGTTATTTCAAGACAATTTCTAAGTGGCTTAGAAACTCTTATAATTTACTTACCTCTCTCTAATCTCTGAGCTCAAGAGCAATTTTAATGTCTTTCTCCCTCCCCTCTCTCTCTCTCTCCCTGGTGTGTGTGTGTGTGTGTGTGTGTGTGTGTGTGAACATGTGTACACTCCAAAGCCTCTTGCTGCTGCAAATGAACTCGAGATGCTTGTTCCACTTTTATCATCTGGCTTATATGGATAGCTGGGGAATTGAACCTGGGCCTTTAGCTTTGCAGATAAGCTCCTTAGCTGCTGAGCAACCTCCCCAGCATCATGAGCAGTTTTTATAAAACACACCCATTCTCAGGAATTCTGGTGATTTTACTGAAGTTATTTATGGCAACTCTTAGGGAGATGAAAATTGACTTGAAAAGACACATGAGCAAGAGAGATTATTGAAAATCTATAGAATTCCTTTTAAATTATGACATTTCTGAGTCAGAGAAACAGTTTTATTTACAGAGTTCAATTTTTTGAAAATTACCCCAGAAGTCTCTGAAAAGGATCTACAGATACTTGAATTTACTTTCAGTGTTAAAAAATGAATTAAATATGTAAGCATAATCTTTTTATTTAAATGTGTGAAATTATATTTTATTAAAATGATCTTTGAACTTTGTAAAGTAATACTCTGCAGAGTATTTTATAAGAATAATCTTTAATAATTGATTGTTGGGGGAAATTTTCAGAACATAAAAAATTAACACCTAGAGATGTGGCTCAGTGGGAGGGTGCTTGCATACTATCATGAAGCCCTGAGTTCAATCCCCAGCACTGAAAAAAAAAGAAAAGAAAAGAAAAACTAAGGAAAAGTGAAATTCACTAGAAATCTTACTTCACAGGGATGTCTTCCATGGTACCATAGTGACCGTACTCAAAGCACACTGTTATAAAATGGAAGCTTAGAGGGTAAAAATGACACCACCAGTTTCTTAATATTCCAGGTAAGCTTTTGCTTTGCATCTGAATCTTACCCTTCATGAAAGCATTCTTTGTGCACCTCCTTTTTCCTCTGGGAATGACGTCAGTGAGGGAATACTGTGACTTTCACAAAATTTAACTTATGGACATTCATGTTTTCTTTTATAGTGTTTAACTGTGGTGATTTGAATGTAAATGTATGCCACCCACAGCCATAGGTAATTTTTGACTAAACTTCTTACTTAGTCTTCAGCAGATGGAGCCCTGCTAGAGGAGGTGTGTCACTGGGGGCGGGTCTTGAATCCAGCCTTACCTGCCAGGTGTGTAAAGAGCCAGCTTCAGCTCTGGCTGTCTATGCTTGCCGATGTTGGCTTTTCTCTCTCTGCTGTCATCGTATGAAGTGACTCAGCTTCTGCCATGATGGATTTTACCCTGGGGTCCGTAAGCTTGCAATAAAACCTGTCCTCCTATAAGCTGCTTTTGGTCAGATGTTTTTCCCAGCAACAAAAAGGTAACTGCCACAGTAAGAAAGCCAAACCTAAGGGCACTAAGATTTTTCTGGAAGTTTTATAGCTATAGGTTTTGGTTTTCATTATTTGATTCATTTTGAGTTAATTTTTGCATAAGATCTATAGAAAAGGCCAAGATTCATTTTTTTTAATTTTTCAATTTGCACATGATCACTTAACTGTTACAGCACAATTTATTGAGAACATCATTTCCAACTGAATTTTCTTAGTATTTTACCAAAAAACACTGAGCATATATGTGTGTTCTATTTCTCTATGACTATTCTGTCCCATTGACAATAGCCAGTGCCACGCTGTTTCATTTATTTTGTAAGCACTGAAATTGATTGTATAAATTGTTCAACTTTGGCTTTCATTTTCAAAACTTTTGACTCAGTACTAGGCCTCTTAAACTTCCATATAAATTTTAGAATTAATTTTTCTGTTTCTTTCCAAAAAGGTTGTTTAGATTCCAAATGAGACTGTTAAGAATATATAGCTCTTTTAGAGGACAAATTATTTACTTATAACATTGTGTATCCCAAATATATGCACTGTGACTCAGCATTCTCTTCCTAGGTATATATCTTAGAAACTTTAGGACAAATGCACCCGGAGGCATAAACAAAGATGCTTCTAGAATTTGTGCTTATAATAGAAAATTACTGTAAAATGTTGTTTATCATTTGAGAAGATAAAAATGTCATGGCATATTTATGCATAAATATGCATATTACATATGAATGAAAGTTAACAATGAATTGGTCCACAGACATAATGGTTAATTTTTTTAAAGATTTTTTATTTATTTGATCAAGATAAAGAGGCAGAGAGAGAGAGAGAGAGAGGAGAGAGAATAGTCCTGCCAGGGCCTCTAGCTACCGCAAACAAACTCTAGATGCATGTACCACCTTGTGTATCTGACTTATGTGGGTACTAGGGAATAAAACTTGGATCCTTAGGTTTTGTTGGCAAGCTCCTTGACCACTAAGCAATCTCTCCAGCTCCCATAATGGTTATTTTTAAAGGATTATAAGTAATATTATTCTATCAGTATTACACTGAGAAACATGTAAAACTAATAACATTGCTTTAGAATATAAATATATATGATAAGGATAGACAGAGGAGCTAGAGAATGATAAATTCCCAGTTCAAGAGACAAAATTTGTTAGTGGAGGGAGAAAATAATAAATTTTGGCGGGCCAGCCTCAAATTCTTGCATTTCTTAATCTTTATGGCAAGAACATAGAAGTATATTGACACACTGTTCTATATGGAATGTATGTGTTTTATACTTTATCTTTCTAGTTAATATTTAATAAAATCATTTTTAAAAAGAAAAAAATTATTGATGAGGAAGAGTAAAGGTACAAAAGACTACATACTGGTGAAATGTGGTGAAATGAGGCCAAGACATTTATATTTCCTTTTTTTTTTTTTTTTTGCAATTATGTAATTGATTTCTTCGCTATGTCATTCTACTTTCAGCCTATGAACTTCAAAACAATGTCTTGAATAATAGCCAGAGTCACCAGTGTAAACCTGCTCAGATTACGTTTTTGTCTCCTACCATCTAAAAAGTAACTAATGCATTTAAAAATGTGAGAATAAATGTTGTTTGAGGAAAAATACTACAGAAAGTAAAAGAGGCAACCTGCCTCCTCTCCACCCCTTCATCATGTTTTCAGACATTTCATTTGCCCAAACTATCTACACACAGGGTAAGCACTTTGCCCTTAAACGGTGCTCCTGACAAATGGCTGTCTGAGGAATGTTGGCACACTTATCAGATGAGGCCCATTACTTGCCCAATAACTATAAAATCTCTTAACTCAAGAGAGAAAAATAATCCAGATAAACCAAGAAATCTTGGTGGCATCCAAAAGTCAATGAGTAATGCGGCTGAGCCCCATGGCCCTCTGGAACTGATGATGAGCTGAGCCCCATGGCTACAGGACGACCCTGTCCAGCAAGGGGCTCAGCTGAACTTGTTATTTATGTCTGTCCCCTCTACTCACCTGACAGGCAAGAACTCTGCCTTCTCCTCTTAGAATCTCCAACACTTAACATTGGTGCTCACTATGTCTCCTTGGTTAATATATGGACATGCCAGTTGACTAAAAATAATAACTTAAAGCCATCCTCTATGGCACATTTTTGTATTTTCTGTTTTAACACAAAAGCTTGCATCCTGTGGAAATGTCTATACAGTTTCCAAAATTTTGAAGACATAATTCAAATATACACTTGATACTGAAATGATGCTACCAGTGACATAAATGAAATTAATCCCTCTCTGTTCTTAATTCACTTTTGTGTTTGGTGCCAAAGAAAAAGTATGAAAGCCTTCAACTTTGAAATCTTAGACACCAAAGATACTATATATTGCTCAGGTGCCTTTCTTTGGTTCAGCAAGACAAGAAATTCCACCAAAATGTTTGTTATAATACATTTGATGTGGAGAAAATATTAGCTATGAGGAAGAAATTAAAGAAAGGAAATACTGGGGCTAGGGAAATGACTGATTTGTTAGACACTTGCTTTTGACACCTGCCAGCCAGAGTTCGGTTCCACAGCACCCATGTAAATCCAGATGCAAAGTCTAGTACATGCATTTAGCATTTGTTTGCAAGGGGCATGAGACCCTTGTGTGTCATATACACACATAAATAAATAAATAAATAAATAAATAAATAAATTTTTTTTTTTTTTTTTTTAAGGAAAGGAAATACTCTAAGGGTTTAGCACAGGAAGTTTCCTGTAGTGAAAAAGGCCTTACCAGTCAAGGCATGCACATGTTTTCAAGAATACATGTCATGTTCCACACATTCAGATCATCTGAGGGAAAACTTTTGGCCACCTGGACAAAGTAAAATATTTTGGAAATCTTTGAAGAGTCAGAGGCCTCAGTAGCCACACAGCGATTCCCATGTGGAAATCTATGGAGCCTGGACCATGGTTAAGCATGACTTACAGGTGAGAAATGACAGACACACAGATACACATACACACACACATACACACACACGGCCTCTAGAAGACTTTGGTCTGACTGAGACCTCCAGGGTTGTATATTTTTGTTTTGTGTGCTTAGTATGAATTTGTGCCCATGTCCTCCTCCTGGAAGGATCTTTGTTGGTTACAGATAAGATGAGCATCTTTGCAGGTATTCTGATGCTAGGAGAGAACTGAAACTACATTTACCAGGAAGAGCTGCTTTCTGTTTGCAGTGGAAAATGGATCCCTAGCTGTGCAGGAGGCAGAGAAACTGCCACTCCCTGTGACCTTTTAATTCATTGCACCTGGCTACTGGGTGACTGGTTGCACCCAGAGCCCAAAGCCCACACGTCTCTCCCTCCAGTGCTGATTCATGGTGTATGAATTTGAGGACAATGTGGGCCATTATGATTTTGAAAACCCCCACAGCCTGTGATTCTAGGTTTCTCCTTTGAACTCCATTTACAATTGAGGATTTGGTACTAGAGTAGAGAAAAACCATACTTTTTTTGTTTTGTTTTGTTTTGTTTTGTTTTGTTTGGTTTGGTTTGGTTTGGTTTCAGTCAGAAAAGGAAGAGTTAGAAAGAAACCTCAGAAATCCATAATTCCAGAAGCAACAATGGTTATGCCCCATGTGGTTAAAGGGTTGAAGAGAATAAGGCTAAGCTGAAACCACTGGTTTTGCTGGTGGTTGTATCCTGTTGAGAAATTAATATTACAACTATGTCAGCCAGGCGTGGTGGTGCACGCCTTTAATCCCAGTGCTCCGGAGGCAGAGATAAGAGGATCTCTGTGAGTTCGAGTCTACCCTGACACAACATAGTGAATTCCAGGTCATCCTGGGCTAGAGTGAGACCCCTACCTCGAAAAACCAAAAAAAAAAAAAAAAAAAAAAAAAAAAAAAAAAAAAAAAAAAAACAGAAACAAACAAACAAAAATCTCTGTGATAAGAGGTGTGGTAAGAAGAACATGGCATCCTCGGAGGCGGGTATTGCGTTCATGTTTATAGACAATGGAATCAAAAGATAAGAAATTTCTTGCACTGTGACTTAGTTTGAGCTGCTATAATAGAATGCCAGACTCTGGGTGACTTAAACAAACAAACAAGAAAAGCTTATTTATCACAATTCCGGAGACTGAACATCTGAAGAACAGGGTACCAGCACAGTAAGTCCCTAGGGGATGGCTTCTTCCTGCTTTGAAGCTTCCAGGGTTGAAGATGGCACCAGCCAAAGAAGCGTTCACACGAGGAAGAGAACAAGTGCCGTCCCCTCATCTCCTTACAACACCACCCATCTCACCCCCTCAGCCAAACTGAATTAACTTCACACACACCACCCCCACATGACATCCCAGGATAGATTAGGGCTGGGCCATATGAATTGTGGGGGGGAACTCACACATTCTGTTGCCAGGGAGCTATTTTTTGAGGTTTTAGCATAGTTTTCTTATTAGTTAGTTGCAAGATGCCAACTGTTCGCCAAGTAATATTTTAGCAGAGTAAATTGTAAATCTATAGTAATACAGTAAAATCTATATGATTTTGGCATTTTACCATCTGGAAAGATGTGGAAAACAACATTTCTGATAGTCCATATGCTGAATCAAGCTGAGGATTGCCAGTCCTGATCAGCTGAGTCCCAATGTAGGAGATATAAATAAACACATTTCAAACTTCTTCTGGGGATGAAAACATCTTCAACGTAGCATCGTGGAATGTTATACCCGCACAATCATCCCAGCCAACCATCTCCTTTCAGAGATGGAGAGCCCGTGGAGAACAGAGAATGACTGTGGAAGTCATCTCCAACCTAGGGGTATGTAATTTTAGGAACTCATTTGCCACGTTCTCACTCTTCTTATAAATAAGTGAGCCGCACCTGGTTCCAGTTACATAATTAGTCACCAGTACTGGTTTTCAATTTGTCTGGGTGATAAATGTGAAAGAAGTACAAGCGGAGTGGCGTCAGATTGGAATCAGCTGGCCCTATTTCATGAGATAATAAATAAATTAATTTTAAGCTTCTCCCCCAAAGGAGAAATTATCTAGAATATTTCACTCAGAAAATCAAGTTTTGTCAAAAAGAGACTGCCATTGGTCGTCTCCTAAAATCCTCCTCCCATATCACTGACAGGCGTACTTAATGATGTCTATGACTACGCCAGCTGTCCAATCCTAAGCAAACAGAATCGAGGAACTGGCGGTCCATGACACAATGAGCAAGCTGAACAAAGGCATTCTCAAGGCAGGCAGGAAAGTGAGCAAGCCCTGACCCACAGGGGACAATGACAACAATTGCTTTGTTTAAGCTGCATGAGGGAGCTGCAGAGTGAATGCCAACTGCACTTAGGGAGCCTCCTGTCCAAATTTAAGCAGACAAGACTCCATACTGAGAGATCCGAAAAATGCTTCCTTATGAGAGTGGTGCCCAAAGAGCTCAGAATCTGGAGTTGACCAGAAAAACGGTACTGGGCTGCTTTTATGAACTTTTTCTTAGTGCTCCCAGTGAGTGGTCCCTACGTGAATATGCCTTAACTATCAGAGCTTGGGTAATTACATCAGCAAGAAAAACAAGAGAATCCAAAAATGCAGACTGGAACTCCTGAACATATTTTTTTATTAAAATAATCTATACCCTAAGGGATCTGAAACATCAGAGCCAGAAAAAGAATGCACTTAGAAGTCCCTAAAAATGGCTGAGATGAAAAAGAGAAGTTGAGAGCAAATATACAACTGACTTAGGTCAGGCAAAGACTTAGAATCATTGAAGATGCCAATTTGCCAAAAAGGAACCCCTGTTTTGTACTTCCCTTAACCCCTCAAATGATTTCATTACAGCAAGCCTAGAAGATCAATTTTCTCTTTGTGTATAATGGTTAAGGAATTGGGGAGTCAACACTTTAGATTTTATGCATAAGATTATGCGTCCCTTGCATGTCTCAGGAAATTCTAAAACTTATTCTTCCTACAGTGAGATAGAAATTATTTATAATACTCTCATGCTCTGAACATCATGTTTGTCTAACATTTGGTATGATTTCAAAGACCCTCTCTGCGCAAAAAGTATCAAACAATATTATCAGTGAACACATAATTGTCAATCATTACCAACAGGACTCCACTGTAGCTGTGATGACCTGCCCCAGGTGACCTATTGATTATGTGCATATTCCTCCAAAGGACTGGCTTAGTCACTTCAAGTTGCTCTAACAGATTCCACAGACAATCTGGTTTAGAAAATACAAACATAGTTTTTTTTTTTTTGAAGGCTGAGGAAATCCACCCTCAATGTGCTACCAGGCCTGTGAGGCCCCCTTTCTGGTCTTCTGACAGCTGTCTTCTCACTGTGTTGTCACCTGGTAGAGAGCAGAGACCTTGAGAACAAGCTCTCCTGTCGCTGATTACAGTGCTCCAACTTCAGACATGAGGGCTTAGCCCTATTTGACTATATTAGCTCCCAAACGCCCAACTTCCTAACATCATTGCTCAACATGAGAATTTTAGGATTAAAATATAAGAATAGTGGGTGGAGTTATCCAGCCCATAGCAAAGACATTCTCAAATTCTCCCATGAATCAATATCTCATCCATTATTAAACTACTACTGAAACAATCTACGTATATATTATGTCTCAATCCACTTGAGTTTTTTTAATATTTCATTTTTATTATTTTAAAGATTTTTTTATTTTATTTATTTATTTGACAGAGAGGGAGGGGGAGAGAGAGAGAATGGGTGTGCCAGGGCCTTTAGCCACTGCAAAGAAAATCCAGATGTGTGAGCCCCCTTGTGCATCTAGCTAACATGGGTCCTTGGGAATCAAACCTGGGTCCTTTGGCTTTGCAGGCAAACACCTTAACTCCTAAGCCATCCCTCCAGCCCCACTTGAGTTTTTATACCAAATACCTTGAACTGAATAATTTTTAAGAAATATAAATGTATTTTTCCCAGTTCTGGAGGCTGGAAGTCCAAGATCAAGGAGCCTCCATGCTGCCTGGTGAGGGTTTGTCTATGCTTCCTGCAAGGGACTTCTTTTTCACCCCTGGGCAGAGGGGCAAATAAAGGAATAAGTGACTTTCTCAAAGCCCTTTATAAGAGCTCGAATCTTGTTCATGAGAACCCCACCTGTAAGTATTACTGCACTGGGGATTAAGTTTCAACTTGAATTTAGAGGGACATAATCATTCCAACTTCCAGATGGGCACTTTGGAACACCAGCCAGAAAAGTTAAAATAACAAACTGAGATTGTAGCAGAATGAAGCAGACTATGAAATAAAAATATACATTTTTTTGAGGCTGTGCCTGGACAATCTTAGGCAATATGAGAAAGGCACAGTTTCTGTCTTCAAAATACCTGCTATTTAAGGGACAACCACCCATCTCCCTGTAGGGAATTAAATTCTATCCAAAGTGGAGCCAAATGGACAGTATTTAATTCAGTAGTCCAGCATTAAGAACTCCCTCCCTTCTGTGTATCAATGCCTGCTTTTCCACCCTTGCACCCCTGTGTGTGCACGTGTACACACACACACACACACACACACACACACACACACACAAAAGAAAGAAAAGCATCTGCATTCTCCTGGTAAAGGCAAAGGAAAGCGGAAGCACAATGATCAGAAACGTCCGGCCAGATTTCCTGCACTGTTAGCTGGAATTAGAATAAGCTTTTTGCGCTTATGCTTGTCACTGATTAAGTAGAAACAACATAATTCCTTTATTGCAACTGAAAACCACCCAGCTGTAATACAGCGCAGGCAGAAGGATGGTTGCAAGGTGCAGCGGCTCCCGTATGTACTGCCAGCACTCAGAAGATCACAGCAAGAGGACCACCAACTTGAGGCCAGCCTGGGATAACCAACCAGTAAGTTGCAAGCCAGGCTGGACTCCATGGTGAGACTCAGTATTAAAAAACAAAGCAAACAAACAAATCATGGCACTGCAGAGGTAGTTGTGGAAAGAGTATGAGACTGCTGTCCTGGCTACCCAGAAAAGCATCTCTCTGAAGATGGTGATAGACACAGGGCCTACACCTATTAAATTCGCTCTACACTAATAGCGGTTACCCCATTTATCCAGTGCTGACTTCACTCTCCGTTGGAGAATCTGCTTCTCTTTTTCAGATGGATGCAGAACCTGAGGAGAGAATCAGCCCATCACATCCCACCAGGGCCCCAGCTGAAGCCATAGGATAATGGGGGAAACAAGCAAAAGTGCTGCTTTCTTGGTCTGGTACCAGCACAAGGGTGAAGGAGATAGACACAGAGAACACTCAACTCCTTCCAAACCAGAGATCCAGAGACACAGAGGTTCCCAAGACCTCATCACTGAAGTAGACCTAAAATGAACCCAACATGGCTCAGGAAAATTCACGGAAGAGGAGTGGAAAGATTGTTAGAGCCACAAGTTGGGACAGTATGCACAGGGACATTGCCTCTTCCCCATAACAGATCAACTCCCCCACTATGAACCATCCACAGTCCACATGGGGATAACTGACATCCCCAATGAGGAAGGTCCCTTCGGAGAGGGGAGGACAGGGAGGAGGGTAAGGATGGTACCAACATGTTCTATTTACACACTGAGTATGTATATAACTAATAAAGAAAAAACTTAATAAACAAAAATATTAATTAATACTTTTTTAACTGAAAAAAAAGTAGAAAATAAGAGAGCAGAGAGCTCAGCAGTACAGGATATTTCTACCCTGCCCTCCAAGGCTCAGGGAACATTGCAGAAGAGGAGGCGGAAAGAATATAAGAGCCACAGGGTACGTAGGCATACAATGAGGCACTGTTCTGACATGAACTGACTGGCACATTCATGGCACCATAGTGGGTATGGATACTCCCACAACAGCAGCACAGCTCTGAGCCCAGCAACGTTTGACATGGTAGATGGAGGAGGACAAAAGGAAGGAGGCAATAAAACAGAAGAAGAATGACCTTAAAAGAGAAGGGTCTTTGGAAGTGAGGGGTGGGGAAGACAGAACAAAAGGGGATACAGGGATGGGAACAAATGAAATCACCACATCGTCATATATCACAGTTTATGAAAGTCAAAATATGAAGTCATAGCAATATTCCATCACGGATGTTGGAGGGACTCATGAGTCTCTAACCCTCTCTGAGGAGCTAATGGCAATTAATGATTGCTGGGGGAGGCGAAGGTGTTTCTCCGGTGATGTAACCACTGGTAAGTTTCCCACACTCCACTATATACCACCTTGACCATGCTTAATCCAGCAACCCTGTTTAAATAGTGGACACACACACAGCACCAAAGCAGAAGCAGGACTGGCTGAGGAGAAGAGGGGGTTCAGCAGACAAGAGAAGGTAATGAGGGAATGAATATGATCAAAATATAGTGTATATGTATAAAATTGTCAAAAAGTAAAATTTAATGTATTTTAAAATAAAATATGAAATCATGGATTCCAATATATTAAAATTGTAGATCTCCTGAAAATCTCAGACATAATTAAAGTTAAGTCTATGCACTGTTAAATTAGATTATCTCTGATAATTCCCATATGCTAGGTTGGCAAGTAATTTCTTTTCTCGTATTGAACTCCATCCACTTAGCGTTGTGAACGATTTCTTCCCTCTCCTCATATGAATGGAATTAACTGTACACTACTTTAATTGTAGGGAATCCCATTTCCCCCATGAAAATAAAGAAAAATCCCAAGACACAATGTAGATAAAACAAATTGGCAGTTAATGTGGGTGAGAGAAAAATGAGAAAACTATTCACCACTAAAGGTCTTATTCTTCAGACATGAGAAGCAACAGAGGGATTTTAAAGGCAGATTTTCATTTCGTTGGATCTCATAATTTATAATGTTTTTAAACTATGACATTTTCCAAGGAAATTGGTTTCCTTACATATTTCATGAGACCTACATGAAGTTTTAAGACTTTGGCATCCATTGCCATATCTTTTAAAGAATGGAATTAAGTAGATAGGGTAAAGAAATCATAATGTGCATAACCCTCTCCCAGGTAGCCATGGCTTTTTCTTAATGCTTCCATTAACAAAGACCAAAGTCACACAAGACAGAACACTTGCAGTCTCAACCAGACACAGGCACCCTTGGGAGGTTTTAATTGAACTGACTTTGCCTAGAAATTCCATGAACATCATTGAATCTTCAGTTTTATTTTTTTTATTTGACAGAGAGAGAGAAAAAAAAACAGGCAGATAGAGACAGAAAGAGCGAGAGAATGGGCACACCAGGGCCTTCAGTCACTGTAACAAACTACAGATGCATGTGCCACCTTGTGCATCTGGCTTACATATGTCTTGGGGAATCAAACCTGGGCCCTTTGGATTCGCACACAAGTGCCTGAACCACTAGGCCATCTTTCCAGCCCAAATCTTGAGTTTTAACAAGCCAAGAAAAGGGGGGGTATGGGGGGGGGCCTACTCAAATGACCTTTTTTATGGAAAGCAAAAAATAAAGGAAATTTACTGGACCAATGAACTTTGCCTGTCCATGTGGATATTCACATTTCGAATTCTGTGCTATAGGATCTCAGAGAAGGTTCTGCACTGTCCTTTCCTCTTTTCTACACTTAAATAGGAGTAGTGATACTTCCAGACCATAACGTAACATCACCTTCAGTGGAGGCTCAGACAGCAGGAAAATTATGGACAGACAATAACAAGGTCCCAGTTCCTTACCCTACCACAGTTATGCCCTTTCCCCCCTTCCTAGCCCAGTACATTTTCCCCCACAGAGTAGGTTGGATCCCAAGAGCTGCTAAAACTTCATTATGTTCCCAAAAGTGCAAACACATGCTCAATATCACTGCCCTGGGCACAGTATCACTTAGACACACTACCCTTGTCTTCATGCAGCGGTAATGGTCCTTCAAGGAATGATGCTTTAAATTTCACATGATGACAAGGACCAAAAACAAATCAGAAAGAATAAACTGAGAAACAAATTATGCCCCAGTAAAATACAAATCTCACAGCAGCAATTTTGTTTTATTTTGTTTTTTTTTGTTTTCAAGTTAGGGTCTCATTCTAGCCCAGGCTGACCTGGAATTCACTCTGTATTCTCAAGGTGGCCTTGAACTCACGGCAATCCTCCTACCTCTGCCTCCTGAGTGCTGGGATTAAAGGCATGCACCACCATACCTGGCTCAGCAATCTTTTTTGATGCCCAGAAGTAAAAGTATCCAGGATGGAGCATGCAGGACCACAGGCTCTGCCATCTTCACCCGTTTCACCACTTGCCCCTATGAGCTGTGCCCCAGCTTCAGCTGATAGTATACAACTCAAGTGTAGTACCCACCTTACCACTGTCAAATCTTAGCGCTAGAAGAGACCCTGGTGATTTGAAACTTCACAACTAATTTGCTCGACAGCAAGAGCAGAATGAACGGGAGTCATCTTCTTCGGTACTGTCTCTCATTCATCTGGGATTTGTTCCGTACACACCCTAATTCAACTTCTTGTTCCACGATGAAAGCCTCACCACAGAATGAGCTAGGGTATCGCTCTTTGAGTTCCTGCGATGCTCACAGGCAATCACAGCGGTCCCGTGCATTAGTCATTTCCCATAGGAAAGCCTCACAAGGGCCGCTCAAGAGTGGGGACTGCTTCACACTGCTGCACCTCTGAGCGTGGCTTCTGTTGAGCACAGGCAAGGTGGCTCAGTAGTCACTGAGGGGCTAATTCACTTCAGGTCACATCACCATTTCTTTCCGGGTAGGCTGGGTGAGGCAAACACCCACTAGTCCCTTAAAAAGCAAAAAACAAAAGCTATTCCTGTCTTCAACGTGGCACTGTTTTAGCCCAATCCAGCACTCGTGGTTGAAAATTCAAAGGGAATTCATCTCAGGTGTAGATACGGGGAAAGACTGAATGCTGAGATGATTGATTGCTTTCAGATATCAATGTGAGGGTGTTGCTGAACATGTGTGTCAACTTATGACACAATTAACCTCTCTGAAGGCTGAATTCCTCCCCTGAACTCATGAAAATTAAAGACCAACGTGAATGTCAAGGACAAACTACACCAATTCTCTAAGATAACACCTCCCCATGGCTATGTTTTATCTTCCTAGGCGACTTCCTTTACAGATGCTGTCAGATGACTAAGGAGTCAAAACTACAGCATGCTTATCATGAGACTCCTCCCTGAGAGAGGCCTGTGACAGAATTGTTCACCCCTCAATGGCTGGTGTCTTTGTGGATCAGGACAGGCAGAGGAGTTGAAAAGGGTCCCCTTGGGTCACCTTACCAGGTCTTACCACATACACAACCACCTTGGAGCACCTTGGCCAGTGAACACCTAGGACAGTGTTCTTTTCCCAGCTCACCCTGCGTGCTCAGGACCCCTCTCAACAAATGAGGCCAGTCATTTTGATTGGTCACCAAATTCAGAACATAGCACCATTATTCTTCTCTACCCTCTCATAACCAGAAGAGGAGTGTTGAATATGGGCCAGATGTTCACGGAAAATCCCTTTAATGATTCAAGATTTATAAAAAATCATGATGTTTGAGCCGGGTGTGGTGGCGCACACCTTTAATTCCAGCACTCAGGACACAGGAGGGTCGCTGTGAGTTTGAGTCTACCCTAATGCTACAGAGTGAATTCCAGGTCAGCCTGCGCTATAGTGAAAAACTACCTCAAAAAAACCAAAAAAAGAAAAAAGAAAAAATCATGATGTTTAGTAAAACAACATTATTTTTATATTTTATTTACTATTGTTTATAAGCAGAGAGCAAATAAACTCCAGACTCATGTGCATGTAGTTGTACATGGATACTAGGAAATTGAACCCAAGCCATCAGGTCTTGTAAGCAAGTACCTTTAACCACTGGTCATCTCTCCAGCAACCTATTTTTAAATAGTTCATTCCCTGATTATTCTTTTTCAAGTGGTAAAAAAGAGGAAATTTTCTGATGGAAATTAAAACAAATATGTATTGCATATATGCCAGGTGTCAGACAGACACATTTCATATGTCCTGTATTTCCGAATTACACATACACCTGGAGCCCTTCACCTACTTGCAGTGTCTTGGTAATTCACTGTGCCTGGCAAGGAAAGGTCACTTTGGATAGTTCAGAGATGGTCAGGGGTGTGTGTGTGTGTGTGTGTGTGTGTGTGTGTGTGTGTGTGTGTGTGTGTGGCGCTTATCTCCTGGCTGTTTTTCTTAGTTACTCAAGGTCTCTTTTCGGCTGGTGGGAACCCAGGGCATTCTATGACTCTTGGCTGAAAATTGCAAAGTAACTAGCTGTCAATCAAATGAATGAATAGTTTACCTGAAGAGCAGCATTTCCAGGGCAGCAATACGTTTCAACAAAGGGCTGCCAGAACTTCCTGGGCACCATCAATAATATCAAAAAGCCTCACGAGAGAAGTTGTTTTCCCTAACCCTAATGCACAGTCCTACAGGAACAGAGATACGTTTGTGACGTTGGAAGAAAAATGAGCTTAACTTCTCAATCAATAGTAGAGCTGTGGCCACATTTCACAGCAGCCACATAGGCGGCAGCCACAACATTAGAAAACCAGAGCTCAAGAGCTGTGGGCCAGTTATGCTCAAAAGAGACCTCCCTGCATCTTTCCTTTTGAATTTCTAAACAGAGATACTGCCTTTCTTCAAGATAATCATGGGTATGGGAACCATTGCTTTTGGTGTTCCTGTTTGAATTTTACTAAGAAAAACTAATATATCTCTTTTTTTTTCATTTATTTAAGTTCAATCAATAATTAGCTGAGAATAAAGTTCAGTGGCAGAAAGTGTCTACCTAGCTGGGTTCCATACTCAGCACCATTTAAAAATAATAAAATAAAAACAGCACCAGGCTGGGCGTGGTGGCACACACCTTTAATCCCAGTACTTGGGAGGCAGAGGTAGGAAGATTGATGTGAGTTAAAGACCACCCTGAGAATATACAGTAGAGCAAGAACATACCTCAAAAATAATACCATTAATAAACTGTACTGAGGAGGGCCATCAGCCAGAGAAGAGGGAACATAAGAGTACAACCCCATGCAAATGTGAACAATATGCAATATGCAATCTGTTCTTTCAATAAAGTTCTCAACTTTAAAAAAATCATCAATAAACCAAGTGTAGTGGTGAACACCTGAAATCCCAACACTCAGGAGGGTATGTGAGTTTCTAAGTAAGCCTGGGCTGCCTAGTACGACACTCCAAAAAAAAAAAAAAAAGACGGGAGAGAGGAAGAAAAGAAGAAAAGAAAAGAAAAGAAAAGAAAAGAAAAGAAAAGAAAAGAAAAGAAAAGAAAAGAAAAGAAAAGAAAAGAGAGAAAAGGAAATAAGAGGAAGAGAAAAAGAAGAAAATGAAGGGATAGAGAGGGAAGGGGGAAGGGAGAGGGGAAGGGAGGGGATTGGAAAAGAGAAGAGAAATGGGGAAGAGAAAAGGGAAGGGGACAGAAAAAGTAAAGACAACACTAGCTCATAATGGGAATCTTCCTTGTAACTCCTCCTCCCTGCTGCAGCCAGCTGGGAAATAGGGAACCAATTGGGAAATTGGATTTATCACTGGAATGGCTCCAAAAAAGACAGTGTAGCCTGGGAGGCAGATAGAAGCCATCAGGACGGTTGCTGGCATGTTCCTGTCTTTTCCTGTAAGAATGCAAAGTGGGACGGGTACAAGAGAAGGTCATGGGAGTGGATTGTGATCAAAATGCACTATACCCATGTGTGAAAACTGTCAACAAAAAGGTTTAAAAAGACCAAAAAGAGGGCTGGAGAGATGGCTTAGGGGTTAAGGCACCTGCCTCCTAAGCCTAAGAACGCTGGTTCCAATCTCCAGGTCCCACATTTAGCCAGATGAAAAGCGACGCAAGGGCGTGATGCTGCACTTGACCACAAGGGGGCGCACGCATCTGGATTTCATTCTCAGCAGCTGAGACACTGCTGGCAAGCCCATCTCTGTCTTCATATCTCTCTTTCTCTCTCTGTGTGTGTCTGTGTCCCTCTCCAAAAAATTAAAAAATAAAAATAAACAAAAAGACCAAAAAGAGTGCAAAGCAAGAGCATCTGCCCATGTCTGTCAAGCCCAAAGACAGAAGAAACCAGAATTGTCTGTACTGGTGGGGCTGTATAGCCCTGAGCTGAGGAGGTAAGTTTTGGCAGCAGAGGCACATGTGTGCAAACCACACATAACACACACTTTATTCAAAAAACATGTATTGGGTGCCTGGTATGTGACAAGGTACTAATTGTGAACCAGCCCCAACCAGCAGCCCCATTTCCCAAACAACTGAAGATGCTCACACTGCAAATTGTGAGGGCCAGAAAGAGGAAAGCCGGCTGGATGCCCTTGTATCCATGGGAAATACATCATCGGGAACAAGTACTCAGGCTGTTCTGTCACCTCAGCTCTTGGGTGGGCAATCTTGTGATTCCCATCCAGATGTTTTATCGGGATAATAGCACGTACATCGGTAAAGTGAGTGTGGATTACTTTTCCCTTGACCTGGAACTGCCTGTATGGTAAATGCAATGATGAGGCGGGAAAAGGCACAGGCACATTAACACACAAGTACAGCAGGAGACAGGGGAAGGTCCTCGTGGTATTAAGACCTAAGATTTAGTCTTAGTAGCACATGTATCTGGACATCTGGGAATAGTAGTAGGATCTCACATGATATGGCTGCAAGTTTCCCTCTATATAGATAAAAACCTATGAGGCAAACAATATCCTTAAGTATTTGCTTGAATGTGAAATGTCCCCCATAATCTCCCATGTCTGTGATTATATCTTATTATTCTCAATCCCTAGCTGGTAGAACCGTTGGGAAATAGAGTATTGCTGGAAGAGGTGTGTCACCGTGGAAGGACCTTGAGGTTTAATTAGTCCAATGCGTTCACTGGACTAGATTGCTCAGTCTGGCTGCTACCTCTCTGCTGATGCGACAAGTTGTGATGCCCAGCATCTGCTCCACCATGCTTGCATTGCCATGATGAAGCTTCCCCTCAAGACTGCAAGCCAAAATAAACCCTTTCCTCCCATCAGCTGCTTTGGTTGGGTTGTTTTGCCTCAGCAACAAAAAAGTCAAAAGCAGGCTGCAGCGATGGCTCAGCTGTTAAGGCACTTGCCTGTGAAACCTGAGGACCCATGTTTAACTCCCCAGATCCCACAAAAGCCAGATGCACAAGGTGACGCATGCACAAGGTAGCACATGCATCTGGAGTTTGATTATAGTGGCTGGAGGTCCTGGTACACCAATTCCCCCCCATACACACACTCATAACAAAGGACAGTCTATTGGGCTTGCCTAAAAAAAAAAAAAAAGCTAAAAGCATGGTTCATGCTTGTTTCCAAAAGCAGGGACCTTCTTTCTATGGAACTATTCCGAGAAGCCAATCATACCCAATCACATTCAGAGGCCATCCCAGCCCCCTGTAACTACCCAACTTTTCCTCACATTCCCACTGCTCATTATGTGCCCACATTCAGACACCATGGGGCTCAGTGTGGTGTAGAGTTCTCAAACCCCAGGGTGTAGGGACATGTGATCAATGAGCTGTTGATGGGTCATGTGTCCAATGCTGGGTGCTTAGCCACCCCTGCCCCACCGCAGCCCGAGGGTAATCTTCCCTCAGCAATGGGGTAATAGGAAGGCTGGTCAGAGACAGTCTGAAAACTGGATGCAGAGTTCAGGCCCAAGAGCTAGGCTGAGAACAGGGTCCTGAGATGTGCATAGATGTGCATAGACAGACTGAGAAAGACCTTGGACCAGTTATCAACAGAAGGACTGAGGCAAATATAAATGAGTCAATGGACACTCAGCCTCAAGGGGAAAAAGAGCAGAACTCTGATTACAAAGATTGAATCATGAGGAAGAATAATAGTGAGCAGGTCACCTTGATCCCAAGTTGTCTGAGCAGTTGACTATTTCCGTCTACATTCACCCCCTTTCTCCTTCCAGCCTTTCAATAAATAAGACAGACTTGTTTCCAAGGACCAGGGATGGAAACTAAATGATAGAGGGAGCCTGAGGGGAGCTCAAGAAGAATTGCCAGCCATGAAAAACTGAGAACCCTCTCCTTGGAGTGAGAGTGTCTAAGAACTACCTGCCAGGCTTCTGCCATCATCTCATCTTAATCACGCTACTGTTAGCCAAGATTAACACTAAATTGACAGGACTGTTTTTAAAACTGTTCTACAGCCTCCACGCACAGCTCTGGTTTCAGGCCAGGTCTTCTTGATTTTCAAAGTCGTCCCAAAGTCCTTCATTAGATGAGCTGGCTAAAGCCCTAGGACTGGAGGATTGATCACTGTCAAGATCACACATTGATTTCATTCTCTAATTTTTAAAAGTGGCTTTTATAATCATTATTTTGGTGGTATAATTGATTAAATTGCTCTATTCCTTCACCTTTAATTGAAAAGCTCAGCCCAGTGCTCAGTCACTATTGAATCTCCATTCATGTCTCAGGCTTTCTCATTGAAGCCAGGCCATTTCATTTGCATTTTCATTGCTCAATATGTTATCCTCCTTTGGTGTCCACAGGGGATTGGTTTCCAGGATCTTCCATGGATATCAAAACCCAAGCTAAAATCCCTTATATAAACTGTCACAGGGCGCACATAACCTCTAGAATCCTTTAATCACCTCTGGATTACTTATAATACCGAATACAGTGCAATCAGTATGTCAATGGCTGTCATTTAGTTTAGGGAATGACAAGCGTCACCTGCCCATGTTCAATATAGATGACATTTTTGTTCTGAACACTTTCGCTCAGCAGTTGGTTCAGTCCCTGGGTGCACAGCCCATTGGGTCACAGGGCTGACCATACTGTGGCCTCTGTGAGGTCTTCTGCATTCTGCACACTTCATACAACTAAGACCCATGTGTGAAGTACGAGCCCATTCGTTCTTTCAGTCAGGGTAGAAGCTTTGGGAATGTAGTCAAGAATACTTTCATTTTACGGGCTGGAGAGATGGCTTAGCGGTTAAGGCATTTACCTGCAAAGTCAAAGGACCCAGGTTCAATTCCCCAGGACCCACATTAGCCAGATGCATAAGGGGCGCATGCATCTGGAGTTCATTTGCAGTGGCTGGAGGCCCTGGTGCACCCATTCACTCTCACTCTCTCTCTCTCTCTCCCCCTCCCTCTTTCTTTCTGTCAAATAAATAAATAAAAGTGAAATATTTTTTAAAAGAATAGCTTCATTTAAGGAGTCTAAATTCTCCTTTTGGATATGAAATATGTCAATGAAACTGTTAATCAGGGTCCTGTCACTATATAGGTAGGTTTCAGTCTACTATACATGGTTGGCCATGTGGATTTGGGCGTGCGGTGGCACACCACAGTAGGAATGTGTGACAAAGCACACCAATCACTTCACAGTGGGAAGAAAGGAGAGAGGGAGGAAGGAACACAGAGAGAGAAAGAGAGAGAATACGCCACCATCATACTCAATGACATGCCCTCCCCATGACCTGAAGACCCGTTCCAGTAGGCTCCCCCTCTTAAAGCTTGTACCTTTCCCCAATAGCACCTCCCTGGGCAAGCCAGTGTTTGGCACATGAACCCTTAGGGAACACTTAAGAGCCCAACCATAACAAAACGAAGACAAGTTCTCTCTCTTACTTTACCCACATCCTCCTCAAATCTTGGATTTAGCATGAATGGATTGGATGGATGCATGGAATGATAAGGCAAGATCTCACACTAGGTTAAGCTTACCCAGAACTCATATGTAGACCACGCTGGCCTCTGACTCATGACAATCCTCTGTCTCCCTAAGGTTGGGATGAAAGGTGCGCACTGCCACACCAGGCTGTGAAATTATATTTATGAGACCAGAGGGCCTTGTGCTGTGAATGTGCTGTGACTAAGCAAACAGAGTCTGAACCTGCATGAGCTAAAACCCATCCCATTAGTCCAATGAATCAGGATATCGCTACGTGTCACTTTTCTTTTCTTGGAGACACCCCCCCCCCGGGAGCCTCTACCTTTGTCTCCAGGTTCGACTGGGTACAGGTCAAGTCAGCTGCTCTGCGCCTGTCCTCAGACACCCGGGGTTGTTGGACCTCTTCCGAGGCCCCAAGTCATTCCTGCTCAATTCCACCTCTCCTCAGATCTTCGTTTCTTCCTCACTTCCTTTCAGTTAGCAGTGGGTTTTGCTATGACATTTTTATACATGTACATCATTGCACTTTGCTTAGAATCACTCCCCTCCCTTTCTCTGCACATTTCCCTCCCCTCCATTTGCCCCTTCTGTATATATTAATCTAGATTCTTCATATGTGAAAACATGCAAATGTGTCTTTTATTCCTCCATGACCCTCCAGTCCTTCCCATTAGTTCTCGTCCTTTACCAAATAGTCTTCCTGTTACTGTCATGTCATATGTATTGCAAATGAGAAAAGCATGTGACATTTCATCCATTTTCCTACAAGCAAATAGCTGAATAAAACTCCATCATGTAAATATGTCTCATTTTTTTTACCTGTTCAGGTACTGACGGGCATATAGGCTGGTTGCATGTCTTGGCTTCTATGAATCATGCTGCCGTGAACAGCCAATGTGCATACATGTGGGACCTTCACTTAGATTGCTGGCACTGATGCCACCACAAGGCCAGTGTCTTCTTCACATGAGGATATGTTAAGGGTAGGTTTAGGTGCTCTGGATGGAAGCTCTGATGAGGTCCAGAATTCAAGTGTGTTGCTTTTGAGATAAGGGTCTAGCATATAGCTGGACTCAAAATTGCCATGTAGCGCAGGCTGCCTCCAGCATCCAAGTGCTGGCATCACAGGTCATGCCTCTGTTCTTTGGGACTGACATGATTGCTCCATTGCTGGCTGGTAGACCTGTGTGCTGCTCAGAAGTCTGATCCCAGTCCTAGACCTGCCCTTGATTTGGACTTACGTTTTCCACTTTGGCATTCTAGAAATTCACAATTTGTTTTTGTTTTTTCTTTCAGTTTTTAGTGCTGGTTTCTTGACCGACTCTGCCCTCTAGAGATTCATATTTTTAAGTTTGGGGAGATTTCTGGCATTGTTAAATTCCATCATTGCTTTCTCTTATTATAGTGTTCTGCCTCCATGGAACTTCCAATAATCACATTAGAGCCCCAGGTTTCTTATCTCTCCTTCCCTGACTCTTTGCTCATATTTACTCCCAGAAGACTTCCTCAACTTTACTTTTTAATTCTTCGACTTATCTTTTCGCACATATTTTAAATTCAGACCACCCTTTCAGGACTCCCACTTTCTCCTGTTAGCACAGAACAGACTAAATCTTCTTATTGTGTCTCTGCGGTTGTCTGAAGTTTTCTTATTTCTCTACTTTTTCAATTTCTTCTATTTACATGTTTGAAATTCCGACTGACTGCTCTTAGTATTTGCCTTCCCTACACTGATCTTGGGCAATATGCTGAGATGTGATAGCCTATGCTTTTCATTGTGGACGCTATTCAAAAGTGGTTCTAACACCTCCTCATGTCATTCCTAGTTCAAATGAAGACGTTACAAAGCTGACAGGATCACTGTGCATATTGGCAGCCTGGATGGTGGGTGATAGGACAGTAGGAGCTTTTCTACTGGTACACCTGCAAAGTCAGTGTGTATCCTTTGGAAAGTTCTTCTGTCTTGCAGAAAAGCATATAGGAGTGGGCAGGGAAGGGAGCTGCGCCCACCCCCCTCAGCAGATAGACATCTGTTTCATTCTCTCCCCTGCCCTGTGCCACTCCCTAACCCAGAGCAGGGTGCCCCAACCTTGTCACTGTTGACACTTGAGCTAGATAATTCTTCACCATAGGAAGCCACCCTGTATGCTGGAGGATACACTGCCAAATATTCCTGGGTGTGAGTTTCTGCCCCACAGTACCCTGGATTCTCTGAGGACAGGAACGTTCCTCTCTGTTTCTATAGTTATAAAGCTCTAGGCCACTCCACATATGAGACATGGGTGGCCTGAGGGACTCAGGGGTAGAGCAGACAAGGAGAGACCTAGCTGTGTTATCCTGGGTTATCTTGGCTGTAGGTGCTGCCAGGTGTCACTAATCAACTATGGGCCACTATGGGGGTCAATAGAAGACTGGTCAGTGGCAGCCTGCAGCTGGTCAGGGGCAATGTGCCCTCCCTGATCAAGAAGTCCCACACCTGACGCCTTCTCACTGCTGACTAGCTTTTATGTCTTAAACTTGCATTTCCATGCCCTTCTAGAAAGTAGCAGAGATGAGTCATGTGCTTACTTAGAGACATGTACCATATGGCAGACTCCTTGGTTGTGTGGTTTATCTGTTTATATACGTATACAAGCAGTCTCTTTAGGTTGCCTATAGAGTCTCATGATACTGGTCACCTACATTACATCTTCCTAGCTTAGATAACTTTGTTCATGTTCCCAGCAGACTAATACTTAAAGGAAGGTGGAAGGATTGACAGAACTTTGGGTCTATTTTTGTCAAATCCCTTTTGTAAAGCTAGGATGTAGCTCTCTTGGTAGAATGATTGTCGTAATACACTAACCTCGGGGTTTGATCCCCAGGACCACACAAACTGGTTATAATGGTGCACTCCTGCAAACCCAGCACTTGAGAGGTAGAGGCAAGAAGTCTAATGAAGTCAAGGTCATCTCTGACTACACGGTAAGTTTGAGGCCAGCCTGGGCTATATAAGATCCTGTCTCAAAAAATAATAATAATAATAATCTCTTTTAAAACCAGCCTGATTTTATCTTAACTAAATGCAAATAGGAAGACTGGAGGTGGCATGGGCTCCAAGTCAAGGCTACAATTTGTGGAAATCTGAACAGACGCCTCCTGGTGGACACACACAGCAATGCCTCAAAGAGGCCAGTGAGTAAGTAGCGAGGAATGCGAAAGAAGGCTGGGTTCAGCTACTCCCTTCATCCCATGAGGTCCTCAAACAAGGCTTGTCCTCCCTGGTGCCTGAACCAGAGCCTCAAGCATGCTAACAAGAGGGTCCCGCTGAGCTACACATGCCACTCAATTGCATGTTTTTAATCATGGTAGAGGGTAGTAGGTGGAAAGAGTGGTAATACAGCTACCACCTAATTTGCCAAGGCATTTTCCAAGAAGTACACATGTCTGTATGCTCCTTAGTAAGACTGGAGGAAGGAAAAGAGAAGAAAAAAAGATTAAGTCATTAAACATGCCAAAGACAGAAAGATGAAACACAAAGAAATTGAAAAAGAAGGGTGACTCCTATGATGAGTAGGAGGGCCGCTCTTCTTAAAGGCCAGGTGCAGGTTCCTCTATCTAAAAGCATTGTGGGTAGTGTCGTCAGATCCACTGGCTTTTTAAAACTTAATCTATGGCTTTCTGCACTGCTGCCTGAGTGATAAATGGGTGGAGCCCAAAGCCTTGTATGTCGTCTTTGGCCATTTAAGAGTGTGAACTCAAAACGGACTGGCAGATTCAGGGCTTTATAAAGCTGAATTAAATATAGCCCATTCTTCCCAAGCCTCGCTGCTCTTGCCAATGTAACTACTAGTAAGAGAAATGAATAGAGCAAATAAATGGTTTAATTTTAAATAAAAAGAGACCATGAGTGTGACAAAACTGGTTAAGTCGCCACCTTTTCTTCAGAACTGTGCTTAAGGCTCAGCTCCTCTGAGGGCCAGTGTGGCAGCCCTGACTCCCTGTTGGCTCCACTGGCCCTGCCTCCTTCCCTCTTCCCATCATGGCTATTCCATCTGAACATCCACTTCACTGGGGCCAGGAAGAGGCTGTGGGTTTTCAGTAGAGGATAGTATATGAATATATAAGATAACAGCTAACACAGAAATGTGTTCTTTCCATCCCACTTGGATGCAGAAATAATTTCTTTTTTAAAAAAGAAATATTTTATTTGCAAGTAAAGGGAGGGAGAGGCAAACAGAAAAAAGACACATACACACAGAGAGAGTGAATGAATGAATGAATGCATGCATGCATGCTCGGGCCTCTTGCCACTGCAGACTCCAAATGTATGTGCCACCTGGTGCATCTGGCTTTACATGGGTACTGGCATCAAACCAAGACAATCAGGCTTTGCAAGCAAGTGCCTTTAACCCCTGAGTCATCTCTCTAGTCCCAGAAATAATTTCTAAATTTAAATTTTCTAGAGGTCATTTCAATTTTAGTATTGTAAAGCCTATAAGAATAAGTGTTTTGCTATGTATGAAATATGTATGGTGTGTCTCTGTGTGTGCATGTGTACTATAAGAATGTGTATTCATCACATGCAGACACGTGTGAAGGCCAGAGAAAAATATTGTTTGTCCTCTTCTATCGATCTTCTGCCTCTTTTTCCTGGACACAGTCCAGATAAGACTGCCTGAGCCCGGGGATCCCCCTATCTCTGCCCTATCTGGACACTGCTGTGACTTTCTCACGTTTACACATGAAGTTGCCATCAAAACTCTGCTTGACATGTCTTCCTACAGAAAGTCATTGAAAAATTCAATGCATTTATTTGGTAAGACATGTTTGGACTAGGGACATACCCAGCACGGGGGTTATAAGCATGTGAGACTATCCCAGTACTTTTCAGGGGTTGTGAGGAGCAAAGTCTGCCCTTCATGCTGACACAACATGCACTCTTAATGGCTTGAATCATCTCTCCAGCAACTTAACTTGTTTTTAACAGACAAAATTCAAGCCATATTATATCATGGCATACATGAAAACTGAAGCAATGCTCAATCCTGTGGCCTTGGAAAAGAGTCTAACAACTCAGTGATGAAGTGTGTGCCTTAGCTTAAAGAGAACAAGCACCAGTTAGAGCTCTGGTAAGTCTGCTTTTCTCTCTCTCTAGAGAAGGTCATTGCCTTGTGTCAATAGAAATACAGAGGACTTGACATTCATAATGACACTGAAGTAACATTCATGGAAATAAAATTCCCTGACCAGACATACAATCTCCCTTCTCATGGCTCCTGTTTTAAATATCACTGTGTCTGCTAAAATATTCTTCATCTCATTTGTGACCTCTATAGAAACTGAACCTGTGTGTTTTCTGTTGGTGAGACTTAAACAGCTAAAACACTTCCTTTATAATGTGAACGACAAAGTTCCAGATTATAAACAGATGTTATAACTTTTAAAGCATGGTAATCTTTCCTGAAGAGAAATCACAGCTTCTAGACTTATTTGATTAGAAAGACCCATACCACATGAAAAACAGCAACAACAAAATATGTGCTAGATTCAAAATTTTATGTTTCAAGAGGGAGAAAAGGGTTCACCTGGGTGTGTTCCTATTGTCTAAAAAATTTCCACCCAATGAATGCACTGAATTCTCCAAGGGCTTCCTATAGTACGACATGTTCAAAGTGATTGTGAGGTTAATTTTATGTGTCAGTGTGACAAAGTCACAGCAGTGCCCAAAATTTTGGCTAAACATTATTTCTGGGTGTGTCTGTGTGTTTCCATAAGAGATTGGTCTGGGCAAGGTAGGCTGGGTAAAGCAGCACTCTTCCCCAGGATGGGTAAGCCTCATCCAGCCCACTGAGGTACTGGGCAGAATAAAAAGGCAGAGGTAGGCAATCAGGGGGTTCTTTCTCTGAGGGAGTGTGTGAGCAGGGATGCTTGAGCTACGTCCCAAGACTGGGACTTACACCACAATCGCCCTGGCCCTCAGGCCCTTAGAACTGAGCTGATTGGGAGTACCTTGCTTGTCTGAGCTCCACCTTTCAGACGGCAGATGATGGGATCCCTCCACTTTCATTAACCTCATAATAACTGCTGTGTGGGTACATATAGTCATCACCCTTACCTGTAGTTTTGCTTTCTACTGTTTCAGTAACTCAAGTGAACTGCAACCCCAAAATGCCCGCTAGTAGACTCTAGAAATGCAAACGTATACATTTTGCATTGTACTCTACCTTCAGGGGCAGGACAGAGTCTGACACAATCTTGTTCTATCCACTGTGCACATGAATTACCTTTGTCCAGGGTAACCCCACTGTATATACCACCCCTTGGTTTCTCCGCTGCCATCACAGGTGTCACGCTGGTTGTCCTGGTACCATAGTGCGTGTGTCCAAGTATCCTGTATTATACTTAATAATGCCCAAAGCATAAAAGTAGAGTTTCTGGCAATTCACATATGCCAGAAAAGGTATAGTTTGAGTGCACTAAGTTATTTTTAAGAGTGGTAGATAATATATTCATTACACTTTTATTATAATATATTGTTAGACCTATTCTAATATTAGTTATTGTTGATCTCTTACTGTGTCTAATTTGTAAAGTAAACCTTTTATAGGCGCACATAGAAAGAAACAATACACACATGGTTTGATAATGTATGTAGTTTTAAACATACATTGAGTGTCTTGAAATGTATTTCTTGGATATAAGGAGAATCTATGTGTGTGCATTTGTATATTCATGCATGTATATATATATACACATCTATGTATGTTTGTATAATATCATATCTGTGGACACTCTTGGTTTTGTTTCTCTGCGGAGCCCTGAATAACTCAATTTCTCGTGATGGTCTCCTAAGGGCCACACCTGATTTCATTCCTCCTGACCTATCCAGATTATTTCCTACAACATCCTCCTCCTCAATTTCCTGCTGTCTTCAAATATGTCAGGAGTACTAGCAATTTAGGGCTTAAGCTCATGTTGTCATCTCACATGCTCTCAGTAATACTCTATTTTAACTTATGATTTCTACAGTATCTCCCATGGGCTTTTCTTGAACACACACTCTGAAAAGTCCCTAACCGGATCCATGGGTAGTTATTTTTTTGTTTTGTTTTCTTCTATGTTCTTGGGGTTTTTTGGTTTTATTTTGTTTGCTTGCTTTGCTTTTTATTTTTTTTTTAATATTTTACTTATTTATACTTCCTTTGCAAGGAGGGAGAAGGGGAGAAAGAGGGGTGGAGGGAGGGAGAGAGAGAGAAAAAAAAGGGTATCCCCAGGGCCTCTAGCCACTGCAAACAAACTCCAGATGCATGCATCACTTTGTGCATCTTGCTTTAGGGGGATACTGGGGAATCTAACCCAGGTCGTTAAGCATTGCATGCAGATACCTTAACCACTGAGCAATCTCTCCAGAGCTAGGTTTGTTTGTTTTGATGGAGGGTTTTCCTATTTAATTCTGGCTGACTTTGAACTCACTGTGTAGCCCAAGTTACATGGCATGGAATCTGCAATTCCCTACCTTAGTCTCTAAGGTACTAGAAATTCAGGAATGAACCACCAAGCCCAGCTAACACTAGTCTTTCTCCAGCTTCTCACCTATGGCTTTAACTAGTACACCACTATCACTTCAAATATTTCTATTTATATCTGTCCTCACCTGTAGACTCTAATCAGTATGATTATACTAATTGATGTTGTTCTCAGTTTTCAAGTAATGAGTTCCCTTTTTTCTCTTATATAATTTCATATATATATATATATCCCTTCATTTATGTATGGTTATGAAGAAGACAGAATGCAGAGCCCTGTGCCTGATACATGCTAAGCATATGCTCTGCAACTGAGATATTCCTCCAACCCCTGTGCTTTACAGTGGGCAATTTCTATTCTCTTATTCAAGTTTACTGATCATTTCCTCTACTATCTATTGTCTAGTAAACTTATCAAATATATTCTTTATGTCTGATACTGTACTTTCATTCCTAGCATGGCTATCTACTAATCATGTTTATGGTTTCTATCTTTTTGCTGTTATGAACATATACTCTGAATAGAAATTCTACTAGTTGGCTCATCCATCCTTTGGTCTGTTTCTATTGACTATTTTATCCCTTGATTTTGAGTTGCATTTCTTATTTCTTTGCACAATGTATCAATTTTCACTATAGACATACATTGTGGGTTAAATATATTAGCGGCTCAGATAAATAATAGTGTAGCAGTTTGTCTTCAGATTCCTCTCCCTCCCACCCAAAAGGCCATGTGCTGGAAGCTTGGATTGCAGTTGGGGGCTATTGGAAACTGGTAGAAACTTCAAGAGGCGGAGTGGAGCAGGACGAGTTTAGGTAATGGGGATGGGACGATGCTCTTGAAGGAGATTATGGGATCGCGTCTCTTCCTCTTTTTCTTTTTTCCCTCCTGAATATTAGCCAAACAGATTTTCTCTACCACAAACTCTCTGCCTGCCAGGAAACACTTCCCACCACATGCCCAAAGCAATGGTGCCAACTGATCATGAACCTCTGAAACTGTGAGAAGTAAGCCCTCTGTCTTTTTCAGTTGATTACTCGTGTGTTATTAGATTAGACATTACAACAATGGAACACCAACATCAGCCTCAGGAAAGGGTATCTCCTTTGTTTTCGCTGCTCTGAGTGAGGCTGATCTGGAGTTACAATGCTTGTGACCTGGATATAGTAGCTTCAGTTAGATTCAGTTCATAATTGGCTATAAACATCCAAAGACATAATTAGGACTTTCTCACTTTCTTTTTAGCAAGATTGGATATGAGAGCACTGACAATCTCCACAGCTCATCCACTATAGTCTCAAGCTCTGGCAAGTCTCTCTCTTCCCTCTCTTCTTTTCAGCACGACTGGCAGCTTCTTCCGTTCTCCGGTGGTTTATGTCCCTTTGATGGCCTTCAGGTTCTCAGGAAGTAGTGCTTGCTCTTACATTACTGCTCAATCCCCAGCCTTTAGGGTCTGCAGAATTTCTTGTGAAGGCCCCTACGACTTTGATGCAACTCCTCTCAGCTTTCATGCCCCGACCCCTAGGGCTTTTGCAATGTACTGGAGGTAGTTCTATAATGCTTTAGAAGGACTTCTCATATCTTCTGTCCAGTCTGCTACATTATAGCCAAGTCTGGTTCCTCACATCTCAGGGGATCTTTAGCACAGTAAGCCCTTTCTGAACTCGTCATTTGTTGTACTTCTATACATTTGATGATAGTCCTTAAAACAGATTAGCAGATTCAGATACCTGGGGTCTGAAGACCCTTGAGTTTCTCATCCTACAGCTTGTATGTGTCATGGAACACTGAACCGGTTTCCGCTTACCCCTTTGTCCATAGGGAACCTTTCTTCTCTAGTCCACTTGTGAACACAGCTGGGGACTCTTATAGAATGGCTGTTCACCTTCTAGGATTCATGTAATTTGTGTCTAATGGGTTTAGAAGGCAGAAAGCTATATAGCATCTGACTGGTATCTAATGTCAAAAATAATATGGCAGGATAGTCTCTTGTAACTTCCTGCATCTATGTAGAAATGGAAACACCTACCACATCTCTACATGCTCAGCATCCGGACTAGTACTGGCCATTGATATCCACTCAAAAAAATTATTGAGAAGAATTGGATTGATTGGATACCGTATCAGTTCTATTAACCAGATACCTCCTGGGACAAAGACTAATTTAGAAAAACCTGCCCTGATTTTTTTATGTAGAGGCAAAATAAATAAACAACAAAAGGACTTAAGTCATTATTAATCATGCTGTCATTCTGAGGCAATGCTTTAATAGTAACACCGATGCCTGTATAGATTTTACAAAGGAAAGCCAATGTAATCTATACAAATATAATTATGATATTAACTGAGAAGGAAAAAGGAAGGTCTAATGTATTTATATCAAAAATATAAAAATTGATCATTTTTAAATGGAATGGTTGAACTCGTTCATGACGTACGGCTTTTCCAGGTTTAAAATGAATCCAATTATATGACTAGAAAAACCTCATTATTGCCCGTGGAAGTGGCTTGCCGCTACTTTCATCATTTCCTCCAAGTCTCGTGATTGATTGACTATGGAAAATTGTAAGCTTCGGTTTCCCCTCAATCATATTATGCTGAGAAATTATATTGAATGATCTGATCATTCGCTTTCTAAATCTATGCTTTCAGATAATGTCACAACAAGAGCACAGAGAAGTCCTTTCCTTATCCAGGATGGATTCCTTATTCAAATGAGTTTTGGACAAGCAAACATTCTGTTACATTGTTTGAATGGCAACTTGATTTTATAGACATAAATGAGACGCAAGGGTTAGAAGAGTCTGGGTCTGTATGTACACTGATAGCATCAGGTACCCCCAGCAAGCCAAAAGATGATTAGGCAGAACAGTTTTCAGACTTCCCACATCATAAAAATGGAAACAGCTGGCTCCTGCCCAGTTCTGGCTGAGGGAACAAAGTGGGTCATGAAGGAGACACTTTGGACATGGTTACAACTATATATTAACAGTCGCAGTCCAGCAATCATGCTTTGAGCCAGTGCTGATGAAAGACTGATCGATCAACACCCATTAATTCAGATTATAAGCCAAGAAAGCTATTTTTCTCAATTTGAGGAAAAGTAATATCTGGTAGGAACAGTTTGTACAAATGAGTCATTTGCATTTATAAAAATACATGTTATAACACACCCTCAACAGGATACTTAGTTGTGTTGGGAATAGGTTGGCTTCCTGTTTGTACCCTGTGGTAGTTTAAGATGTTGAATGGATCCTTTAAAACCTTCCAAGGTAGGAAACACTGGTGACCCTTGACAGCCTTTTTTTATTTTTATTTTTGCTCTCTATCACAGCAATTAAGATCAGCTAGCAGGTTTTTACTAATGGCTCCCAGATGGGAAAACAAGCATTAGGAAGAGGCAGTGTATTTATCCATAGAAGCTTGCCAGGGAACTCCTTTGCCCAGTGAGGTCATGGAGCCTTACTTAGACAATGACCACAAGGGAATCAAGTGAGCACTTTTGAGCAGCCAGGGTTCTGACATTACAGCACACTCCAGCTGCAACCTGTCACTCAGTCCTAACCATCTCTTGTGCATGCATTACTCCAAGAGCGACAGTGGGAAACCAAACCAATAAACGCTGTACTTGCTCAGAGTGGACGTATAGCAGCTAAGGTTAAACCTAGCCAACATTCAGAGAGACTTGGCCATTGGAAACGTTTAATGACTGTAAGTAGGTGGCCTCTGACGGGTTTGTGTGGGTTAGATCAGCTGAAAGAGTCTGTGCTCATGGCTGGCAGAGTGTGATGGTATCTGAGACACAGAGGGCATCCAGTTGTACTTATCACCTTCCTCCTTTTGAAACTTTATTCTGTTCGTAACTCTTGAGCTGATGGGGAGACATAAAGGTTAAAGAGAGATTGGTCCTAAAGAACCCGGAAATGATTGAAGTATGACTCAGACTTGGAGCTCAGCTCAGAATGAATCAGAGCCCAGCAGACCTCTGGGACCTCATTTGCCTTTTGCTCTAATAAAGAGCAATGATCAAAATAGTCTATGAATGGTTTAACCTCAACATAATTAACATGGTGACTCTTGCCATCAATACATTTAGCTCTTCATGGAGCCTGCGAGGGAATATCATGCCATGCAATCATTTACAGAGATAGATCTTTCTGGCGAAAGAAGAAAAATGCAATTCTTAAAGCAGAGAACGAAATGGTTTGGAAATGATAATTTTATTTCCAATTCTCAATTCCCTGTTTCATTTTGCTAAATGGGTTTAAGGAGCAATGCTGACAATCTGCTAAGATTTGCATACTTAAACAACCGAATGAATCATCCTGAGTGCCTCCTTTTGTTGTTTCATTTTGGCTTCCTGAATGTCCAGACAATCAGTGTTGACTGAGCATCTTCTCTCAGATGGAACTATTTTGAAGAAGTAAAAAAAAAAAAAAAAAAAAAAAAAAAAAAAAACATAGTTTCTCTCTCTCTCAAAGGACTTGCTACCTGGCCTGTGTGGATATTTGCATATTCAACTGTAGGCACTGAATAAAACTAAAGAGCAGGACTGGAAAGATGGCTTAGTGGTTAAGTCCGCTTGCCTGCAAAGCCAAAGGACTCTGGTTCAATTCCCCAGGACCCATATAAAGCCAGATGCACAAGGTGGTACATGTGCCTGAAGTTTGTTTGCAATAGCTTGAAGCCCTGTCATGCCCATTCTCTCTGTATCTGCCTCTCTCTATCTCTCAAGTACATAAAGAAACAAAAAAATAAAATATTTTAAAAATTTAAACAAAAATTAAAAACAACAGCAAACTCTAAGGGTGAATTTTCCAGCACATATAGAGCAGATGTTTTGAATAAATAAGACTAACTCATTTCTTTTCAGTTAACAGTGCATGCAATGATTAAGCATAAAATAAATAGATTGAAAGGGAGAGATTGATTAAGGAATCTCTTCGACCCTCACTCAGATGTAATTTCTACTATCAGTTTTTAAAATATATCCCCAGACATGCACACAAAATAGTACCATAATATTTTCACTTAAAATGTTATCTCAGAACAATTCTTTATCATTACTGGTAGAGTCCCTACCCTCTCAATAGCTATATACTCGCTTATGATGGCTCTGATTTCTCCTATGCCTGCTCTAAATTACTCTGTGGCAAGTCCCAAGGGTAAGTTCATCCTTTTAGTCTTATTGCATCCCAAAGAAATAGTTTTCTCAATTTTTAAATCTAGTAAACTTTACTAGGAGTTCTGCTTTGATCATTATGTGATCATATTTCTCGGCACTCAGATTGGATTGAGGGATTTTGGGGGTAGGAACAAGATTCATTCAGTTTTATCTTTCAGTTTTTAGCCCATTTGCTAATGTTGTAATCTAAAATGCTCCCCCTAAGATAATGTTTTGAGGTCATTTGGCCCAGCTGATAGTGCTGTTTTAGGAGGCTGTGGAACCTTTAAGAGGTGGGGTTTGGCTGAGGAAGTAGGTCACTGGGGGCGGGGTTTTGAGGGTCAGAGTAGCCTTGGTTCCTGCCATTCTTTCTGCTTCTTGGTGCAAGAATTGGACTTGACTGCCACTGTACATTGCAGCCATGAGCTACAGTAAATCTTGTCTCATAAGCTTTTTCTGTTGGGTACTCTGCCACAATACAAAAGTAATGAATACAGCATTTCATTATTTCATTCCCTTCTTCAGAAATGGCAGACAGATAACGTGCTTTGTCTTCCATATTTCTCACTTACAAATTTAAAAAATAACAATCACTTTATTCCTTTCTTCATGTTGTCTTCATTTTGTTTGCTGTTCTCAGTGTCAGCACACATACTTTTTAATCATGTTTTCAATTTTGTAGTCCAAGAATGACTTTCTAATTATTTCATTATCTTCTACCACTAAGTTTCCAAGCTCAACCAGCTCATGTTTTATCTTCTAGGGTTTCACTGTATCTTCCATAGCTTCTTCAATGCACAGTTTAAATTCTGATGGAAGTTAACCACTCACTATACAACTCAAGCTGGCTTTGAACTTACTATGTGGGTTAGACTGGCATCCAATTTGTTTTACCTCAAGATAGTCTCCTAAAAGCTATTTTTTAAAGATTTTATTTTTATTTATTTATTAGAGACAAAGAGAGGGAAAGAGAGAGAGAGAGCATGCAAGAATGGGCGTGCCGGGGCCTCTAGCCACTGCAAATGAACTCCAGACGCATGTGTCCCCTTTATTGACCTGGAGAATCGAACTGGGGTCCTTTGGCTTCACAGGCCTTAACCACTAAGCCATTCTCCAACCCCACTGAAAGCTATTTTTGATCATAGATAAAAGTACTGGAGACAGCACAATTGGTAGAGCACTTTTCTGATAGGTCCTAAGTTCAATCCCTGGTATCAGAAAAATATAATCATAAATATGTGTTAAAGTTTGTCAAATGCTTAAAGATTAATACAGTACAATAATTTTCCTCTTAGCTTTCTAATATGGTAGTTCACAACGATTATTTTTAAAATGGCCATGTACTCCTGAAATCAACCCTATTGAGTCACAGTGTATAATTATTTTGAATTGCTGAATTATATTTATGACTATTTTGTGGAGAACATTTGCATTTATATTCATTGAGGGTAATGAAATGATGCTCTCTATTTTTTCTGCTCAGTTTTCATTTGGTTCCAGTATGCAGGTAATATTAGCTTCCTGAAAGAAATGAAGAAGTGTTGTCTTTGTATTTTCAAGAAGATTTCTACCAGTTCTTTAAGTTTGTGTTAGAACTCCCACTGAAATTACCTATAGATTTATTTGAATTTTAAATTTATGAATTCAATTTTCTTTGTCATTATAGAGTTGTCAAGATTAGCTACTTTATGCTGAATAGTCGTAGTCAGTGTTGTTTTTAAGAAAATAGTCTGTTTTGTCTAACTTCTCAAGTTTTTGTATGTGGAGTTGAATGTAGAGTACTTCCCTATCAGCTTAACTGTAGTGATAGTTCCTGATATATTCTTTTCATTAGTAATATACATGTTCTCTTTGCCTAGTCAATTTTGCTAGATATTTGCCAATTGCATAGACCTTTTCAAAAAATATTTTGTTTTCTAGTTCACTATGCTCCACTGAGTTTGACTTTCCTTTTCATTAACACATGTCTTTATTATATCTGTCCCTCTGACTGCTGTGGGATTATTTTGTTCTTTTTCTAGATACTAAGGACTATATTACTGACTTGATATCTTTCTTTTTTCTTTTTTTTCTTTTTTTTTCTTTTGTTTTGTTTTTCGAGGTAGGGTCTCACTCTAGTCCAGGCTGACCTGGAATTCACTATGTAGTCTCAGGGTGGCCTTGAACTCACGGTGATCCTCCTACCTCTGCCTCCCGAGTGCTGGGATTAAAGGCATGAGCCACCATGCCCAGCTAGACTTGATATCTTTCTAATTGTGTGTGTGTGTGTGTGTTTTAATGCTATAAATTTATTTCTAGACACTGTTTTTACTGTGTCCCACACACTTTTATATACTGTATTCTCATTTTTATTCCACTCAATTCAGTGCATTTTTTACTTGTTTTCTGTTTGTATTCCTCCAATTTCCTATTTACTTGGCAATGTGTTGTTCAGTTGCCAAATTGGTGATATTCTGCTATTACTGATTTCTCATTTATTTTGCTATGGTTATTTGAAGGCTAATATAAATGCTTTTAGCATGCATGAAATAGAAGAGTTAGGCTTGGTATGGTTCAGGCCTGTCATGTTCAGGCTTCCCTGGTGCCATCCTAGGGAGACTGTTGCCACCTGGTTACAGCCACATGGAGGTGGACACATAGCCTATCTGCCCAGCCATCCCTGGGCCACGTGGAAGGAAGGTAACAAGAGTCTCGGGGATGTTTGACTAGAACACAGCACTCATTACCTAAACGTTTCTATGTTTCTTTTTATCTAGGATTCTTTTCATGCTCCATCGACTCGAAAGATCCAGATTTTGCTGGGGATTTGTGTGGTCTGCAGCTGTTGGCATTTGTGGGTTCTTGCCTCCTATAGCATGTCTGGGATATGAAGCACAAAACAGACCAACCAACCAGCACCTCAAACCAAACACTGAGAATTTGTTTTTCATTGCCTGGTCCTTCCTCATGACCTGGAGTTCCCAGCCTGCCTTCTTCCACGTTGCACATGTAGTCCTTGAATCTGCTTTATGTACAGTCCAAGGCTTTTAAATGTACTCAGAGGATCCAACAGTGAGAAGTATGCCTGCCCCTCAAGTGGGAAGCAGGAATCTGTCTCAGGTATTTCACATTTACTAACTGAATCTTCACAATGGCCCTCTGAGATTATCAACATCTCCACTTTAAATACAAGCAAGTTTGGTGTCAGCACAGTGAACTAGCGGGCCTACCATCCTAACATCACACAGGTAATCACGGCACAGCCAGGTTTCAAACCTACAAAAATTGGCCACAGGGCTGGAGAGATGGCTTAGTGGTTAAGACGCCTGCCTCCTAAGCCTAAGAACACTGGTTCCAATCTCCAGGTCCCACGTTTAGCCAGATGCAAAGTAATGCAAGGGCACAATGCTGCACTTGACCACAAGGGGGCACACACATTTCGTTCACAGCAGCTGAGAGACTGCTGGCACGCCCATCTCTATCTGTCTCCCTCTCTCTGTCTGTCTGTCTCTCTCTGTGTTTCTCTCCAAAAATAAATAAAAAATAATTTTAAAAAATAATTGGCTACAGAGGCAGGGCTTTCCAAACAGCACACTCGAACTCACTTCAGAAGTAAATTATCAGAAGGATCCTTGTTTGTCTTGCCTGGCCTCCCCGTGCAGGGCTGGAGCCCGATGACTATACAATAGTTGGGAGAAACGTCCATGAAACACCACTTCAGGTTCATGCTCTCTGCTTCCCACTCCTCATCCCCAAGTACAATGCTGAATTTTAACAAACACAGGGCCGTGTGCCTACAAATGATAATTGTATTCCTTATTATTATTATTTTTTTAGGTAGGGTCTCACTCTGGCCCAGGCTGACCTGGAATTAACTATGTAGTCTCAGGGTGGCCTTGAACTCACAGTGATCCTCCTACCTCTGCCTTCCAAGTGCTGGGATTAAAGGCGTGTGCCACCACGCCCGGCTTGTATTCCTTATTTTTGAAAGTCCATTATGAGAGCTAATAAGAACCTCAGGATGAGCGCCACAAAGCTGATCAGGATGCATTGGTTTATTGACCGCATCCTGTTGAACTCAACACTTTTATTTTTTGACAACTTCTAGAAAGCTGTGTTTTCAAGGGATTCATTCTTGACAATACACTTGGTTAAGCACCTTCCATTTGCTCAGCCTTTACCCTATCATCTCCATTCCTTCCCATATTAAAATCACCAATTCTTCCACACCTAGCCTTGGAATTATTTCCCAGGTGATAAGATATTGAACTGTTGGAGAATGTTACACTGCGAATTAGTGCTAGGATAAAGACTATACCCAGCACTCCATAGAAGACACTACATACTCACTCCCTTCATCTAAACCAGACATAAAACTCTTCTTGCTTCGCACAAAAGTCCCTTCCATCCCTTCCTTTCAAGTCTAATTCTAAAACACTACTAAGAAGAATACCCACTGTTAAAAGCTGAAGCCCTAATTACCCCACAGTGAGCACCAATGACCCCAGTGAGGAGAGCCCTAAGGGAAACTGGGACTTGGGAATAATACATGGCTATATTCTTTGTAAATAATAATAACAATAAAGGAGGTAGGGTTCAGTAGATAGAGCCCTTGCCATGAGTTCTGCTCCCCAGAACCAATATAAAAAACTGGATGTTCTAGTGGACCCCAGCACTCTTATGGCGAAAAGGGAGGCAAAAACAGGAGAATCTGCCAGAAGCTCACTGATCAGCTAGCCCTATGAATAGAGGGGTGAATAACCGATCTCCTACCTCAAATGAGGAGAAGATGAGAGCCAACGTCCAAAAGTTGTCCTCTGCCTTCCATACACATACCCACATGAACATGCAGGAACACACACTCATGCACATATACACACCACAAAAAAGTGGGAGGGTTGGAGAACAGTTGCACAATGGCATTATCCTGCCAAGAGGCCACAATTCACAGAGCTTTACCAGTCAGTCCTGAAGCCATCAAAACAAACCCTTCTCACCAGCAAACAGCCCCACTCAGTCCCTGGACTCCTTCCCTGCTTCTCCATCTGGCCCAAGCTAGGATCATTCTTTCAGGTATTTGCAGTTTCCTAAGCATGAGCCAGCCCCCTCACCCCCGATGGCTGGCTGCTGCCAGGAAGACTACAGTAATTTTCCAGAAGCCTCTGGTTATGCCACATTGATCAAGAAAGAGCAATATCATCAAAGTGACTCCACAGTCCCATAAACATGCCACTTGCTGCCTTCTTGTCCTATTTGGTGACCTCTGCTACCCATCACTATCCACAGGGCCAGTTGGGTTGCAAAAGTCGCTGCAAAGTCTCTGCCTGAACACCCTATTGTGAAAGCATGCACCATATGGAAGTCTGTGTGCCAAAATGAAATAACCTGTCCTAAAAGCTCAAAGTCCAGTTGATTGCAGTATTAAAAAAAAAATAGGGATAAAGGCCACAGGACACTGGCAAATGGAGACATCATAGAATTATTCTAAGCTGATTAATGCTGAGAAAAGTCATGATGCTTCCAGGAGTCTCGGCACAGAGAGAACAAGCTCTGCCCATTAACCTAATGGATCTTGGGGAAGGTAGAGTCCTTTTCTCGGCACATAAAAGATAAGTGGGAATGAGGTCATCTGCTGAATATATGACCTCCAAGTCTCTGAGCCTAGGGTGACCAGCTTCGTTTTCTTGTAACCCTGTAACTAGCTGTTTGGCCTCATATAGTGACTTGGTCAAAGTATAGCCTATCTGGTTGTCTTTAATTCCAGTCATGTGTATTGAACATACATGCGTATGACAGCTGGACTTCTGCTGTGCAAATATCTTGAGCATTGCCAGGAATCAGGCCCCTGCCTTTTCTAAAACAAAGATGTGTCAGGGTCAGAAATTCTGTGATAGGTATATTTTATGATAGAAAAATCAAGATATATGACCCCAGTCAGATAATTCAAAAGTGAGGCTGTCATAGAAAATTGCATATCAATGAGCTACGTGCAGATGACTGGGTAAATATCAATTACATTTTACTGATGGAGAAACTTAAGTAAAATAATAAAAATTTCCACACAAAAAATTGAGTGGTTTTTTTTTTTTTTTTGGCCATGCAAAAGAAGTGATAAGTGATAGAGCAAATATTTTATGTTGCCAAGTGGTTGATAGTTCATGTCCCAAGAAACAGGCCGTATATTCATCTTGCAAACTTGAAAGCTGGGCTAAGAGAGGTAAAGCATGTCATCCGAGATCACATAAATAGTGACAGAAGATTGGAGAGTTGACTTCAGGCTTGGCCAAAGCTGACAAAATTAACCTAGAAAAGCAGCCTGATCCAAACTCTCTCTCCCGGTTCCATGATCTCTGTGGTGCATCCAGGTCAGGCTCCTTCATCACAGAGAGGGCAAGAAGACCAGCACGCTTGTCAGTTCTCCTGACACAAGCCTTTCTGGAGCATGTGAGTTGTCCAAAGGGTTCAGACCCTCCTGTAACTTCAGCCAGCTCAGAAAGGTTGTGTTAAAGTCGGGGGTATGGAAGTACAGGAAGTGAGCCTTCTCCCAGACTCTACCATGGGAAGGCATTTTGCTTAAGATCCAAAAGGAAAGGAAGCCACAAGGTCTGATTCCACTTTTTTTAAGTTGAAAAATAACAACAATTACAAAATCTTATGAAAGAATTAATCAATTTATGTAACTTTTAAAGATTTGCTTTTTAATTTATTATTATTTCTTTATTTATTTGACAGAGAGAAAGGAGATAGAGAGAGACAGACAGACAGAATGGATGCACCAGGACCTCCAGCCACTACAAAAAAATGAAAATATGGATAATGCTTCAGTTGCGGGACATTGGGCAATCAAGCTAAAACTGAGCTGGAAGCTTCCTACTAGCAAGCTGTCATGGTGTCACAAAGTGCTTTTCAGCCTACTGGGGAGAAAAAAATCATCAGTAGTCTTAACTAGCAGTGGATTCTGCAAGCTACACAACTGGACAGGCAGGCAAGATGTGCCCACAGGTGCAACAGTGGCATGTCTGTACCAAGTGTAACCAACTACTCTTTGGATTTGAGGCTTGCTCAACATCTGGAATTCACATTCACATTTTTACTGAGCATATAGTCAAAATTGTATGGCTGGGGATGATGATGATGAGATTACACACACACACACACACACAGAGAGAGAGAGAGAGAGAGAGAGAGAGAGCTACTATTGTACTATAGCTTGGCTAAATAGATATGCTGTGCCCATCAAATTGTCCTCTGAATATTGATATTTATGCCCATGTAGTAGTGTGCTGTCTCTTTTGGAGAAAAGTTTCTTTCTGAAGATGGCAGTGACTACTGGGAAATTTCAAATTCATCAAAGTGCTGAGAAGTGACGGTTGAGGGCTTAGCACTATCACACCCTCCAAAGCTCAAGGAAATACTATAGAAGAGATGACAAAAGAATGTAAAGGCCAAAGACTGGAGAGGAGTGCTTTAGAATGCGGTCTTCTGGACACGAAGTGGCCATAGCAGTTGTGACCTCACAGGAGCTGTCACTATCGGTACAAGACCCCCACAGTGTTGGACGCATCCATGTCACCATGGATGACAAAGGAGGACCAAAACAAATCCAAATAGAAGAGCATCTAGACTGAAAGAGAAAGGGCTTTAGTGGAGGAACAAAACCAAGTAAGGGGAGGAGATATGATCAAAATACATTATGCATCGGTATGAAAATTATCAATGAAAAGTTTTTAGTGCTGGAGCGATGGCTCAGCCGTTAAGGACCCTGGCTTTCAAAGCCTGAGATCCTGACTTCAATTCCCCAGTGCCCATGTGAAGTCAGATGCACAAAGTGGTGTCTGTGTCTTGCATTTGTTTGCAGCAGCAAGAGACCCTGTTACACCCATTCATTCTCTCTCTCTCTCTCTCTCTCTCTCTCTCTTTATCTCTCTCTCTCTCTCTCTTTATCTCTCTCTCCTTGCAAATAAATCAAAATATATCTAAAAACAAGTTTTTCAAAAGATGGACAGCACCTGAAGAATGATAACCAAAATTGTCCTCTGGCTTCCATATATGCATACACACACATGCATGTGCACCTGAACACACACACACACACACACGTTACCCACACAGCCATACACACACACACACAGTAGAGATTCTCCCAGTCTCTGGAAATTAGAGATTCTTGTCACTAAGTATGTCTCTACCTCCTCCCTCTAGCTATTCAGTGAGAAAGAGGCCTTTCTCCAGCAGTTAGCCAAACAATGCCTCCAAATGACCACCTGCTTCTCGCAGTAGACACCAGCCCAAACCAGAATTTTAGTTTATGACTGTCATTCCACTCCACCTCTGCAAATGTCCTGGCCATCATTGCTACTGTTATTATTGCAGTTATTATATTTTGCTTGTTCAAGCCATAATATGCAAAATGAGTCATGATGCCAATTTTTTCCCCAATTAGGAATGCTGATCTCAGAGCAGCCTCTGGACCTGGGACAATTCATAAGTTGCCTGAAACATAAGACTAACACAGTGTAGCTCCTGCCCCCCCCCATTAGATTTGAGCAGCCAGACAACTCAAACTATTTTAGGGATCCAAACACATCACCCTGGATTCACCATTTATTCTAGTTCTGTGTGAATCTTCTATTATGAAACTTCTTTTCATGCCAGAAGAGAAATCGTTAGAACAGATGCAGAAGCCAAGGCAACATTGCATTTTCTGCCTCAGAATATTACAGTTTGGTTTCTTCCATCCATGCATAATTTTTTTCTTTTAATTCAAATGTCACATGAGAAAGTGGGGTTTAAGTACAGGTGTGTGTAAATAAAAAGGTCATCATTTGGCGAGTATATAGGGCATAACGTTTCACTCAGAACTTCCACAAGCAAGATGATCAAGAGGAAACAGCAGCAGGCAGTGCCAAAATGTGTGACTCAGATGATACGAAAGTTAACTGGCATTCCACTCCACACAATGTGTGTAAATTTCTCCCTGACACGGTCCATCAGCTAACAGATTGAATGTTTAAGATATGCAAATGATTTCTCTGACAAAAGTGTTCCAAAATAGAGCATGAACTTGGTTAATTAGAACGGTTCTATGAGATCCAAGCTTCTCTTCATTGCCCCACTATCTCACAGTGCACAGTAAGAATCATTTGTGTAATTTCCATTTATGCCAAGTTAAAAGGAAAATTTGACCTGTTCTTGTCTAGAGTTGGGTTGCTTGGTTGACCCACTACAAAGGCAAACTCTCCTAGAATAATAATAATCTGCTCAGATGCACAGTGATGGAATACCTTAGCAATGGATCGGTAAAGAACAGGGGCTAGAAATCAACCAAGAATCAAAGAGGCTGTGCAATCAAAACTAGAATTTGACATGGAATTTGGCTAATCATTTTGTCACCTTATGCAAGTCTGATAAATTACATAAGCTTGATAATCCTCAGCATTCTCCATTATTAATAAGAATTACAGTAAACATTTCATGGACTAGCTAGGTGGCTTACAAACTATATATAGTCTACTGTTCAATACACCATTAGGACTTATAAAACAGATTAGTGGAGCATGAGAGGTGGCTCAGTCATCTTGTATTGCCATGCAAGTGTGAGGACCTGAGTTTGGATTCCCAATATCCATATAAACGAGGGGGTGGTGGTACACATCCATAACCTCAGAACTCGAGAGAGGAAGATAGGTGGATCCCCAGAGCAAGATGGCCAGCTAGACTAGCCAAATACATGAGCTCTGGGTTGAGAGATTTTTGTGTCAACAAATAAGGTGGAGCTGAGGATGTATTTCAGGCCATACAGTGATTGTCTAGCATACACAAAGGCCTGGATTTGATCCCCAGTACTAAAGAGATAGAGGTAGGAGAATCACAAGTTCATGGTCATCTTTGGCTACGTAACAAGTTTGGGAACAAACTTGTCTCTGAAAGATGCTGTCACAAAAATTAATTCATGCCGGGCGTGGTGGCGCACACCTTTAATCCCAGCATTCAGGAGGCAGAGGTAGGAGGATCACCATGAGTTCAAGGCCATCCTGAGACTACATAGTGAACTCCAGGTAAGCTGGACCAGAGTGAGACCCTACCTCAAAACAAACAAAAAAACTTACTTCATTATATAGAGAGTGAAAGAGGGAGACATCAATATTAACCGCTGGCCTCCACATGCGTATGTATCCATATATGTGCACAAACAACTTGCATACACACATGGACTTATACACATACATACATACATGTACATCACACAGAAGTAAAAGAGAAAGGGAGGAAAGAAAAAGGGAAGGGAAGGGAAGGGAAAGGAAGGAATTGGTTGGTATGTATATGTATTCAATTAGTCAAAATATAATTGGAGCATTAAACAGTAGAGGTAACACACCAAGCATATGGCCTAGTGCAGAGTGATCACTTACATTTCATTTCTACTTGCTCTATGTCTACTAGATTTAAAGAACTTCTAGTGAGAAAGATGATGAAAACAAGGCACTTCCATATCCTAAAAGAACTTAGACTAGTAGAGATAGAATGTCCACAGATCAGAACACAAGGGAAGAAGGCCATTCCAAGAGCCTTCAACACTCCCTTGGGACGTCAGGACCAGCTGCAGGAAGAAACCATGTGCAGAGACCTCAGAGAAGCGATAAAGACCATCTTGATAGCTCATACTTTTCAATTAAGCCTCTCATTTGAAATATGTATAAAAAGAAAGGAAAAGATAGAAGAATCCTGGAGGGATTTCCATTAGCCACCAATTTTTGTAGCTGAACTGGGCATGAGCACTGGATCAAAACACAGTTTATGTTGGCAATCTAGAGGAAAGTCCAGGCAGACTTTGCTCTGACCTAGAGAATTCACAACACCCCACCACAGAACTGGTGATTGTGCCTTGACCTTTCTTTCACAGACATTACCCCTCTATAGCTTTCCACAGAGCCAAAAATGAAAGGGTACAACAGAATGTACAGTAGAGAAATTACTTCCTGGAGAGTGGATATGTTGTAGACAACAAATAGGGAGGTTTGCGTACCAAGCTTTGGAAAAGATCCCTGGTAGCTGAGGGTTTTGAAGACTGCAGAATTTTGTCTAGTTTTCCATTTTATGAACCAAAGATAAAAATAGTAGGGAAGGGCTGAAGAGATGGCTTAGCAGTTAAGGCACCTGCCTGCTAAGCCTAAGAACACCCATTCGATTCTCCAGATCCCACATTTAGACAGACATAAAGTGATGCAAGGGAACAATGCCACACGTGCCCATAAGGGGGCGCACATGTCTGGAATTTATTCACAGTGACTGAGAGGCCACTGGTGCACCCATTCTCTATTTGACTCTCTCTCAAAAAAAGTAGGGATAGAATAAAAGACCCACTAATATAGAGATCAGAGGTAATAGGACTAAAAGCTTTTCATAGTACCCCAGCTCGGGAGAAGTTATAAGCACTCAAGCCAAGAGTGGGTGGAACCCTGGACAAGCCACTCTCCAGGGCCAAACATTTAACTGATTTCAGACACTTCCCACCTCAAAAGTAAAGAAATCTGAGGTCTAAAAGTTATTTTCTCCTCAGGGATGGAGTTTGGGAGTAGTGGTGGAGTGCTTACCTAACATGCACAAGGCCCTGGCTTCCATCCCCACACTTCTCTAAAATCATGATTTTGAATTAACTGCAGCACATTCACAGACATTAGCATGCGTGGTGTTAGTAGTTAAGGAAAAAGCGATTTTCAGAGCCAGTCATCATGGTACACATCATGGAAGTTCCAGCATGAGAGAGGCTAAGGCAGGAGGATTATAAGTTCAAGACCAGATAGAACCTGTACTTAAAAATAATAGAGGATGGCTGGTGATATGGCTTCATGGTTAAGGTGCTTACTAAGAACTCATGTTCAAATCTCCAGGGCCCATGTAGCTAGACACACAGTGACATTAGCTTGCATTGTCGCACATGCTCCACAAGGGGACACACAGGTCTGGAGTTCATTCACAGTGGCTGAAGGCCCTGATGTGCCCATTGTATGTGTGTGTATGTCTGCCTCTCTCTCTCAGAATAATAAAAGGGGGGGTAGAGAAATGGCTTAGAAATAAAAGCACTTGCCTGCAAAGCTAAAGGACCCGGGTTCAATCCCTCAGAACCGAAGTAAGCCAAATGCACAAGGTGATGCATGTATATTGAGTTTGTTTCCAGCAGTTGGAAGTCATGGCATGCCCATTCTCTCTCTCTCACTCTTTTTCCCTCTCTCTCTCAAATAAGTAAATAAATAATAAAATATTTTAGAAAAACAAAATAAAAATAATAGAAAAACCCTATGTCAAAAAAATTGCAAAGGAAAATGTTACCAAAGAAAAGTCAATAGTAAAACAAAAGCCATGCAAGGTGAATGTCCATAGCACTCGGGTGTGTGAGAGAAAACAACCCTAAGGCAGGACTCAAACCAAAAAGGGCCCTGAATGTCCCATTGAGAATTGGAGGGTTTGTTCTCGCCACAGTATGTGTCTTGAATATCAGCAAATGTCGTAATGGAATTGTGTGTTTGGAGGTTACTTCAGCAAGAAGTGTCCTAAATTAATGGCTTAGAGGGAGAAAGGTACCCTAACAATCCAAGTGTCAGGGTGTACCAGCCTGGATCAGCAGTCTCAGTGACAAAGGAAAACACTTGGTAGCATTTGGGTGAAGGTTTTTACCATTGTTGAATGTAAAGATCCTGAGACAGGAGAGAACTGAAGAAGGCCTTGAAGACTTGAGTTCTGAGCCACTGGTCAGGGGTCTGTATTAGTCATGCAAACTGCAGGAGGAATGTGGAAGTTTAGGCTGAGCATGTTGGGTTTAAAGTGTCCACAGGACATCTTGAGACAATTCTAACTGGGATCTGGAGTTGTTACTTGGGGCGGAAGCATGAGCCTCGTGGATTTGGTCATCATCTGTGCAGGAGACACTGTCAGATGATAAAGAAGAGAGAGGCAGAACAGGATGAGAAAGGAGAAGAGGGGAGGCACGCGAAGGAGTCAGAAAGGGAAGAGAGAAACGCCTGTAAAGCCACGCTGCAGAAGAGAGCAAGAGCCGTGGCAGAGCCAGAAGCACACATATCAGATGCAAATCAGCATCACACAGGAGAAGCTGAGGCAGGGTGAGCAGCTCCCTGTGCAAAATGCTGCACAAGGAGGTGAAGAGGAGAAATCCTATTGGAGATACTGGTTAGGAGGCCAAACAACATTAAAAACTGTGACAAAGGGCTGGAGAGATGGCTTAGGGGTTAAGGCATCTGCCTCCTAAGCCTAACAACACTGGTTCCAATCTCCAGCGGTTCCAATCTCCAGGTCCCATGTTTAGCCAGAGGCAAAGTGACGCAAGGGCGCAATGCCGTACTTGACCACATGGGGCGCACACATCTGGATTTCATTCGCAGCAGCTGAGACACTGCTCGTGCACCCATCTGTGTCTTCCTCTCTCTCTCAATCTGTGTGTGTGTGTGTGTGTGTGTGTGTGTGTGTGTGTGTGTGTGTGTGTGTGTGTGTGTATCTCTCTCCAAAAAAATAATAAAAAATAAAAAATGTGACAGTAAAAACTTATTACAGTTGGGATGGACGCCATTTTTAAACCCACCTGGAGTCCAGTCCCCTAATCATCATGTCATTTCCCCTCATCCAGATGGACTGTTCATCTCTTGAGTGCTAACAGTTTGAAGCTGTCACCACAGCAACCAACAGAACAACTCTGCCCATCACGGACAGCATCATCCTGGTCTGCGGCCTGCATGGGAATGAGGCTGTGCTTCCAGACACGGCTGGGTGGCATGGGGTGGGTACAGGTGTGTGAGTGCAGCCTGATTCCGAGTGTAATTACTGAAATGATAAAATCTATCATGCTGAAGGTACCAGACAAGAGAGACAAATGAATTCCTGGCTTCCTGAATCAAAATACTACATATTCATCAAATCCAACTGGATTTGTTCTTAATTAGTTGCTTTTTTTAAAGTCACGGTTTTAGAAACTCCTTTATCAAACTGACTCTCTTCCTTAATATTGAATAGGACACTTCCACACCTGACTGACCCCTGCAGAAAGTAATAGTCCATCCTTCTGCCTTTCCTCGACATCTTAGGAGAAAGACGGGAATGACCTGTTTGTTCATTTTGTTGCCTTCTTTCACGTAAACCTCTTTTTGTTCATGTCCATGAGCTGATGTCATGTTTAGCATTGAGAACCTACTACCCATCTAATTACAGCTAACACTAGTACTAAAGTACACAACAAACAATGCCTGCTGGAGAGGCAGCCCAGCTTAAGATCTGTGGTGATAGCTCAGAGATCGGCTAGAGTCACTTGAAATGCACCATCAGTATACTGGAGATCTATCATAAGGCCCAGTCGCCTATCTGGCTGTGACCTTCCTCATCGAAAATCTCCAACCCTCAGAACACACCACAGGAGGCTGGGCAGCCAGTGAGCTGAGCTGTGGAAGAGCATTTCCAGGGATTATTTGGATGTCTGGATGAGAACGGTGGTCTCCTACTCATACTGGCATCCCAAACGTCACAGTTTTGTGTGGATCTGTTGGGGTATATGATCATCCAGGGGGTGCACATGTATGTAGGATGCATGTACACATGTGTGTATGAATGTGGAGGCCAGAGGACAACCTCTGGAACCATCCTTGGGAACACCATCCACTTCCTTTGAGACGGGGCCTCTCAGTGGCTTGGAGCTCACCAATGAGGCTAGACTGGCTGCCCAGCAAATTCCAGGGATGCTCCTGTGTCCTTCCCCAAGCCCTGCCCAATGCTGAGATCTCAGGCACTTGCCACCAAATCCAGCATTTTACATGGCTTGGGATCAAACTCAGGTCCCCATGTGTGGTAGTTTGAATATATGTCCCCCAATATATTCAGTGTTTTATTAGTTATAGTTTGCATCTGCAATCACCTTGCTAGAGGCAAGGTCACTGGGGGCTGGTCTTAAGGTGTGGTGATGGTTTGAGAGTCCATTGTAAAGATATGCAAATGTGCCTACCAGGAGTTCCTGAAGTGTGCTGTGTGACCTTTTTTGGCAGTAGTTTTTGCTCTGTGTGCTGTGGTGGCTGGTTGGCTTTTCTCTCTGCTTGGTCCTGTGGAGAGCAGGTCGTTTCTTCTGCCATTATGGAACTTCCCCTGGATCTGTAAGCTTCAATAAATAATATCCCTTCCTCCATAACTGTGCCTGGTCTGAAAGTTCATCTCAGCGAACCTGAAGCTGTCTGCTACACCATGTCTAGAAAGCAAGCTTTTTACCAACTAAGCCATGTCCCCAGTCCTTCAACCTTCACAAACTTTGGCTTGAATTGTAACCCACATGCATTTTTATCTACCAAGCTGTTGCTTACATCAACATTTTTGTCTGATCCTCTCTGAAAGTAGTTGACTTTAGAATATGAAGCGTGTGTACATAACTATATACAATGATATTCACCATTACACTGGCACGCCAACACCTTTGAGAATTCTGAATAGTAACAATGTGTTTCACTTAGAGTCTAAAGATATCTTAGCACATTTTCCTGCTGTCAAAAATACTACATATTCATCAAATCCAACTGGATTTGTTCTTAATTAGTTGCTTTTTTTAAAGTCACGGTTTTAGAAACTCCTTTATCAAACTGACTCTCTTCCTTAATATTGAATAGGACACTTTCACACCTGACTGACCCCTGCAGAAAGTAATAGTCCATCCTTCTGCCTTTCCTCGACATCTTAGGAGAAAGACGGGAATGACCTGTTTGTTCATTTTGTTGCCTTCTTTCACGTAAACCTCTTTTTGTTCATGTCCATGAGCTGATGTCATGTTTAGCATTGAGAACCTACTACCCATCTAATTACAGCTAACACCAATACTAAAGTACACAACAAACAATGCCTGCTGGAGAGGCAGCCCAGCTTAAGATCTGTGGTGATAGCTCAGAGATCGGCTAGAGTCACTCGAAATGCACCATCAGTATACTGGAGATCTATCATAAGGCCCAGTCACCTATCTGGCTGTGACCTTCCTCATGGAAAATCTCCAACCCTCAGAACACACCACAGGAGGCTGGGCAGCCAGTGAGCTGAGCTGTGGAAGAGCATTTCCAGGGATTATTTGGATGTCTGGATGAGAACGGTGGTCTCCTACTCATACTGGCATCCCAAACGTCACAGTTTTGTGTGGATCTGTTGGGGTATATGATCATCCAGGGGGTGCACATGTATGTAGGATGCATGTACACATGTGTGTATGAATGTGGAGGCCAGAGGACAACCTCTGGAACCATCCTTGGGAACACCATCCACTTCCTTTGAGACGGGGCCTCTCAGTGGCTTGGAGCTCACCAACGAGGCTAGACTGGCTGCCCAGCAAATTCCAGGGATGCTCCTGTGTCCTTCCCCAAGCCCTGCCCAATGCTGAGATCTCAGGCACTTGCCACCAAATCCAGCATTTTACATGGCTTGGGATCAAACTCAGGTCCCCATGTGTGGTAGTTTGAATATATGTCCCCCAATATATTCAGTGTTTTACTACTTATAGTTTGCATCTGCAATCACCTTGCTAGAGGCAAGGTCACTGGGGGCTGGTCTTAAGGTGTGGTGATGGTTTGAGAGTCCATTGTAAAGATATGCAAATGTGCCTACCAGGAGTTCCTGAAGTGTGCTGTGTGACCTTTTTTGGCAGTAGTTTTTGCTCTGTGTGCTGTGGTGGCTGGTTGGCTTTTCTCTCTGCTTGGTCCTGTGAAGGCAGGTCGTTTCTTCTGCCATTATGGAACTTCCCCTGGATCTGTAAGCTTCAATAAATAATATCCCTTCCTCCATAACTGTGCCTGGTCTGAAAGTTCATCTCAGCGAACCTGAAGCTGTCTGCTACACCATGTCTAGAAAGCAAGCTTTTTACCAACTAAGCCATGTCCCCAGTCCTTCAACCTTCACAAACTTTGGCTTGAATTGTAACCCACATGCATTTTTATCTACCAAGATGTTGCTTACATCAACATTTTTATCTGATCCTCTCTGAAAGTAGTTGACTTTAGAATATGAAGCGTGTATACATAACTATATACAATGATATTCACCATTACACTGGCACGCCAACACCTTTGAGAATTCTGAATAGTAACAATGTGTTTCACTTAGAGTCTAAAGATATCTTAGCACATTTTCCTGCTGTCATTCAAATAGCTTATGAACCCATATTTCAATGACCTTCTCCCCAACCAAGCCTGATCCCAATATGAACTGGGTGCCAGGGAAACACAATTAAAAATGACAAGATAGGAGGGCTGGAGAGATGGCTTAGCGGTTAAGGTGCCTGCCTCCTAAGCCTAAGAATGCTGGTTCCAATCCCCAGCGGTTCCAATCTCCAGGACCCACATTTAGCCAGATGCAAAGGGTGCAATGCCACATTTGACCACAAGGGGGGCGAACGCATCTGGATTTTGTTCGCAGCAGCTGAGAGGCTGCTGGTGCGCCCATCTCTATCTGTCTTCCTCTCCCTCTCTCTCTGTCTCTCTCTGTGTCTCTCTCCAAAAAAAAAAAAAAATGACAAGATAATTAGTTATAAGCAGAGAGTTTTGAAAGTGTGTGTGTGTCTTGGGTATGTATGGTGTGGGGCATGTATGTATAGCACATGCATTGCAGATATGTGTGCTCTATACACAAGCATGTGGCAACCAGAGGAGAATGTCAGGTGTCCTCCTCTATTGCTCTTCCATGTAGTTTCCTTATAACAGGGTCTCTCACTGAACCTTGGAGCTGCCTTTTTCACTCAGGCTGGCTAGCTATCCAGCAAGCCCCAGTGATTCTCCCATCTCTGCTTTCACCTCAGCACTAAGGATGCGGGCATAGATGGCCACACCTGCCTTGTTACATGGGTGCTAGGGATTGACTCGGGCCTCTCAGACCCTCATGTTTAGCAGCAAGCAATCTTACTGAGCTGTCACCCAGCCCCAGGCAGGGAGCTTTGGAGAATAATGGCCTAGTAGAATCTGGGCCCCATTCATGCAGCAAATTTAGCAGGTCCTCTGCCTGGTCCTGACAGTGCAGCCCTGAAAATGCAAATATGGTCACTACCTTCCAGGCTTGGAAGCAAAACAGAAAATAGGGCAGGAGTGACTTGGGAGATAGGGAATAGCATACAGAAATGGGACTATGAAAGCCCAGAGGAATAACTTCTGGCTTGAGATTGCAACAGGAACATTAAAGGGGAAAACACATACCAGCACATTAGCACAGATAAAACCAAACACCCTCAATTCATTCCTTGTGAAAATAACTTTAAAGTGAAGCAGGAGGGCTGGAGAGATGGCTTAGCAGTTAAGTGCTTGTCTGTGAAGCCTAAGGATCCCAGTTCAAGGCTCGATTCCCCAGTACCCATATAAACCAAATGCACAAAGGGGCACATGCATCTTTGTTTGCAGTGGCTGGAGGCCCTGGTGCACCCATTCTCTCTCTCTCTCTCTCTCTCTCTCTCTCTCTCTCTCTCTTTTTCTCTGTCTGTCTGCTGCTAATAAATAAACAAAAGTTTAAAGTGAAGCAGGAATTGTGATTATAATTTATATTTTAATTTGAGAGCCTGGCCCACAAGGACACAGTCCAAATTTCAAATGATAGAAAAGCAACTCTCTCCATATCATTCCTCCTCAGAGGCATCTGCTCAGGATGAAAAGCAACTAGGTATTGGGAACCTACAATTCATCTTCAGTGTAGAATGAACGAGTGGCTCTGTGTTGTGTGTGTGTGTGTGTGTGTGTGTGTGTGTGTGTGTGTGTTATATGTGGATTAATGTTGAGGAACAAGTGATACTAGCCTTAGCAATTATCAAAGAAGGACAATGAGGTCTTATCTCATATTTCTAGTCTTCTATTGCCATAGATTGGAGGTGGAATATCTCACAAAGGCCCATGTATTAAAATGTTTAGTCTGAAACTAAGTGTTATAAGGAGGTGGTGGAACCTTTAAGAGGTGGGGCCCAGTGGGGATTCTTCTGTTCAACAGGGGCATGCCTTTGAAGGGCATAATAGGTCCTTACTTTCTTTCTCTTCTGTGCCACCATATGCTCCCAGAAATTGTCATCCAACACATCTACCAAAAGCATTAAAGCAATGGGCCTACCTAATGCTAAGCTAATATCAAATAAGCTGCTCAAGTTGGCAACAGGTTCATTTGCCTGACTCAATCTGAAGGGGTCTAATGCAGTGGTGAAGGAATGACTTGCTTGTTGCAAAGCTTAATGACTACAATATACAAACCAACAACTGAAACACAGATATGCTATCACTACAAAGAGCAAAGCAATATATTAGTACATTTTTGGTGGTGCTTGGGATTGAATCAAGGGCCATTCCCATATCTAACAATGAACTCTAGCCCCAGGCCCTCCCCCATTTTTGCTTTTTTTTTTTTTATTTTGAGACAGGGTGTCTTTAATTTGCCAAAGGCAGGCCTTGAACTTGTGATCCTCCTGCCTCAGCCTTATGAGTGGCTTGGACAGCAGATCTGCACCACCAAGGCTGACTTATTAATACTTTTTATAAAGGCAGACAGCTAACACACTCATTTGTTAAAAGGGCTTTGAACAGCACGGAAAGATCTGCAAGCTGATTCTTGCTCAGTTCCCTTGATCTGCTTCCAGCACTTAAACCATTCCTCTTAAAGATGGTGGTAGAACAATGATGGATGGGACATAAAAGAGGAGTCTAAAATGAGGGTAGACTACTCAAGCAGGATGATAATACAAAAAGAAGCCCTTGATAGTATATCACCAAGAAAAAATAGATATTAGGTAGATAAACATGAAAAGAATTTATTGAAACTAGCAGAACAGTTCTCCAAGCACAAGCAGTGGTCTGAGTGCAGACACTGTAGATGTAGTTGGTATTATCTTTGAAGAACTGCAGTCGGTTCACTCAAGTCAGGGGCATCTTAATTGCCATATACCTGTTCCAAAGTTCCCATTTACATGCACAACTGCAGACAGACCTTTCCTACCTCACTTTCCTTCTTCTTCATAACACCAGGTACACGTCTGTCCCTTGTGCATCAGTACAGAGATTCTCGGTGTAAGAAGGAACCAAGACCCTTTGGAGAAACTTCTTGAGCCTGAAGAGTAGACCAAGGAAACAGCCCACAAAGCATCATCACTATTGAACTCATTTCTCCCGCACATACCAAACTCTTGAGCCATAGGGGCCACAAGCATGCCATGCGGGCTCCCCATCTGCAGAGCAGTGCCTGTGGAGGCGAAGATTCTCCCAGTGTCCAGGATTATCACCCAATCTCCCAGGAGACGGCACAGTCATAGAGAATACCTTTCTCGTCAGTATTTGCATTCCTTTCGTGTTATCTGGAAGGTGAGAAACCAATGATGGAGTAAGGTGGACTGAGCCATGTCTGCTCCATTGGTGGATATTTGCACCCCACACCTCAGCACCCCAAGAAGAAGCTGCAGAGTGGCATCACCGAGCAGGACCCAAGCTGCCACCAGGATCTCTGTAGATCGGAAAAAGTATGTCTCATACGCTTATATTTCAACCCTATTGTGTGTAAGCTTCAACACTGCATGAAACCCAAAGAAACATTACTAAGAAGAAACAGGCTAATTCACCCAAACCTGGAGAGCTCTGGAAGCTCAGGTGTCTCTTTCCAACCTCTGAAATTTCCATGCTTGTTAACAGTCCCCAAAGAAAGTCACTGTGGCCGTCATTGTGTTCTCTGAACACACACTGAACATAGTGTGCATGCCTCTTATATGACACACAGATATTTTCAACTAAAAAATATCCCAGTCTCTGAATCAATGCCGAGAACTTCATTCTCCCAACTACCTCCAACAATTCCACACACTTCCTTGACAGATCTCATTCCTGAAAGCTTTCTACATAAATTCCATCATCAGCCTCAGCTGCTATGGCAACTGGCATATTTTGGAAGTGATCTGAAATGAGTATCACTACACAGCCTGCAATTTTTTTTTTTTTTTTTTTGCAGGAAACAGAAAAAGACTATGAGATCTAATCCACTGCACAAATTTCAAAACACAGCATCAATTTTCACTCCTGAAATCTATTTACGCTCCTATTTGCAAATCAATAGATAACAACCTGGTACAATTACACAGAAGCACCATGGAGAAGCCTTTCATTTTATTCTTTAACTACTCACATTAAAGCATCACTTAGGAACTCTCCGCCCAGTTTTATTGGGCCTTTTAAAAACATGGGCTACTCTTTGAGCAGGTTTAAATAATAGCAAAACTCAAGGGGAAGCACTGCATTTCTGTTTTCACACACACACACCTTCCCCCACGATCAGCACCCTGCATTATAATAACATGTCTATTACAATTGGTGACCCTACAATAGGGTTGGGGCAGATGTAGGAGGCAGCCATCATTGTGGTATCATACGACTACTCTGAAAATCCTCTGTGCACCACCTAATGATCCTTCCCAATCCCTTTAACCCACCCCCCCTTTTTTTGACAACTCTGACTTTTCTACTGTCTCCATAGTTTTGCCTTTTGAGGAATTATAAGATTGGAAACCTACACCATTGTCTGAACACACTACCATTTATTCATTCACCTACTGAAAGACATGTTGGGTACTTTAAAGTTTGAGCAATTATGAATGAAATTGCTATAAACATTTTTGCACAGGTTTTTGTGTACACATAAGTTTCTAACACAGGTAGATTATACCAAGAAGGGCAATGGCTGAACTATATATTTATGGTATGTTTAGCTTTTATAAAAACTGACAGCTGAGCTAGGGAGATGGCTCGGTGAGTAAAAATGTTTGCTATTCAACCATGTGGACCTGACTCAGATACCCAGAACTTAGGTAAAATGCCAGGCAGGGTGGTGCACACCTGTAATCCCTGTACTGGGAAGGCAGATACAATAAAATCCCTGGGCCTCTCTGGTTAGACTGTCTAACCATATTGGTGAGTTCTTGCTTCAGGAAGAGATCACGTCATAAAAATAAGATGGAAGACTGATAATAATAGTTGAAGACACAGGACATCAAACTCTGGCCTCTTCACACACATGTGAACATGCACCTGCACATATATGTGCACTCACACATATAAACATTCATACACACATACACCAAATACACACGTACAATCACATACAAAAAAAGAAACGTAGCTCACAACTGTCTTTTAAAGCGGCCATACAAAGTCGCACTCAGACACAGTGCTGGAGATTGCTCCACATTGCTAGGGTGCATTCTCAACCAGGCACAGTTTAGAGAAAGAAGAGAATTTGTTCAGGCTTATAGATCTAGAGGAAGTTCCATGATGGCAGAAGAAGCTGGCGCCCTTTCAAGGATCCACAGAGACATAATCTAACAGCTAGCACCACAAGCAAGCAAGGATAAACCTACAAAAACAAGATCCCCAGCTTATACATCTCTGCATACCGTAAATTGGAATTTAGATCTGCTCCCAGTGACATGCTGTAGCAGGAGTCTGCCTATTGGGGACAGAAGCTGCAAACTGAATTTTAGTAACACCTGAATCTATGGGTGGGGGACATACATTCAAACTACCACACCTAGTATGAGCAGATGTTCCTGTTGCCACATGTCCTCTCCAATGTTTGGCACTTTTAGTGTTTTAGACTGAAGTTGTACCTTGCTGTTGCTTCAATTTGCAATTCCTAGCTTCGGATGGTAATGACATTTCTCAAAAGCTAGTGTGCTTGGCCTTTCTTTTTAGTCCTACCTGTGTCAAGGCCCAAGTGGCCCACTGAGAATGAAATAAGCCATTCAGTGATCAGTTAGCCATGATTTAATCAAAGAGCCAGTAACTGCTCTCTCATGCTACACTGCAGAACTAAGAATACTGGGCTGTTGAACCAACTTTGTTTGCTGGAACAAGGAAAGTAATGTGTAAAGGAAGAACTGTGTAAGACTGGACCATGTAATATAGCATTTCAGCCGAGGCACCCCAAGGCATATATGAGAAATAAGCAACAAGTTCCTGAACTTCATTCATAATCACAACATGTTGCTCTTCCTAAAACTCTCACAAGGTGTTCCTCTCACTTTATAAAATCTACTTTTTAAAAAATGTTATACAATTACAAACATATACAAAGCAAAAAAAGCTATCATGAACTCCAGCATATTAGATTCATGCACAAAAATCATGTAGTTATTTCACTTACACACCTAGTCACCTTCACCCAGTTCTCAGACATCATTACCTTTCAACCTTAAGGATTTTAATAGAGATTTCTCAAAGACAGTGCTATTTTTAACTTAATTATTTTAGCTCTTGCATTTTCCTTTTTTGAGTGTGTATGTGTTGTAAATAAGTGTATGCATGATATATTTGTGTATATGGGGCATACACGTGTGTGTTTGAGTGTATGTGTATATTTGAGCGGTATATGTATGTGTTTGAGTGTTTGTGTGTGTGTGTGTGTGTGTGTGTGTGTATTTTTTTGACTGTGTGGATGTGTGTGTGTTTGACTGTATGTGTGTTTGACTGTGTGTGTGAGCCCCAAGGATTCCTTGCTCTGCCTTCCCAGTGCTGAGATTATAGGTACTCATTACCATATCCAGCATTTTATGCAGTTTCTGGGCATCCCAACTTTGGTCCTCATAATTGAGTGGAAAGTACTTTCACCACTGACCTATCTTCCAGCCCAAATTCTCGTATTCTATTGCCACATCTACCGTAGGCTGAAGAGGTGTATAACTGCTCAGAAGCCTTGGTATGTCCTTCTCTTCCCACCCACAGAGCCCTGGCTTCAAGGACATGACTTGAAAATGGCCATGGGGAGAATGTATACTCTGTGGAAATAAACAAATACTAAGCTTGGAACTCCTATTTCTGGACACCTAATTGCTAAACTTTCTATCATCACATATCTGATTCTCAGTTATATGATTGACAATGCTTAGTTAACACCAACACATGTCTTGTCAGTGGACATGTTTCCATGCTAAACTTGTTATTTTTACTCTGTATGTTTGAACAGGAATCAAATGAGATCCACACTTTATGATAGCTTGACATCTCCTGTCTCTTGATTCACAGTTGTGATGGTTTGAATAAGGTGTCCCCCATAAACTCATGTGTTTTGAATACTTGATCTACAGCTGATGTTAATTTGGGAGCTAGAGACTTGCAAAAGGAGGTCTATTATAGAGGGCAGGCTAAGGATGTTTGAGCCAGTTCTCCCTTGTCAGAACTTGGACACTCTTCTGCTGCTGTTGTCCACCTGATATTGACCATGAAGTGATGTTCAGCCTCTGCCCATGTCTTCCTTTTCCTTGCCATCATGAAACTTCCCCTAGAGTCTATGAGCCCAAATAAACACCTATCCCCAATCAGCTGTTTCTGGTCAGGTGCTTTGTGCCAGCAACAACAAAGTAGTTGCAATAGAAGATTGGTACCAGAAGTGGGGTTTTTGCTACAATGAATCGAGCATGCTGTTTTTGGTCTTTAGGAATGTGTTTGTGGGAGGACTGTGGTCAGATTTGGTATTTTGAACTACAGAAGTCTTGCAGTGTTGTAAGCAGAGCTTGATAGGATATTCTGGTGAGAGTATGACAATTTAAACTGTAGAGAGAATTGAGGATTATGAAAGTTTGACTTAAGAAATTTCAAAACGGAAGGAGAAAACTTTAATGGAATTGGGTCACTGGTAGAAAGGCTTGTTGTATACCACCTGTGACCTGAGAATATGATCAAAATTGAATTTAAAACTAATAGATGGTGTGCTTGGCAGAACTATATATCAGAAAGTTATGAAACACAGTTTATTACAAAAAATTCAAGCATGTTTGAAGTTACAGGCACAGAGACCAGTTTTAGGTTACTTGAGCTATGATTGTTGAGATTACCACCATTAAGGTTTGCCAATTATTTTGCATCAGGACAATAGAAAAGATATGCCATGAAGATGACACCCAACCATGGAAAGCTAAAGCCACTAGGAATACAAATTTTTGTGCAAGGAGGAAGCTTGAAGGAAAAATTCTAAAGGAATATCTTGTTCTTCAAGGTCAAGTCTTATTCTCCCCTGGATTTAAAAGTTTGGCTGCGCTACCCACTTGATACTGGTTTTGGAAGCATGAAAAATGTAGGGAAGTGGGTCATGAAGTACACACAGTTCCAGGAGCTGCTGAGATGCAGCACTATAAAGCAGGTTAAGGCTATTGTACTGAGCTATGAAGATAAACCAAGGTTTGCTGTGTAGACTAAGGATGTTTTGGATATACCAGGACTGTGGAACAGCAGTGAAGGAGAGCTTCCAGGTGGTGATGGAGGTTTTCTCTGGCTAGGAAGATCAGCCCACTTGGAATAACAGAATGGGAAACCCAGAGACTTCATCTCTGGTGATGGATATTGGACTTGGAACTACAGATATTTGATGTTTACCTACTGGTAATCAATTTTGCATTGGTCCAGTATTTTCTTATTATGCCTTCTTTTTGCAATGGGGCTGTTTACTCTGTGCCATTATGTAATGAGAATATATAACTTGTGCTTTGATTTTACAAGGCTCACAGTTAAGACACAGTCTTTAATCTCAGATTACACTTTGGACTTTTAAACAGTGTTAAAAGTGTTAAAGACTATGGGGACCTCTGAAGTTGGATTACGTGAATTGTGAGATGATTATGAGTCCATAGGGCACGAGGGGCAGAATGTGGAGATTTGAATGTAAATGTATGTCCCAATAGCCTGAGGTATTTTTGATTAAGATTAACCTTCCTACTTAAGTCTCCAGCAGGCAGAGCCCTTATGGAAGAAGTGTGTCACTGAGGGGTGGATCTTGAGTCCAGCCCTAGTTGGTATGTAGACAGCTAGCTTGAGCTCTAGGTGTTTGTGCTCGTGTGTGATGGATTTTGTCTTTCTGTTATGGATGTCTGAAAGTGAGCCAGATACTTCTGCCAGGATGAAACATCCCCTGGAAGTAACCCTTTTCTCTCATAAGCTGCTTCTGATCTGGTATTCCCAGAAACACAAGAGGAGTTGCAACAAGAGTACCCTATGATTTTTTTTTCTTGCATCGTTTTTGTTCTTATTAAAGAAACAGGGTTATTGGTCCTGCAGAGTTCTTTTCTATCAGAATTTTGCTAATGTATATTTATGGTTTCACTTAACATGTCCCCTATCTCCTAAAACACAACTTGGACATGAAATCTAGGAGCTTTCTCAGAAGCAGTAACCATGCCTGGTCAAGATCATCTTATACCTGGAGCTTTGTACCTTGATCTGGGGGGCAGGGGGGACAGTGGGTCAGGTTGTTTTACTCTAGTGGGAACAGTCTATTGATCTTCATCTCTACAGTGTAATATTTTGCATTCTATGATTTTTCCTGCACATGTCAAATAATGGGACATATAAGAAAAAAATTACAGTCACCAACTTTTTGGCTAATTCACATCTTTATGGACTCTGTTGACTGTCAGAAGAAAGGGATGTGGATGCAGGTGCAAACTTAAGAGAAGTGATTTAGGCAGTGTGGGCTATGTAAAAGAGCCAGGGTCACTGCAAGGACCAGGGTAAAGGATAAAATCCCAGGTCTGTCATGAAGCACATCTATCCACTACCTTCATCTGATTGGAGTTCTGGGTTTTGCTACTTACAATTGGTCTAGTAGTTCCCTGTTAATTAATAGTTTTTAAATGGCTGGTATAAGAATTGAGGCTGTGTGTCAAGCTGGGTACAGATGTATATTTGCATTAAAATATCAGAAAGAGGCCAGGGAGAGTGAGATTGGGTAGAGAACTGACCATCACTTTTTCTAGCTTCACAAAGGCTTTGGTTCTACATTTACCACTAATTATGTAATTAGTTAAAAATGTAGTTATTTACTTTTGGAAGATGGAGGTAGACATTACAGAAAGTGAGCTGGACTGAAAATGAAGGAAAAATGAAGAAGTCAAAGTAAAACCATGTGAGTTAGTTATTTTCCTCAACATGGTGACACAATGGGCATGGACAGATTCAATCTGGCTCAGAGTTTAGGAGTAGAGTCCATCTAGCAGAGAAAGCATGGTGGATGGAACTCCAGAATGGAAGCATCCAGAATAGTTTGTTACATCTCAGTAGGTCAGGAAGCAGAGTGTTCAGTCTAGAAGCAAAACATCTCTAAGCCCTGTCCTTATGACCCTATGTCTGCCAGCTAGCCCTGACATCTAAAGACTTCATAATTTCTCAAAATAGTACTACCACCTCAGGTACTCAAACACGTGAGCCTGTGAAGAACATTTCATATTAAAATCTTAATATTCTACCTCTGACCCCAAAAGTCTCATGATCATCTCATGATGCAAAATGTATTCAGTCTAACTTCCAGTGTTGCTATGGATGGCCCCATAGTCTTACAGTTCCAATAGTGTTCAAAAGCACAAAGTCTCCTTTGAGATGCAACACAATTTCTTAAGTATAAGCCATACAATACCATAATAAATTATATACTTTGAATATACAAAACTACAGAATAATAAACATTTCCATTCAAAATGGATGGAAGAAGAAGGTATCAAAGAAAATCTGTGCAAAAGTCAGAGCAAAACACATCAGGACAAGTAACAGCCTGTAGATCCATGTCTAACAACTGTGACTCGTGTGGACTCCAACAGGCCTGGAGAGCTCCACTCCCAGAGTTCTTCCTGCAGTACACATGGCCTCTCTCTTGAGCCTACTCCACCTGGCTCTTATAGCTTTCAACTGTGGACATCCCACATTCAAGACCCAGACTCATAGCATCTAAAACATGGTGGGTCTCTAGTGAAACTGGGCCTGTCAATGGCATTCTTCAGGGAATCCTACCCTGCCACATGATGTCTGGCTTCAGCACTAGTTTTTTTTTGTTTGTTTGTTTCTGGAACCATGGTGCTAATGTCCACAGTCCTATAACTCATGCATTCTGCATGCCTGAAACATTAGCACCACATGGATAACACCAAGTTCTGCTGCTAGCTCAAGATACAGTCAGACCTCCATGGACCATAGCTATAGGAGACTCTTTTGAACCTGCAGGAGTCAACCAGGCAAAATACTTATGTAGCTAATCCTAGTCTAGCAAGAGCTCTATAATCTCTGGTGCTCTCCTGTCAAATAAATTTACACTTTTATACCCTGGACCCTTTGATTTGTAGAGTCCTGTCCTCAAAGGTCCTTTCCTACTATTCCAGAGCAAAGTGATAAGCTTCTCTTTAACTCCACTAACCTCTAACAATTACAGACAACTCATCCACCTTGCCTAGAGCCACCTTGTCCATGACTTTAAAATCACTGGAGCCCCCTTTCTCAACAAACTATACATTTTTCACATCTTTCTGCTCTCTCTCTCCCATGGTAAATATGGATAACTGGAGTAAACAATAATCATGCCACAGCCTGATTGCTATGTTACCCTAAAATTTCCTCCACCAAATAAATTAACCTTAATTACACTACACAAAACTTTTCTGGACAGAACAATCTAGCCAGATTATTTGCTTGAATGTAAAATGAATGAACTGTAAGACAATTCCTGATAGAGACTCTATTCCCCTCTGAAACCTCATGAGCCAGGTTTTCACTGCTCAGAATACTGTCTACATTCTGGTTTTCCCATCTCCTGCTAGAATTCCCCACTAATCTCTGCTCATGGAACTCTAGAGATTCTCTGGCCTGAAACCTCAAACTCTTCTAAATTCTCCCTACAAACCAGTTTCAAAGGCCTAGGGACCACTTGATTAGTGTTATCACAGAAATGACCCCGCTTCTCCAATGTTCTGGATTAGTTATTTCCTTCACTACTTGACAAAAAAAAAAAAAAAAAAAAAAAAAAAAAACACCTCACAGAAGGGATATAAGGGAGTAGGGGTCTGTTTTGGATACAGACATCATGGAAAGGAAAGCCTGGTGTCTGAAGCATAGTGGAAGGGGCTTGTGACATTTCTGGCTGCATCTTAGTGGATCAGGCTAGAAACATAGCCAGCCTCGAGTCCTCAAACTCCACCCCTGTGGCCTTATATCTGCCTGCTAGACGTCATGTCTTAGGGTTTCACAACCTCACAAAACGGCACCATATGGGGACCAAATGCACAAACTCACGAGCCTGTGGGGCACAATTTACATTCAAAGCATAAATGCTGTGCACTTGTAAAGGCGGGAGGTTTGAAGAAGTGTAGGGAAGGTAGTGCCAGAGGTCCACTGAACAAGGCACTATAACTTAGTTATTTCATGAATTAAACCACAGTGACTAAGTAATTATAATTCTTATAGTCTTACCACTGAAAGGTGCTTTATTAGCTAACAACCAAATTTTACAACGAACCTCATCTGATACACTTTTTCAAAGGCTTTCCAATCCAGACCTTCTCTGTAGTACAACTGCCTGAAGAGTTCACGTTTTCTTAGAAAGACTCATAAAACATTTTAAATGTTTTTCTTGCTACTTTCCCTGTCCTAATGAAGTGACTTACAAATGCATATTTTTCCCAGCACTTCTAACTAGCTTTCTCTACGTGATTGATACCAAATATATAACTTGAGAAACAGCGTTGTCAAAAAAGTGGATCTGGACCTCCTGTCACACTTGACCATGTGCTTCTAGATCACATTCTATCTCAATTCTCAGTACTGAGCATGGGGAACACAAGCAGGGAAACAGAGCATGTGTTTTCCTCTCAGACACTTATGAAAAGGAGTAAAAAGTAATACCGTGGCTTGATAGGTTGCAAAGGGGACCTGAGGGTCTTCACTCCCCTACCTTCCTAAAGACACAAAGAAATGGAGTGACTTCCTTTCAGGCTGCTATATGCTAGCCATAACAACTAGAAATGGTTTATGTGTCTTAAAACATGGAATTCAGACTGAAAAGAAGATAAATCAGATTAATTCATTCTCCAGTAACTGTAAGAGACCATGTTGTCTCCCTCTCTCTCTTCCTTCCTCTCATGTTTTTTATCCCCCCCTTAAACACACATTCCTTTCCCTCTCCCTCACACCTCCTCCCCCCCCCCTCTCTCTCTCCCTCTCCTCTCCCTCCTCTCTCTCTCACACACACACAAACCTAAACACTTACTTTAGAACCGAAGAGGTAATTGGGAAAACAGATGCTATATGACTAGTTGTCTTAAATTTTTCTTACATGGAACACAAACAACAAGATGAGATGGTCTGTAAGGAATAAAAGCTGTGTGTGTGTGTGTGTGTGTGTGTGTGTGTGTGGTTTTTTGAAGTAGGGTATCACTCTAGCCCAGGCTGACCTGGAATTCACTCTGCATTCTCAGGGTGGCCTCAAACTCATGGCGATCCTCCTACCTCTGCCTCCAGGATGCTGGGATTAAAGGTGTGTGCCACCACGCCCAGCTTAAAATCTATTTTCAAAAATAAAATAAAATAAAAATCTTTAGCAGACAAATCAGAATTTGTTAATCTGTGAAGTGTATTTTGCTTGAATAGAATTTTACTGAAAGACTCCTCTGGTTTCATTATTATTTTTCCAGCTGTATAAATGTGGCAATGCAAAATACCCTTGTTCTTGTCCAATGCCTACTTGCAATGTGCTCAATTAGATATTCAAAGAGCACCCAAGTATACTACATGTATTCCTGTAAGTACACTGTCTGGCCTCCACCCTCATGAATTTAACAGTGGTTAGTGGGAACTTACTTAACCCATGTGGTAGTTTGAATATATGTCCCCCAATATATTCAGTGTTTTATTAGTTATAGTTTGCATCTGCAATCACCTTGCTTGAGACAATGTCACTGGGGGCCGGTCTTAAGGTGTGGTGGTGAGTTTGAGATTCCATTGTAAAGATATGCAAAGTTTGCCCAGCAGGAGTTCCTGAAGTGTGCTGTGTGACTCTTTTGGCTGTAGTTTTGCTCTGTGTGCTGTGTGGCTGGGGGGCTTTGCTCTCTCCTGCCTGGTCCTGTGAAGGCAGGCCCCTTCTCCTGCCATTATGGAACTTCTCCTGGATCTGTGAGCTTCAATAAATAATATCCATTCCTCCATAACTGTGCCTGGTCTGGAAGTTCATCTCAGTGAACCTGAAGCTGTCTGCTACAACCCATTACTCTATTTTTATGATCACAATGAAGAAGAGTCTCATGGACATCTGGCAGGGCCAAATGAAATGGGAGATAAATAGCAAGTGAATGTTACACACAAAAAAAAAAATCAGGATATTTGGGGTGCATCAATTTGATCTTGATTCTTCTTGTTGAGGAAAGGCTGTAAGTAGGTGTTTTGCATATATTTCTACTGTCACAGACTTCAACACACTGCTACAAGGGCTGTGGGTATCATGTAAGACAAAGACACAATTGTCACCAAAAACTTACCATCCAAGCAAGGAGGAGATTAAAGGACATTCTGGCCACCAGCCAATCACACAGCAGGCCTTTTGCTCAGCCTCCTTCATGAGTGATATGAAGACATGAAGGCCCTACCACAGAATAGAAATCCCACAGGATTAATAACCATATTCACTTGTTTCTCCGTTGTGTCTGGTGTATGACACAGGATAGACTGTCAGCCAATAATTCTGAATACATGACAGAATGAAAAAGAAGCTTCCCAGAGGAGTGGCCAGCCCCCAATGCTACAGCATTCAGCAGGAATGAGAGTTGCGTCACCCTTCTCCTCAGGGTACAGGTACAGGAGGTGATCAGAAAAAGCATTCTGCATCGCTGTGTGGTGACGCCGTGTGTTGACACTCAGCTGTCCACTCTGCTCCAACATTGGGTTTCGTTCTTACAATTTTGTAACTAAAATACTTGTGCTTATGCACATGTGTGCACACCTCACTGCTGCAGGCATACTGGAATCAACTTTGAAGGCAGCTATTGTCATTCTTTTACAAGGACCACTTAGAGGAATGATGCCACTTAGAAATGGCATCATTGCAGTTGCTAGGGAGATGAGGATGGTGCAAGGAGAAGTGAGGGGACACTGAGTGCTTTCTATGGCTTGCAACCAAGGGCACAGTGACCAGCATGGAGGAAGGCCAGCCTGGACTCCAAATATAATCCCTTCCAGTCCATGGACAGAGGTAGCCATGATTCTATTTGGATTTTCAGCTTAAAGCCATAAAAAATTATACCCAGTTTTATTCAACTCATCTTATGCTAAGACACATGGTGGCCAAAACAGTAGCTTTACATTTTTATATTGATGTGGAGAAGGGCCCGAGAGGAAAGTATCCCACTCAAGGTATCTGCCCAAGAGACGGATGAGTGAATTGCCTTTCATCAGCTGGTCTGTTTCTTGAGAGATCCTAGAGAGGACTGCTTAGCTCTGAGTGCTTCAGAGGGACTGGGCTACACCACTGTAAATGTTCTCTGAGAGTTCTCCATGGCCCAGACACAAAGACCCTTCATTGGGCAGACTGGACTGGGACTCCAGCTGCCTTCACAGCATACTCTCCAGGCTTGTCCATCAATGCAACCTACAAGGACTGACAGTGCTCTAATGCTTTTGAGTCCCTTTAGTTTAATACACAGAGAAAAGATGGCTCAACAAGGAAAAGAAAGAAGGATTTATTAAGGGAAGCCTTCCCCTAATGAATTTCCAATGTCAGATTTTTTCCCAAAAAATATGTGGAATATTTTTCTAATTTATTTATAGATGATTATACCTCTTTATGTGATGCTTTGATTTATTTATACATCATATTTTGGTTGACACAAGATACACAGACTATCCATTATCTCATTTACTTATCGTGTGTGTGTGTGTGTGTGTGTGTGTGTGTGTGTGTGTGTGTGTGTGTGTAGGTCAGCAGACAACCTGAGATGTCAGCCCTCACCTTCCACATTCTCGAAGGTAGGCTCTCCTATTGTTCATCACTGTCTCCTCCTCCCAAATTGCTATAGGGGGAATGGGATTGCTTCAGATACTCACCACTGTGTCTGGCTTTTTATCTGGGTTCTGGGGATCCAAACACAGACCTCTATCCTTGTACAGCAAGCCCCTTACTGAGACATCTCCTCATCCTTGATCACCTTTTTTTTTTTTTTTTTTTTTTTCAAGGTAGGATCTCCCTCTATTTCAGGCTGACCTGGAATTCACTGTGTAGTCTCAGGGTAGCCTTGAACTCATAGTGATCCTCCTATCTCTGCCTCCCGAGTGCTGGGATTAAAGGCGTGTGCCACCACACCTGGCTTTATCACTTCTTTTTTATGAGAACTTTCAGTATCCTTTCATGTAGAGGTTTGGATTATAAGATTCAACGTAGTAAATTCCTGAAGTTGCACATATACTAACAGGTCCCCTTATGTCCTTTCGCTCTCCACCAGCTTTTCAAAGACCACACTCACCTCTGAGAGACATTATTAAATATACAAACAAACAAGCACTGAGACTGCTCTCTTCATTGCACTACTTTAGCACTCAGTAACCTCTCCTGTTGTGCTGGAGAGATGGATCAGCAGTTAAGGCACTTGCCTGAAAAGCCTAAGGAGCCTAAGGACTGGGTTCTATTCCCCAGGACCCACATAAAGCCAGATGCACAAGGTGGTGCATGTATCTGAAGTTTGTTCCTTGCAGTGGCTAGAGGCCCTGGCACCCCCATCCTCCTCCTCATCTCTCTCTTTATCTTTTTCTCTCTCTCTCAAATAATAAATAAATAAACTATTAAAACAATAACCTCTCCTGTAATAGTTAAGGTAAGCAAATGCTCAATAGAAAAGGATGAGAATAAGCAATGTAAGGACTCCATAGTGAAATCATCCAATCACCATAATCCTTTTGAGGCTGCTGGAAAGAACTTTTTCAAATGCTGAGTATCATGTATGCCCAGGGTCTCATGCATACTAGACAAGCACCGTACCACCACCAACAACCTCTGCCCTTCAAAAACCAAGTGTTGAAATGTTGTGACGTCTGGTTTTAAAATGACAGGCACTGGATAAGATAGTTAGCCAGTAGGTTCGTCTGATAAAACATGACAAATATACTAGATATGTTACAGCGATGAATGCTTAAAGTATGAGGAACATTTAGCTAGGAAGTTATATTGCACAGTATCATTTCCTACAAACAAGTCCTGGTTTACTGAAAATTAAGCAAAGTGATACAGATTGTGACATTTGATTCTCTGGCATAAGAGGCAAGGCAAAATGCAAATGTTAGAATTAAGCTTTTATTACGACTGCACTTCCCAGATCCATCAACACACAGATTCATTACTCACCACACTGCCTCCTTGTTACAGCTCACCACACAGGACTCAAAATCTTTTCAAGGTACTTTAAAATAATCAATTTGTCACCCTGGATTAAGTATGTTTAAGAACTGGAGTGAGCAGGGTTGTAAAGCAAAGGTCGGGCTACTCACAAAAATACATTAGCATTCCAGAGCAAGAAAAGGCATGCTAGCCAAAAAACATTAATGCTATGCTGTGAGCAAGGCCACACTACGAGTTAAGTAGGCACATTTCCCAAGTCAAGAACATGTTTGCTTCTCCTTAATATCTAAAAGGTGTTTTATTTTCAGTCAAAGAACTAACTTTTCTTGCAAGAAGAACTAGAAATCAGGTTGGAGACCTGGTTTAGTGGTTAAGGCACTTGCCTGCAAAACCTAAGGGCCCAGGTTCAGTTCCCCAGTACCCAAGTAAGCCAGATGCAAAAGGTGGCGCATGAGTCTGGAGTTCATTTGCAGTGGGTGGAGGCCCTGGCAGGCCCATTCTCTCTGTGTCATGCGATCTCTCTTTCTCCCTTCCCTTTCTCTCTCCTAAATGTATAAATAAAATACCTTCAAAAAAAGAACTAGAAATCAATACTTGACTCTGTCTCCCCTCTCCCCCACTCCTGCCTCTCTGAAGAAACCAAGAACTTGAGGAATTCACTCCTGGTATCATCGTCTAACTTATTCACCTCAACCATTACCATTTCCTTCCAAAGGTATTTGTTTGGGGAATTGATATAAAATAAACCCTAGAATATGTAAGGGGATGTGAGGTCAAGTAAAGGCTGATAAGAGCAGAAAAATGTGCATATAAAAAAGTGAGAAAGCCTGGTGATATGTCCATACACTAAAGTTCATAATTAATTAAAAAATTAAAAGTTAAGAAAAGAAGTGAGAAATATTGCATTTGGATCTATCCATCACCTAGGATGGTCAAGAAAGTTACCAGATTCCAAGACAGCGCAATTCCCTAGGGACCAATGACTTCCTAGGAAAGGCAATTTATGGCAGAAGACAGAGAAAGAACGAAGCTCAGCCTTTAAATGCTAATTTCACCCAATTCACTTCTTTGACTGTTTACTAATCAATCTGCTACTATCTTAAAGGTCTTTAATTTGGGGTTGGGGACATAGGTCAGTGGGTAAGAGTGCTTGCTGCTCAAATCTGCGGGGGTCTGAGACTAAGTTCAATTTCCAAGCACCCATGTAAATAGGACACCTTTAACTCCAGTGCTGTAGGGAGCAGAGATTGGAGAATTGCTGGGGCTCCCTGACCAAAAACAGCAGCCCCACGTTGAGGGAGAGGCCCCATCTCAAGGAAATGAGCAGGATAGAGGAGGGCACCCAGTGTTCTCCTCTGGCTTCCACCTGTGCACACGTGGGATGCATGCATCTGCATATATGTGTGCATATACCATACATACAGCACACACCATGCTGTACATACTCTATACACATATGCCAAATAATTCCTAAATTCCTTAAATTTGTGTTGTTGTTAATTCACTATTCACTCAAAGGTGTTCCTTTTGCAATGGGAAATATTTTCCCACAAAGAACTACACATTGCACACTTCCAAGACAGTGGTCAAAGAAATGAGCCTTTGGTGAGTAGGAGTGCTGCCCTGGGAAGCAGAAGACTTAGGTGGAACGACAGTTCTGATATGGCCTGACTGTTGATCCTAGACAAAGTTTCTACTCTCTCTCTCTCTCTATTTTGATTCATGTACCAAGGGTCTTCCCCAAAAGAACAACAACAAAAAAATAAATAAATAAAATAACAAAAGTTAGAAGCATAGATTGCAAATGATGCAGAATTTCTGTGAGTGTTCTCTTTGCTATCCCCCTTTAAGCAGGTCGGTCAGGAGTGCTGTAATGCAGTGCGGGCATTGCTCAGACCTCACACTGGGCAAAACTTCAAGAAAACACTTGGGACTTACAAGGAGGAATCAGACCTGGGGAGACTTTGCCTATGACAAATAAAAACCAAGCATAAGGTTAATTAATATGTCAACAGCGTGATTTATGTTAACTGGTGAAGAAATGCCAACTTTATGAAAGCTGAATATCTGAAGACAATAACTCTATTCTAAAGTCATGACCAAGCTTACTGCTGGAAGTTCTGTGACCACGTGGAAAGGTCAACTGTGAGGTAGCCAGCACATGGTTGAGAAATGGCCCCTCGCTGTATTTCCACCCAGTTAGGTTCAGCTGGATACAATGGTCTTTATCTACTGGAAGAAAATCATAAATGTGTGAATGCAAAATACACATTATGTGTAAACTACTCCCTAATATGTCCCTAATATGGAACCAATCTGTGTTTGTAAATGAGCATTAGAGCAGAACTGACATGGAATGCTTCCCTAAGATGGAAAATAAAATTCCAAAATAATTAAATCAGCTGATCCTCTTTGTCCTTCTACTTAAAAGGAAGACAAACACAGAAGCCACCATTGGTTATTCTGAGTTGCTCTCCTCTCATCAGGCAGAGGCCACCCTTGGACACTTTGGGGAATTGAAGATTTTAGAAGTGAACTTCACTGCACCTGGGTCTTCCTCAGCATGTGATTATCTTGGACCTTCACAAAAGACAATTGATTGTAGCATTGTGATCACTAACAGGTAGATTATCATTTATTAAAATAGAAGCTGAGCATATAGTCCCAGCACTCACAAAGGGAAAGCAAGAGGAATGTCAGTTTAAACCAAGTATTGCCTTTTTATAATACCCTGTCTCAAAAAGAAAAAAAAAATGAAAAAAAACCTGAAGAGCAGAGGAAAAGAAGGGAAGAGGAGAAGGGAAGGGAGGAGAAAGGAAAAGAAAGAAGGGAAGGCAACAGGAAGAGAGAGGGAGAGGAAGAGTGCAGGAGTAACAAGAAGGAACAGGAAGGAAAATTTTTAATATTAACTCCTTTCAGTACACTGTAATCAGCTGTAAGTTTGTATAACTGAATACATAATCAGGGCCATATTTATCCAGCTCACTTGAACTGCTGGAGAATTCAATGAAAGGCTCCAAGTAGGAGTCACTTCAGGACAGGGCTGCCCCGCTGCCCCATGTTCTCTGATGAGTGGCTTGTTGGGATGGTCTGAAGACAAGTGGGGAGACATTTGCCTCTAACTTGCTGTCTTGCTCCCTCTGGGCATCTCCCCAATAGGCCTCTAGAAGCCTCCTGCCAATAATTTAGCGGATTCCAACCCTCATGTCTCAGTCAGACGTTTTAGAATTCCCCAGGACCCATGACATTACAGACCACATGCCCAACAGGCAGGATTATGATGAGGGTCTGAGGAGGAAGGAGCATCTGTGGATATGCAAGCAGCACAGTATGCACCCTGTGTGTGCTCTGCTGGTGATACTACAGATGGGTCTCTTACAATGCTGAGGCATTAGACTCCTGGCCCTCTGACACTCGATGGTTGCTGCTGTTGAATATGTTTTTAGGTTCCAAATATATCTTACAAGGACAATAATGTCATCAGTCCTTTGCTAGAGCAGGAGATAACATTTGGAATAACACTGATTCCTCAGCTGTCCTAGTTGCATGATCCTCACCTTCAAGGCCTTAACTTGTCTGTGTAAATTCTTCCTTGTATATTAAACACACACACACACACACACACACACACACACACACACACACCTTCTCGGGGAAGTGGATAGTGCTTACCATGCAAGCTTGAGGAACTGAGTTTGAATCCACCTAAAATGCAGGCAAGGAGGTGCATGCCTGTAATCTTAGTGCTGAGGCAGTAGAAGCAGGGAATTCCTGAGAATTGCTGGCTAGCTACTGTAGTGAGCTCAAAGTTCAGTGGGAGGCTATCTCTTAAAAAAATAAGGTGGAGCCTTTAAGGTAGATGCCCAATAGAGGAATAGCTAGGTCAATTGGTAGCTCTATTTTCATCTTTTTTCAGGAGTCTCCATATTGATTTCCATAGTAGTTTTGTAAGTTTACACTCCCACTAGCAGTGAATGACGGATCATCTTTCCCCACATCCTCACCAATGTTTATTGTCATTTGATGATTTCCATCCTGAACAGAGTGAGGTGGAATCTCATAGTTGTTCCAATTTGCATTTCTCTGATGGTTAAGAATGCTGAACATTTTTTTAAGTGAGTATTAGCCATTTGTATTTCTTCAATTGAGAATTAAAGAGCATACTCTTCCTTGCAGAGGTATTTCCTCAACCATGTTTATAGCTGCTCAGTTCATAATAACTAAGAACTGGAATCAACCCAGATGCCCATCGTTTGACAACTGGATAATGAAGATGTAGTACATACACACAATGGAATTCTACAGTAAGGAAACATGATACAATGAAATTTGTAGGGAAATAGACAGACTTGGAACAGATCATACTAACCAAACTCACATGAGCACAGAAACACAAATGCCACATGTTCTCTCTCATCAGTGTTTCCTAACCTGGAGCAGCTTGAGCTGCAGGCATACTTGACAGGCAACTTGAAGGACAGATAAGAGGGACGGACATGTTTGGAGGAAGGGAAATGGGAGGGCGGGGGAAGATACATGCAAAACTAAATCCAAAATGAATTGGTACCATAGAAAACTTTCTCCTGGTAGCAGACAAAAAGATAAAATCCTCAACAGGAGTATGCAGGGTCTGTTTGCAAAGAAGAGCCCTGGAGAGGGTGGAATGAAGTCTAACCCTAAAACATTTGGCTTTGGCTTATAACTCCTAGTACCGGAAATCCATTACAACCCACACTGAGCTGTTGATCAGAGAGATCTACGAGGTCCCCAAAACAAGACAGGCTTCTGTTAAAGCACTTGATTACCCACCTAAGGCAAAAGGTCAGACCCTGTTGCTGAAGACATCACATGCTGCTGACACAAAACAAAGAGAGATCCAGCTGGAATCTGGAAGAAAGCCAGTTCCCAGATGGTCCCATACACTAGAAAGCGCTTCATAAGCTACTGGAGAAAAATGGGCAAAAACCTTGTGTGCTAGCAGGGGACACTGCTATATGAAAGCAACCATCCTGACAAGATGTACACACCTATGCAATAGTGGAACCCAGCCTAGGTGGGTAACTAATGACTCTCTGATTGGCTAAGAGATCCACTCAGTGGAAAGGAACCCATAGCTGGAACTTGGAACTGAGTCAGAATCCTATGGAGACTAAGATCATGGACCCAACGAGAAGCTCCCGCTAGTCTTTGACCAAAAGAGAGGCTACATCCATCACAATCTCTTTTAATTAACAATGCTTATACCATTTAACCTAAACCTAAACCTCTGTTTTTCTTTTTCAGAAGACATCAGCCAGGGCCCAGGGGAAACCACAGAGGATTTGGTGAGATGAGCAAGAGTGCTGCTTCCACGGGGAGCCTAACAACCCATGCCAGGGTGATGGAGATAGACAGACACTGTGGACCCTCAAAACATACCAAAGCAGAAATCCAGAAGCTGCTGAGAGCACAGCACTACAGTAGACTTAAAGCACACCCACCACAGCTCAGGAAATTTTGTCAAAGAGGGGCGGAAAGATTGTAAGAGCCAGAGTGGAAGGAAATGTCCAGAGGCATAGCCCCCTCCCCCTTACAATGATTAACTGCTGCTCTCATATCTCATAACCCACAACCCCATGGTGAATACCAGCAATCCCACTGAGGAGGGCCCTCCCAGAATGGGGCAGAGAGGTGGGAAATTATAGTACCAAGACATAATGTGTCATTGCTACAAAGAACCTACTTAATAAATAACAATAATGTGAAGAGCAACTGAGGAAGACCTCCAACTTAGTCCTCTGGCCTCAACATGTATGAGCACATATGTTCATATACACACACACATTCACACCTGCATGCACACACATATGAGTACACATGTATAATGCATACACACCACACACACAAACTCAACAAAAAGCCCCCCTGATATGTTGATGCTCAAACTCACTTTATCATCTCAACTGGAAGTTAGAGCATGTTTGTTCAAATGTTTGTGTATGTGTTAGAGGCATGTCACAAGCTATTCAGGAATTGATAGCTGACGAGTATTGATTCTTGTTAAATAAACAGGCAAAAGCATAAATAGATGCAAAGTGAAAATTATTAAGTCAGCATCAGTATCATAAACACATACACATATACACATATTCACGCACATGTACACACACACACATATATACACATGCACACACACACACACATGCATGCATACACATATATACATATTTACACACATACACACACATGTACATACACACACATGTACATGCATACACATATATACATATTCACACACACATACACAGACATGCACACACACATATATATATTCACGCACACATACACATGCACACGCATACACACACATACATTGTCAGGGCTGAGTATGACTCAGAGGTAGAGTGCTTTCCTAAGGCCATGGGTTTGATTCTCAGCACCACCACAAACCAAAATTATGACAGTTGTGGAACTCACCTTCCAATATTCTAAGGTCATCTTAATAATCCAGTACAAAATGGAAGCCAGTGTGGTGCTGCATATACATGAGAAGTACATGCAGAAGCCCCCGAAATCAGGAGTTCAAGGTCATCTTTGGCTACATAGTGAGTTTAAAGCCAGTCTGGGCTACATGAGACCCTATCTCAACCTGTTTGCCCCAAATTTTGTTATCTCAAAAAGAAGCAGATGGCATATGTGAAGATAACACCCAATTGTGTCTTCTGGCCTCCACACATGCATGGACATTACACATACACACTCACACAAAATTTTAAAACTAAAAGCAGTTTCTACATCTGACATCATCTTAAAATGTTGTCCAGAACTTGCCAGGGTTTAAGTGCTGCTGTCCTGAGGACATTCAATGAAAGTACTGTTTTACAAGCAGACAGGATAAAACTTGTTTCATTTTTAATAAATAATAATAATTTAATAAATAATAAAGCAATTTGATTATCTGATTACTTATTCAATTGCCTCATTTACAAATAGCTTCATGGGCTTAACCCTTTTGGTATGTATGGAAGGCCAGACATTGTGGTGCTTGGGAGGTAGAGGCAGGAGGATCAGGAGTTTAAAGATAGAATGAGCTACCTAGCAAGTTTAAAGTCAACCCAGGCAGCATGAGACTATGTTTCTAAAAACTAAAATCAATAGCCGTGTGTGGTGGTGTATGCCTTTAATCCCAGCATTCGGGAGGCAGAGGTAGGAGGCTCGCCATGAGTTCAAGGCCATCCTGAGACTACATAGTGAATTCCAGGTCAGCCTGAGCTAGAGTGAGACCCTACCTCGAAAAACCTAAATAAATAAGTAAATAAATAAGACTTTCATTCACTGCAGGAGGCAGAAAGGTACCGGGTATGATGGCACACACCTGTCCTAGCTCTCAAGAAGCTAAGATAAGAGGATCCAGTGTTCAAGGCCTGCCTGGGCTACAGAGTGAGACATCGCCCAAAAAACAACAACGAAAGAGAAGGTAGAAAGAAACTGATCCAACAATGCTAATAAAGAACACTGATCTATAAATTACTCTGCACAAACAACACGTGGGTCAGCTGTGGTTTTTCAGGTGCTTGGTCAGAGCATTAAAATGATGAATGAACAGCCTTAGCTAGGAGGAAACTGATGCAACTCCAGTTCCCACAGGCACTGCTCATCCTCGAAGACAGAGCTCAAGACACCTCTCCCAGCAATAACTAGGTTAAAAAACTGGCACTTAACATAAGCCAGGCATGGTGGCACATGCCTCTAATCCCAGCACTCAGGAGGCAGAGGTAGGAGGATCGCCATGAGTTCAAGGCCACCCTGAGACTACAGCATGAATTCCAGGTCAGCCTGAGCTAGAGTGAGACTCTACCTCTAAAAACCAAAAAAAAAAAAAAAAAAGGGTACTTAATATGAAAGCCTTGTAGGTACTCAGTAAATACTTGTTCTCTAAAACAAAATGATGATCTATTACAAAAACATGATCATTTTTCCTGTGCTGAACATTCATGAACTGTACATATGAAACACTGACAAAAATATATAGGGATGCAGCCTGGCGAGATAGCTCAGTAAGTTAAGTGCTTGCTGTGCAAGCATAAAAACCTAAGCTCAGATCCCCATAAAAATCCAGATGTCACAGGGCACGCCTGTCATCCCAGTGCTGGGGCTCACCAGCTGACTAGTCTAGACAAACGGATCAGATCCAGTTCAGTGAGAGACCTTGTCTCAAAAAACAAGTTGTAGAGCAACTGAGGAAAGCACCTAATGTTGATTTCTGTTCTCCATCCACCCGTGTACATGCATCCCCACACATGTGCTCTGACACACATGAACATGCATACCCATGTACACACATGCCACACACATACACAGAACAAATATAATATACTGGAATATTAATGTTAATGCTATCTGTTAAATATTGGCATGAAGAAATCTGTGAGAAAATACACCAAAATATTAATGGTAGCAGGGCCCTAGGTAGAAAGATGATAGATGGTATTTCTTTTAATGGCACTGCTATGTTACCCAAGTTTTCATAGTGATTGTGCATTATTACACAGATTTAAAACAAACTTTCTAGTAGCTACACATGAAGAGAAAAAGCATATCATATTTAATATTATATATTAAGACATCAGAAAATGTTTCATAATTTTATTTACCTTTTTGAAGAAGTTTTATTTATTGATTGATTGATTTCTTGAGGTAGGGTTGTGCTCTAGCCCAGGCTGACCTGGAATTCAAGAGTGGTCTCAAACTCACAGCAATCCTCCTACCTCTGCCTCCCAAGTGGTGGGATTAAAGGTGTATGCCACCACACTCAGCTAAAAAAAAAGTTTTTAAGTGTCCAAAAGTAGCTATCTACTCCCCCAGACTTTTCCCTACCCGTGCATTATACAGACCTGAGTGTCCTCAGTCTTCATGCCCCCACAACTCCAGGCCCTTATAATGATGTTGCTTTTATCTTAAGTGCCCTTCTCCATGCTCCTTTTAACTGTGAGTCTTTCCTTCAGGACCCTCTGCAGAAAGCCTTTCTGAGCTCCTCAGTACATTACAGATGCTCATTCTTTGGAAAGAGCCCTCTAGTTGGCATCAATAGCAAGCACTCCCATGTTATCATGACTGTAGAAAGTGTATATTAAAAAATACCCAAGAGACTTAGCACACTGCTTTCTGAATGCAGAGATGAATGAATAAATAAGTCACTTTGACATTCCCATAATCTAAACAAATGGCTGACCTTTTTCGTTTTCCTTTTCTTTCACTAAAATGCTTGGCTGTTTGTCTAGGGTGCTAAACCAACTAGATAGTCTCAAACCTTAAGAGAGGTTATAGTTATTTATCTACGCTCAATCCAGTCATTCCATCAATAGTACTCATCAGCAAACATTAAGTGATTTTAGAGTAAGTGTCAGGGTGTGTGGAAAGCGCTGGTATGTAGAAAACAACGTCGTCTTCCTTAGCCAACTGAGAGGCACACAGAAATGGGGAAAGCCACCATTTGAATAGAGTGCCAGGGCCCTGTGGAAGCACGCCCTTTCTCACGCAGCAGCACAGGAGTGGTCTGGGGTGTGAAGACATGCCTTCTCAGGTCTAACAACAATAAAATAAACGGTAGCTGTGTCAAAATCCAGACTGGACTGGACTACTACCTGACTCGTACAACCAATGTAAATAACCAGTATTAACATTGGCTATCTGAATGGACAGAGGAAACAGCAAAATCAGATATTATTAACGATGACTCACACTGAAAGAGCAGAGGCCACTGCAGCTGCCACTCATGGCAGAAAGTCTAAATTCGGAAAAGAAAATATTACCAAGACTGTTTTTTTTATAAATAAGTAAACATGGTGGCATCATATTATTTTCAAATTCCATCTTTGAGTCCAAAGTTGAGTGGGGAGACATAGTGGGTAAACTTCTCCTTGGAGCTGAGGATAAAGTTCAGGACAGATAACTTGCCTAACCTGTGTGAGGCCCTGAGTTCTATCCCTGACACCACAAAAAAATTCTCTTACCTTGCATTGACATTGAATGATATGCTTGCAGATTCCACTTTTCTTGAATAGCAGTACAGTCATTTTTCATTATTTTTATTATTATCATTATTAAATTGGTTTTTTTGAGGTAGGGTTTCACTCTAGCTCAGGCTGACCTGGAATTCTCAGGGTAGCCTCGAACTCACGGCAATCCTCCTACCTCAGCCTCCCGAGTGCTGGGATTAAAGGCGTGCGCCACCACACCTGGCTCATTATTTCAAATCTATTATTTTTCTACCTATCTCCCAAAGAAATGAACTAAAAAACAAAGTTGTATCTCTCAAAGAAAAATTATAAGCTCACATACTTTCCTTGTCCTCACAGCTGTTTCCAAACAATTCAGTATCCCCAACAGAATTCAGATCCCACCTCCCTCCTGCTGGCTCCTAATGGCCCACAGATAGGGCTTTGGACCAACACATTTGAGTCATTTTTTAAAGACATGATGGAAAACCTTCATCAGGGTCACAAGCTGGATTTGGGAGAGGGTGTTTGGAGGAGTGCTCACAGGCCACAGCATGCGTGTGGAAGGCAGAGGACAACCTCTTAGCACTGGTCATCTCCTTCCACTTTCTTTGAGACAAGATCTCTTTCTTTTTTTCTCTGCTGATAAAAGGCATTTATTATTTTGCCACTTGAAAGGCTAGTGTAACTGTCCCCGGAGCTTCAGGATTTTCCTGGCTCTGCCTCCATTGCAGCAGATTCCTTGGGATGACAGACTTAAGGGACACTTTGCATGTGGCCTTTATGCTGGTGCCAGGGATTAAACTCAGGTTATCAGACTTGTGAGGAAAGCACCTTTAATAGTTGAACCATCTCCCCAGTCCTAGAAGCCAAGTGTGGTAGTTTGAATATATGGACCCCAATATATTCAATGTTTTATTACTTTATAGTTTGCATCTGCAATCACCTTCCTAGAGGCAATGTCACTGGGGGCTGGTCTTAAGGTGTTAATGGTGTGTTTGAGATTCCATTGTAAAGATATACAAAGTGTGCCCAGTGGGAGTTCCTGAAGTGTGCTGTGTGACTTTTTGGCTGTAGCTTTGCTCTGTGTGCTGTGGTGGCTGGCTGGCTTTTTCTCTCTCTGCTTGGCCCTGTGAAGGCAGGCCGCTTCTCCTGCCCTTATGGAACTTCCCCTGGATCTGTAAGCTTCAATAAATAATATCCCTTCCTCCATAACTGTGCCTGGTATGGAAGTTCATCTCAGCGAACCTGAAGCTGTCTGCTACACCAAGTTTTTATTTTTTCAAGCCACGTTTTTTAAACTGCTTCAGCTTCCATCTCATTCAACATTTTATTTTCAAATCAACACTTTCAAGCTACAGCAAACTGTTGTTAATACAGAAAAACATGAAGGTGGGAGGTATTGATTGTTTCAGTCATGTCTGAGAGTCACCACATATGTCATGTATTTACCACCAACCTTACAGCCCAAGCTGTATCCAGAATCAATAACTACAAGACTAACTGAACTTCAGAGACCTAGGATGCAGGAGTCAGATGAACTTCTTAAAACGGCTCAAAATGTTTCCCTGATTGGCAGTGTTCTTGTGCATTATTTGTGACACAAAGTCCAAAAAGGCCATGTAAAATTCATGATAACAACCACGTGTCCCTCGCAAAATCAAAACCCTCCCCCCCATATACCCCCACTCTGGAGCAGTCAGACCACCCTCCTGACACCGTGTCTGCTTGATGCTTTTCCAATGAGACTTTCTTCCCATCTCTTCTTTTGATCCACACTCATCCAAAGCCCCCCTCATGTGGCCAGCCCAGTCCATCCTATCTCAGGCCATTCTCATGCTTCCTCCCTGCCTCTTTCTCTCTCTCTCTCTCTCTCTCTCTCTCTCTCTCTCTCTCTCTCTCTCTGGGCGCCTTTTCTTCTCTGTAGCCATCTCTACATGCCTTCCTCATTTTGGCAGCCACCTCACATAGTAGTTAGCATATAGTAAGTATTCAATAACAAAACGGTGGGTGACAAATCAGAATAAAATGACTCAAGTCTATTTCAGGTTTATTTTTCTTTGTACAATTGCACATATCCACAATCCCACTTTGCTAGATTCAGATGCTGTGAGTTATTAGCTGGCTCTAAATCCACTTTATGGCTGACACCAGAAGTTGTTTTAGGCCATCAATATCTGAGATCTACCTGCCGGCCACTTGTTTGTTTCTCATAAAGAGTATAAAAACAACTCTGATGTTTGCCTAGACTCCTTTTACAAATCCAACTTAAACAGAAGCTCATCCTTGACTCAATGATCATCTTCACATGCTGCTCTTTTTGGGGTGACTAACCCTTTGTGTTAAGTAAATTCTCAGATTTTCTTTATGTCCAACCTTAGAAGAATTAAGGTTTTTATAGCATAGAGTACTGAGTGACAACACGACTGCTGATGAGATGCTAGTTTGGAAATCAGGATACATGGTACAACAGTTTTGAACCAATGCCATGTGATCATATCACAAATAGTCTGTTTTTCCTAGAAAAAAATTTCCATAATATGGAAAATAAGATATTTTCATTCCTGCATTCCCACAGGGGGAACAAATACTGCTCAGACTTTGAATCTTAATGCTACAATCTTGAAATATTCTGAAGGGCAGAAGTCAATGTGACAGGGTCAGGAAATAAAATTATTGCTAAATTCTGACAGCAAAAAAACAGAAAAGTAAAATCTATCCAGTTACAAATAAAAATGAGGAATTCTGATATATAAACTCAATCATTTGAATATTAGTTGTTCTAGTTCACGGTGGGTGACAAATTAGAATAAAATGACTCAAGTATATTTCAGGTTTATTTTTCTTTGTATAATTGCACATATCCACAATCCCACTTTGCTAGATTCAGATGTTCTGAGTTATTAGCTGGCTCTAAATTCACTCTGACAGTTTAGCTTGGAAATAAGAAAAGAGAGAAAATGAGAAATAACAAATAACAAATTTCTTAATACTATTAAGTGCCAATAAATATGCCACATTCTAGTTAATATTGAGCATTTGGAACATTGCTACACATTGTGACAATGTCTCTCATCTAAATAGTGATGCATTTGCAAAACTCACCAAACTCATTCTCTAAGGAGCTTCCACCGAATGTGTGGCCACACTGCCCTCCCCATAGGGCAGGGATGAAGGAAAAAGCTTAATATTCATCTTATCCTTCCCCTAGACTTAGTTTCATGCATTTGAAGTCCACCCTTATCCCAAGATAGCTAATGCATAGAAGACCCAATTATGAACCTAGGCCAAATATTAAGAGATGAGATGAAAAGTCAGGATCCAATCTCAAAACATTCAGATAAGCACAAGCTGGGCGTGGTGGTGCACACCTTTAATCCCAGCACTTGGGAGGCAGAGGTAGGAGGATCATCATGAGTTCGAGACCACCCTGAGAATACATAGTGAATTCTAGGTCAGCCTGAGGTGGAGTGAGACTCTATTTGAAAAACCAAAAAAAAAAAAAAAAGAAGAAGAAGAAGAAGCAGCGCAAACTGATGCAAGAAGTACCATTTCAAGGGAAGTAAAAGGGAAAAGCTGAGGGTTACAGCCACCCCTGGAAAAAGGCAAAGGAAGATACAGAGAAGCCTCACAGCTATTCAAAATCCTGTTGTTCCAATGCCCTCATTCCAGTAGACCTGTGAACTTATAATAGTTAAAACACAGCCCACTCAGTTCCACAGAGTCTTGTGGCTTCTCTGTGCACAAATCATTAGCACAGATTTCAGAAGCTCTTATCATCCCTGTAGCTTGCTAGTAGATCCCATGGCAGAGGCCTGGGCAAACACTATCAAATTCTAACATGGTATTTGTATGTCTTTGGCCCTTGTGGGGTACAGTATGATCATTTGGTGCAATTGTATAATGTAGAATGATCATATTAGGGTAAAAAAAAAAAAACTTCCATCTCCTCAAGCACTTATCATTTCTTTCTTTTTTTTTTTTTAATTTTTAGAATCAGACAGAGAGAAAGAGAGAGAGAGAGAAATGAAGTGCCAGGGCCTCAGTCACTGAAATCAAACTCCAGATGCTAGCACCACCTAGTGGGCATGTGTGACTTTGCACTTGCCTCACCTTTGTGCGTTGGCTTACATGGGGTGCTGGGACCTTTATACCCTTCCAGTTATTCTGCAATGTGTCATAGTTTGTTGAAATTATTTGTTACCCCACTGCACATAAAATCCAAAACTAGTGCTTTCTAGCTAATAAAATGAGGTGACCCTTCCTATCTTCTTTCTGATCCTTACACTATGAGTGGCAATGAGCTGGAGAGACACAGAGCACCTTCAGTGTCACTAGATGATGGCTGTGACCATGACAAGGACAATGGTGATAGATGGCTTTCCCACACTGGCACAAGGTCTCCACAGGAGCCTTAAATTTAAGTTAAATTGCTAATTGCTTATAACCAGTGTGTTGGCCTAAAAAACAGGTAGACTGCTTTAGTTAATACTTTAATCATAGCACGCAATGTCAAAAATAGCTTGGTGTAGAAAAGGAATAAATACAGAGGCAACACAAAACACCATTTTTTTAAATTTAAAACTAAGCATTTCACTCATTCTTCCATTGCCTCTGGTTCCAGATCTTTATATAACACGTCTCTGCAAACAGCACAGTTCCTGCACTCGTTAACACCCGAAGGTGGGCTCCGGAGGACCAGGTCACTGAAGCTTTCATTGCTATATGTGCAGAGTGTGCACTGCCTTAGTAGGAAAACTGCCACTTCATAGTCACCTCCAACAAGACCCTCCTGTACAGCATGCCTCTGCTCAACACATGCCATTCCCTGACCATAGCCATTCCCACCCTTCCCCAGCTCATCCCAGCCCCTGGCTTCATTCTCAAATGTTGTCCACCTGCTTTCCAAGACCCTTTCTCTTATTCCTATTTGCTCTTCCTTTTTTCTCCTCCAACTTTAGTACTGAGTAATATATATATATATATATATATATATATATATATATATATATATATATATATACATGTATATATATATATGGATAGAGAGAATATATATATATATAGACAGAGAATATATATATATATATATATATATAGAGAGAGAGAGAGAGAGAGAGAGAGAGAGAGAGGCGGGGCTGTATTTTAAGGTATTGCTCAAATGTTGTTTTCTTTAATGAGGTAACTCCAGTTTCTACATTATGAACAAATAACTGTCTGTGGGCACAGAGTATTCTGTATTTCTATTACAATACCTCTCAGTCTACTTAAAACTATGGCTACATGCAAAATTGCTACATTTTAAATGAGAAAAAAATGTTTAAAAAATCATGAATCTCATAACCAAGGTAAGTCTGATACTGGGGAAAAAAATATTGGTAAGCAGACTTTCAACTACTTATGTATGAGTACATTGTATTTTAATGTCTACATGCCCCCTACTCACAACTAGATTTGAAAAACATATTTTTTCACTTGGAAAAAAACGAAAGATGTTCTCTATTGCAATGTGACAACTTTCCCAAAAAGGTCAATGTTTTTGAGCATAACAGAGTAAAATGAGCTGCAAGGGGCAATACAGCCCTTTTAAGTTAATTCTAATTCAGGGGTCACACCACACTAGACGAGCAGGGGACCCTTGCATCTACTTAATCACACAGAAGTCACACAGTCCTGGTTTACTCAGTGAATGCAGAGCACACACCCCTCCAAAGATACATGATGTGGTAAAGACAAAGGTGCAGGATGACTGCAGCAATAAAAGGAGTGTTCCTATCATTAACAAGAGACTTCCGGGCAGGAAAATATTGAAGGATCTAACAGTTTCATGTTCTCATAACCCACTGCCAGACACAGGTATGTATGGCCCTATAGAAAATAGGGATACATGGCTGCTGGAAATTTGCATACCATTTGGGTCACTGATGACCTTTACAGAGAGACTACTTGTGGACTCCACAGTATCATCCCTGGGAAGTATCTTGCATGGATTCTCAAGTGGACATGTACTCTTGTGTTTTCATACACATTCTACTCACAATCTCCATCTAGTACTAAGAGAGAGAAAGAAAGATGAGGAAGGGGAAGCAGAAGGAGGAACAGTTAAAACATCTGTATGTCGATGTCTGGAAACTATTTTTTCGCACTTTCAAACAGATGGCCCAGAACAACCATTATTGTTTTTTCTTCTTTATTTTTCCCAGTGCCCCAAGCACACTCTATTCAAGAGTCTGCACTGTTAAGTAAACTAAACTTCAGGTTGACCCAGATCTACTGAAAAAACAAAGTAATGCACCCAGCAAAGGTCAGTTTCCCCGGTGGTCATGAGCTTCCTCAGGAAAGCAATGAACTTCCTCAAAACAGTGGGAGCCTCTGCTTTCCCCTAGTCTCTGTACCCACATAGTGCCTCCAGCCATCCTTGTGCTTGATGTGCTTTGTTAACAAAGACTGAGGGGCAGGAGAAATCACAACCTAGTCTTTGAAAGCAAATTCAACTAGTCATAGGACATGCATTCTTAGAAAAAAACTTCCTAAGACTTAATCGATTTTCATCTGGCATTGTTCAAGGAGATGAAGTTAGTAGCCTGAAAAGGAAAAGCATGTGGGCATAAGATTCTGTTTGAAAATAATGCGTAATAATGCCATCCTACAGCTCAAATGTGTCAGTTCATCATTTAATCCAAGCACTCGGAAGGCAGAGAAAGGAGGAAAACTGTGAGTTGGAGACCAGCTTAAGATTTAGTGAATTCTAGGTCAGCCTGGGCTAGAGAGAGACCCTACATCAAAAAAACAAACAATAAACAAAAAGATGACTTACCTTCATAGACAATGTTTTCCCTCATTTCCTTTACAGACAACAAAAAAGATGAAAATTGCCATCAATGTTCTGCAGTTGTTTCCATTCAGTGAAAAGTTGGGATGCTTATAAAATGACTCACAACCAGCCATTCTATCCTTCTTCATTTATCTTTAGGAATTTGGCTGGAATCTGTATTAACACCAAATACTTCCAGGTCTGAGGTACACCAATGAATTATGACTATAATCAATAGAATTACAGATCTGTTCCAAATTTTCCTCACTCAGATATAAATATACCATCATAAAGAAAAAGAGGAAACCTTGTGTGAGGGGAAGAACACATTCTGTCAATGAACATCAGAGGATGTCTAAAACTGCTTGCTGAAGGAGTTCAAAATTCCCAAATTTTTATTTATTTGTAGCTGTTGGGAGTCTTCTTAGTTGTGATGACCATCATTGACCATGAGAAACCTGTCTCCTTCCAGCATTGGTCCCCCACAGTAATCCACAGAACATCGAGTTGTGACAATATAGTGAATATCTGACCTTCCACAGAGGGCCTTGCGATGACAGCATACCATCATCAGTGCTTTAGATGGTATCACACAATGAGAATAAGGTGAGTAATGATCAATAATTATTGAGCAAATAGGTTCTTGTGGGCCATTCATTGCTGAATAATGTGGTGCTTCACTTGATACTAGATGAAATAAAAGTATCTTATGGTTCTAGGAACTCGGGTGAAATCCTGAAGACACGTGACAAAGTTTCTCGTGTGAGATGTGGACATACAGAGTCCATGATGGGTGATGGTTAGGTTTTACAGCTGGAACACAGACAGTGTTGACCCATGAATCAATCAAAACTTAATAGCAAGTTCTAACTCAATTGAGGCCCCATGGCCTTCCCATATGACGTGACCTGCTTTAAGAGGCAGATGTCATGTACCTGAGGATGAAAAGTAACACGTCATATGCTCCATCAAGGAAACCAACATGAGAGAAGGTGGAATTCAATGAAATGCAACCAGTGGTGGCTAACCTTGACTGGAATCTTGATTGTATTGAAAAGCACCTAGAAGATTAGCAAAGTAGACCTCTGAGGATATCCGTGAGAGTTTCTAAAGCCACCTAGAGCAGCTCTGAACTAATCAGGACTCTGAACTAACCAGCAGTCTAATCCCTTCATGGATGCCATGATGACATGACTGAGAAGAGGTGGGGCATAGTTGGCTAGAAACAGACCACTAGGTCCTTCCTGTACTCCCACCCTTTCTCTGCTTCCGGCCCACCATAAGGTGAACTAGCACTTTGTCCAGCACTCCCTTCCCATTAGGACAATAGGACAGTCTGACATTTCTAAAATCATGAGCCAAATAAATCTTCGCCCCTTTAAGTTGTTTTTGTCTGGTATAACACACAACTAAATGTACTTGAGCACCAAGTAGCGTCTGAGTTTAAGTGATCTGTCAACAACTCAGAACCTGTTTTCCCCTGTCATGATGGAGCTTCCCCTCAAGCCTCTAAGCCAAAATAGACCCCTTTTTTCCCAAAAGCTGCTCTTGTTCTGGGGATTTCTGCCAGCAATATGAACCTGAGTGCAACAGTAATGTTGGTACTGAGAGTGGAGTTGCTGCTAGACACCTGACTATGTGGCTTTAGCCTTTTGGAGCTGATGTTCAAGAGGAAGGTGGAAGGATTTAAAACCTTAGCCTAAGAGATGCCTTGCAGTGCTGTAAGTACAGCTTGATGGACTATTCTGGTCAGAGTTGAAAGACCTGAATGCAGTAAGAATTATGGACTCTAAGCGATTTGGCTTATGACAGTGAGAAGGAGCTTTGCCTGGACTGGGCTAAAAGCAGTTTGTGTGAGAGGCTTGCTGTTATGCCCATGTCCTGAGAACTTGTACAGGGTTGCTTTGTGTAGAAATAGACTGGTGTGAGCAAAGGGATATGGCACAGAAATGAAATCTTTGGGCTGAAACTTCTGCCCACTCAGCTGCAATTATATGAGAGACTTGGGCCAAATGACCTGCACTGGGGCAAAAGGAATGTAGACTCTTTTGAAGGGGCCTGAGTGCTCAAGGAGTGTCCTGTTAGTCAAAGTCTGCTTTATTCACCCCTAGATTAACAAATTGGCACCCTACCTGGTATTATGGAGTATTAGAAATGCAGGAAAGAGAGGGTTATTGAGTTTGCAACATGGGTTTGTGTTTTGGAAATGGCCATGGGCCATGTGTACCATGTGCATAGCATGTGGGTGCCTGCATGAAGACCTGATGGAGCCCTGAGGATGAACCGTGGGTTGCAGTTAAGACCCAGACAAGCTGCCTGGACCATGAGACAGTTGCTAAGGAGAGCTGCAAGCCCCCAATGAAGCTTTCCAGAACTGTAAGTAGCCCAACTGAAGGGATGGAATTGGAACTCCAGAGACTTGTTGCTGGTTAGAATTATTAGACTTGGAGATTTGCCACTGACTAGAGTTACTGAACTTGGAGCTACAGAGTTTGATGTTTGCCCTGTTTAAATTTTGTATTGGTTGAATATTTCTTTGCTATGCCCAATGCCATCTTTTGCAATGTGAATGTTTATTCTGTGCCATTATGGGTGTTTGGGGAATTTTTTTTTTTTTTATGGCTCAAGTAAAAGGACCTTGGACTATGGGGATGTTTCAACATCATTGGGATTGATAAAAATTATGGGGACTTTTAAAGTTGGATGAATGCATTGCATTTTAAATCATGTATGGTTATCAGTTTAAGGGGGCCAGGGGCGGAATGTCATGGTTTGATTCAGGTGACCCCCATAAACTTAGGTTCCTAGCTGATGGAGATTTTGGAATTAATACCTCCTGGAGGCAGTGTATTGCTGGGGATGAGCTTATAGGTGTTACAGCCAGCTTCCCCTTGCCAGTGTTTGGCATACTCCATTGTTGCTGTTGTCCATCTGATGTTGGACAGGAGGTGATGTCCACTCTCTGCTCATGTCATCATTTTCCCCTGCCATCATGGAGCTTCCCCTCTAGTCTGAAGCCAAAATAAACCCTTTTTCCCCACAAGCTGTTCTTGGTTGGGTATTTTCTGCCAGCAATGGGAACGTGATGCAGCAGAGCCTACAGAGGATCCACTAGGTGAGAAATTCACCTGATAACTAATCTGGAGTTTTGCTTTTTCTGGAAGCCCATATGACCTAAACATGTAATGGGACTGATCAAATCCAAAAGGATGTGCAGACACTGGTGTATGAAGAGAATGACACTGTCCTGCAAACAGTGGTAGGAGTTTCACTGGACATTCTGCCAAACAAGTCCCTTCTGAACTTTCACAAACCTATGGGACCTGAATTTCACCCAAAACTCCAAAGCCGCTGACGTATGCAATCCTGTTTCTACCTGTATGCAGTGCACATTTTCATCAGCCTCGCCGTCTGTCTCCATTTAATCAGCTTTCCCATGATTCCTGTTTCTGATGTGTACATCTTCAATAGATATTTTTCTTTGTTTTTTTTTTAAAGCAAAGAAACTGCCAAAAATCAACTAATGAGCCATTACAAATACACTTCCAAAGACAGATGCTCTCCAGAGAGTCTAATTTAGGCAAAGGGGTATTTTCTTGGGTCAAACATTCACTCACCCTTTGTGCTGCTGTTATGGAGTACATAATTATTACTAAGGTCTTTTAGCTTGTTTGGAGAGAGAAATAATGATAGTGAAATTTTACTGAGAGTCTATTCAATGAAAGCATGACAATACAAAGATTAAGTGAGCAGGCTTCAGATTAAAAAAAAAACACTAGATTCAAAATTTCACTATGACACAGTCATCTTTTGCAAACTGTCTGTTCATTTCATTAGTACATTTGGTGATTTCCTGTCTTATTTTACTTTTGTTGCTTAGTTTTTGCAGTGTTTCAGATAAATTCTGGATAGTAGCCCCCTGTCTAAAGTATAGTGGAAAGATTTTCTCCCATCCTATAGGCTGTATGTTCAGTGTATTGATGGTTTCTTCTGCTGTGTAGAAGCTTTTTAGTTTCATGTAACCCCACTTGTCAATTCTTGGGGTTGTAGAGTCCTGTTCAGAAAATTTTTTGCCTATATCTACACCTTGAAGCATATCCCTTATGTCTTTCCTTTCATTTTCAGCATTTCAGGTTTTCAATCTTTGATCCAATTTGAAATATTTGTACAGAGTAAAAGACACAAATCCAATTTCATTCTCCTCAGCAACATTCCATCACCCCCAAATGCTCTGAGTCAGTGTTCACCTTTCAGGAGAGGAAGTATTGGTGGGGGGGGTGCCATTCTGCACAGGAATTACTGCTATGGGTAGAAAGCACTGTTTACTTTTCAGGGCAGTATGGGAAATATAGCATCCTATGGTTTCCTTTCTGAAACAGTCTTATACACCCAATGCTTAAACTTCTTTTACTATGCCTTATTGTTTTAAAAGCAGCATTCTAAAAAAAAATCCATTAATTTTTCTGTTTCTTTAAAATATTGTGATCATTCTACATTTTTATTAAAGGAGAAATTATAATAAAAAGGGCCTTTCTTGGCAGAAAGCCCTAGCACTAGTTCTAGTTATAAAATAACTTCAGGAGTCATTAGTCAAGTGATCCATAGACCTTTCGATGTACACAAATACAGAGCAAAGTAAACATTCATTTCCACAGGAATTGTCAGATTATGACATAGTAGTAGTCATTAGCAATCTACAGGCAGAGGCACTAGGCTCTACCAATTTAATGTTCTAAACAATCAAGAATAATATTTATGGGGCAATTAATTTCCTGCACATTGATTATTCTAATGTCCACACTAAAAAAAAAAAAAAAGAGTCTAGCCAAATACAATGAAAACTGTGCAGCAAGAAACTAAACACTGTAACATTGGGAGACGAGTGGCATTTCTTGGGTTACTGAAGAAAGTTATTCCAGCATTCCAAATCATGTCTACTTTTTAATCGTGTGTGTATGTGTGTGTGTACACACGTGCACATGTGCATACACACATGTGCACATGTGGAGGTCAGAGGACAATCTTGACCTTGGTTCTTGCTTGAGTCTCTTGTTATTCACCACCATGTGCCAGGCTAGCTGGCTCATGAGCTTCCAGGGTTTCTCCTGTCTCCAAAGTCTGGGATGATAGTTGCAAGCTTTCATTTCCAGGTTTGTGTAGGTTCTAGGAATCTAACCTGAAGTCCTCACTCCTGAACAGCAACACTTTTACCCAACGAGCCATCTTTGCAGACCCAAACCATGGGTTTTGAAAGCCCACACTGCTTAGAAATCATCTTTATATCAGCTGTCCCTTGCACATGGATTTAAGCATACACAAATTTAGCAAGTTAATTTGATGATCCAAGTCTATCCACTAGCTGTAACAAGAAAACCCAGGACCAGGGTTAGTCCATATAATCTCCTCTCTGCAAGTGCTTATAAGGATGTCCAGTACTTCTGGAATTGGAAAAAATGTAAGTTTTTTCTTTTATTTCTTTTCATTATTATTATTATTTTTCAAAGTAGGGTCTGACCTGGAATTTACTATGTAGTCTCAGGCTATCCTCGAACTTACAGCCATCCTCCTACCTCTGCCTCCTGAGGTCTGGGATTAATGGTGTGTGCCACCACACCCAGCACAATTTCTTTTGTTTCAACAAACTCCAACCGCAAACTGGAGGACTACCATCTTTGTCTGGATTTGCAGAACTCATTAGTAAAATAGTAGTCAATAAATGTGTTACATCTGGTTTAAGCACTTTAACCACAGTTCTAACTTTTCCTTCCTTCATACATGCATACATGCATGTATCTTTATGTCAGGTGTTTAATGAGTACTCACTCTACCTGCCGTGAAGGGAAATCACGGAGACAGAGCTCACACACACAGGGCTGTGCTGACACGTATTCACTAAGTTGTTTTCATGGGGAAGGGAGTGGAAAGGGAGCTGTGGTTTAGGGCAATTGTCAGTTCCCCTGAGGTGATTCAGGACCACGACAGCCAACGTCTGCCTTCCACATGCGTGACCCCGGAGTTGTGGAGTGGGGAAGAGGTGCATGTACACCTGTCTCCACCAGCTCTAGTGCATCATGATTGAGGTTCACATGCCATCGGTGCAAGTGTGCATACAGTAACCAGTTATTTTACAGCTGTTAACTTAGCATGCACATAGTAACTGTGATGGTTAAGTTTGTGTCAGCTTGATCTGTTTAGTAATCCACAGATATTCCTCGTAAGTGTCTCTGAGGTTGCTTCTAGGAAGGATTAACTAAGGAGGAATCCTTCCCCCAGGGTGAGCCCTTTCTCTAGAGTGGGTGGCCCCTCGGAGGGGGGACTTTATCTAAGGAAGCTCTGGGAAGGACAGCTCTCTCTCCTCCCCGCTGGCTGTCGGTGCTGTTCGCTGTTCACTACTTGATGCTTGTTGCTTGTTGCTCACTGTTTGGTGCTTGCTGTTTTCCAGTGTGGACTGAAGAGCAGCATCTCTCCAGGATGCCTCAGGCCTTCAGTGCTGGGTTGGGACTGCTGAGGCCTCCAGCCTTGTGGACTGAGCAGCTACCGGGTTCCTTGACTCTCAGGCCTTCAACCTGCTATTGTTGGACTGCCATAAACTAATCCCAATAAATTCCCTTTTAAGACAATTCATTCTATCAGTTCTGTTCCTCTAGAGAACCCTGACTAATACAGTAACCAATCACTTTACAGCTGTTATCTCTAGTAGTGGGGTCATTTATGTTTTCCTTTTTAATACTTTTTGTTTTAGCATCCAACATCTTTGAAAGCATATTTTAGATCACTATCACTGGCAAGGTCTTTATCGCAAACCCCTTTATCTGGATGGTCCTGCCATTGCCAGTCTTATCTGAGGAGTAGAGAGACTGAGCTGCTTTGAAGGCATCTCAGGTTAGCTTTAGAGCTGCATGATTTGGTCAAGCTAAGAAAGAAAATTAATTCCACATAGTGTCTGACTTTTTAGAGACATTTTACGTAGTCTTTTAGCTCTAAGCCTTTGTGAGCCCCACCTCAATGACCACAGGATTTTCTCTGTCTTCCAAAACGTTCTCTTTAGAGCCAGTTCCCACTACCCGTTCTTTCTCACTACAAATATTCCATCAGGGAAAGGCCGTACAAAGAAGGGGGGGGGCATTGAGAAGGATGGTCACTTAAACACGGGAATCTGGGTGACACTATTACCTTGTCAGAAACTTCCAGATGGGATTCAATGACATGCTGCTGAGCATTGCTAAAAACGGGCTGGGACTGTGAGGAAGCTGGCCTGAACTGTTGGACATGGCCAGGGATCTTGGGCTGTGAGGGTTGCAGCTGTCCTTATTGCCAGGAACCCACCCTGACAACGGTGACTGGCTTTCCCTACCCTTGGGCAAGGTTGTAGTGTGCCCTGTCATCACCCAGAGTGGGCAGAACTGGAGAGGCCCTCCCCCTCGATTCCAAAAACATCTGACCATCCCATAAGTCAGGTTTTTCCCTTCCCTCACAGTTCCTGACCTTGTGGCTAGCTGCCCAAGAGACCCTTATGTGGCTGAAGTCACGTAGCTTTTCCCGCCACTATCTCCCTTACACTTCTGCCTTTCAACCAATTAGAGAGCAACCCATAAACTGTGTATCCAATCACCATATAGTCTGTATGTGCCTTCTCAACCTTTCTAAAGTGTTTATAAACTCACTCCGCTGTTGAATAAACGAGAGCGTGCTATCCATCAGACTGCCTCCCAGGTGTTCACTGCCCATCATTGTCCTCACCCACTGCTCCAGGACAGACCCTGCTTACCCCCCAACTCCCCCTGAGCCTGGGACATCGGTGGCCAATGACCCCCAGGGACAGTGAAGACCCACAGCATGCCACCTGTTAGGTTTTATGATTCAATTTTCATAGTGTCTAAAGCTCTCTAATCCCTGATCCTTCAATTTTCCATAATACGGATGTGGCAGTGCAATCAAACATCTTTGCTTTGTCCCCCCCAAAGCCTCCTTCTCTCCTTTTATATCTCATGACTATATAAACTCAGCTCAGTGATCTTGAAATCATTTATATTTATAACTACTCAATGTACAGAGCTGAGAATTTTGTGAGAGGAAAATGGAACACCTATCGCTTACAAAATGCCTTAATCTTTGCAAAGCACTTCTGTGTGAACTCTCACATGTTAGTGTCACAGCAATTCTCTGACCTAGGCTACTCCTGACATCTACATATGTCAGGGAAAAGAGCGCTGAAAGTTTTGAAGGCTCACTCAAGTTTATAATTCCAGATAGTACCCCACTGCCTTGACCACATTGTCTCAGAGTTCATGTTCCAATCCCGGAAGGAAGGACTGGCATATCTTAGAATAATTGGATATAAAGTTGGAGAGACTTGACTTCAAATCCTGACCTCACTATTTAGTGTGTGTTTGATCTGATATATAGTCCTTATCATCTCTGGGAATCTTCCTCACTTGTACACTGAGTTATTAATAGCCAATCCACTGGACTGCTATCAAAATCAACAAAGTAAAACCTGGCATATCATGGGCTCTTAAAGCATTCACCTCCCCTTGTCCATCTTTTTCTGTTCCTCTGTTCACATTTCCTCATAACATCCTTATTACAAACACACACACACACACACACACACACACACACACACACAGACTGTCTCTTTCTCTATAGGTCTCCCTAGTTCGGTAGTGAGAAGTTTAACAGTCATTTGATGGGCCATGAGTTTTACTAAGCTGATAAAACCAGAATTTGTCCCCATATAATTGCTGGCTCAGGAAATCACAACAGTACAACACAGAAATTCCACTGGTCCTTGTGCATTTTTTGTTAGCACATTATATTTTGTGGCCCTAAGATACACCAGCCTAACACACACCCAGGTGGACAAGCAAGCCACATAAGAACCCAGTCCTGCTGGTGCTACAGTGAACATCATGTTCTTTCTCTCAGCTCAGCCTGACCAATGCTTCAGGAAAGATTTAAAAGTATTGATTGCACATTTATCTCCAGTATTTATAGAGCTAGCTCCCTTTATCTACCAGAGACACCCCAACCTCTCCAGTGAATGCCTGAGCCAATGTGATATGGAACTCCATGTATAGTGTCTTCCCTATTCAGACATACTAATGTTAAAAATTAACTTCTAAATCAAAAATAGTAATAGATTATCAACCATTACCAATCATGAAACCAAATAATGATAACAACATGCTATCATGAAAGTTATGCGAATGAGAGATCACTCTGGCAAAACACCTTACTACACTCGCTCACTTCTGAGATGGTGATGAGATCACGCAGCGTCTGTGGAATGAGATGGAGTGAGGTGATCCAGCTAGTATCTGTGAAGTAGCTAGCACTAGGCTTGTCAGTCTTCTGGTAGCGTGTCAGAAGGAGGTTCATCTACTTCAGGGGAGCCCGGGTCAGAGCCTAGTCAATGTTTTCTGACTGAAATTGAGAGCAGGCGATAGAAATTGCTGACTACGAGACCTGAAGGAAGCCCACTGGACAAAACACACATGGAAGATGCTGCGTGGGGAGCCAGAATCACTGCCTGCTAAGCTTGTGCCTGACTCTCCGGTCAGTTTCCTGTGACTATGAAAAAATACATGAGGTAAATAATTAATAAGGAGGAAAGGTTTATTCAGGTTCAGATTCAGAGGTTTTATCTGTGGTTGCTGAACCCCATTGCTTTGAAGCCCATGACAAGGCAGTAAATGACGGCCAGGGCACAGGGCAGAGGGAGATGCTCATCTCATGGAATCCAGAAAGCAAAGAGCCATCGAAGCACCCCTGTCAGTAGAGTGCACCTACTAACACAGCCTCCTGCCACTAGCCCTCCCCTCTTGAGGTGGTCCAATGCCTCCCAATCGTACCACAGACTAGCAACCAAACTTACAACATGTGGGCCTTTGGGAGATATTTATCCAAACCACAGCAGGCGCTAATGTCCCTGTGGTTGTATTTCCATAATTGCCATCTCCTACACTTTGTTTAATACTTTATTTATTTATTTGAGAGAGAAAGAGAAAGAGGCGGATAGAAAAGAGAGAATGGGCACACCAGAGCCTCTAGCCACTGCAAACAAACTCCAGACACATGCTCCTCCTTGTGCATCTGGCTTAAGTGGGTACTGGGGAGTCGAGCCTGGGTCCTCAGGCTTTGCAGGCAAGCACCTTACCTGCTAAGTCATCTCTCTAGCCCCTGGCTCCTGTACTTTTTAAAGCTAAAGCCTTGGGGCTGGAGAAATGTCTCAATGCTTAGTAGCACTTCCTGTGCAAGCATGAAGGCTTGAGGAGACCCCAGAGATGGCTCAAGTTTCATCCCCAGGACCCACCTAAACAGCTGGGAGTGATCACACATAGCTGTAATCCCAGTCCCTTAAGAAAGCAGAGACCTGAGAATCAGCGGAGCTACTGAAAGAACAGTAAAGCACCAAGATCAGTAAGAGACTCGGGTTCAGAAGAGCGACGGGTGGAACAACTGGTGCTTTGCTTAGGGCACCACAGGCAAGTGCACCTTCCACAGGTTAGAGCTTGGGGCTTTGCATGTCCACATGCACGTATATACACTATAAACACACCACACACACTCATACACACATACATACAAAATGCAGCCTTGTATTTACTGCACCACTTCCTTACTGGTAAGAAAGTTAACGTGTTGGTCTAGTGACGTCAGTATTTCTACAAAGATCACTATTGTTTTGTTCGGGTTCAATCACAACATTAAATGCTTTGAGTGGTTAAAATGTTTTGAGTGATCTATTCCAATTCTATTTCTCTCAAAATGCCAGTTATGTTTAGTGTGTGATTTGTCAAAATGTAGGCTTTTCTAAAAGGAATCCATGCATCACACAGCTGTAGAAATACCTCTATTTTTCTTTGCTATGAGGATATTTTTTAGATATTCAGGCATCAAGAATTAATAAACTCGGGCTGGAGAGATGGCTTAGTGGTTAAGGTATTTGCCTACAAAGCCAAAGGATCCCAGTTCGACTCGCCAGGACCCACGTAAGCCAGATGCACAAGGGGGCGCATGCATCTGGAGTTCATTTGCAGTGGATGGAAGCCCTGGCATGCCCATTCTCTCCCTCTCTCTCTGCCTCTTAATCTCTCTCTCTCAAAGAAATAAATGAAATATATTTAAAAAGAATTAATAAACTCATGTGACTCCTTGATACATTCTATCTTATCACAAAAGATACAATTTCCTCCAAAGATGGTTCCAATGGAGACAATTCATACTTTTGTTTAATAAGCACACTCAGCACAGGACTTTTAAACATGAAGTAGAAGTCAAATGTAGTATTCATATGGCCAATGCAATCCTGGCCTCTCTCTGCAACTTTAAACAGCTTTCATTTTATTATGCCAAATGATCCCATTTTTAAATCAGCTGAAATTCCAGGCAAGCAAAAACATTGGAAGGAGACCACCTTCAACCAACAGCATCTGTAAACAATTTCCAGGGTAAAAGAAGTTTAGGCTGTCTTAAGAAAAGTAAGTGTGATCTTGGGTTTTCAAATGCCTTCCATTTCTCCCCTTTCACTGATTTTTGCCGTACAATTAACTGTTGCCATGTTGGTCCAAAATAAAATTATTTGGTTATACACAGATATACCCATGTGTACACACACATACACTCATCCTATAACAATACTAATGAAACAGCTGAAGGTCTAGCGACCTCCCCATCTCCCCAGGCATCTAAGATCCCAGAACTAGGAAGGCAGAAGCACCAGGATTTCAAGTTCCAGGCCAGGGTGGGTGGGCTAGGTAGTGACCCTGCCTCAGAAAACAGAAAATAAGGAAAGATAAAAGAGGAAGAAATCAGTTTACATATGTTTTAAATGTTTTCGACATATTATCACACTAAATGGGAAGTAAAGTTAAACAGGATTCTTTTTATCAATTTTTGTTTCATTTTTATTTATTTATTTCAGAGTAACAGACAGAGAGAGAAAGAGGCAGAGAGAGAGAGAGAATGGCCCAACCAGGGTCTCCAGCCACTACAAACGAACTCCAGATGCATGTGCCACCTTGTGTATCTGTCTAACGTGGGTACTGGGGAATCGAGCCTTAAACCAGGGTCCTTAGGCTTCATAGGCAAGCACTTAACCACTAAGCCATCTCTCCAGCCCCAGAATGTTTTTATTTCTATTTTATTTCCATTTTGACATGAACAAATAACAACCTTATTACAATCCAGTTTTTTTATAATAAAATGGGAAATTTTTAAAACTGATTAATTACCTCATCAATTTTATGAGGTTCTGTGTGTGTGCGCACGTGTCTGTATGTATGTATGTGCGTGCATATGTACATGTGTGCGTGTGTGAGAGCACACACCAGAAATTTCTTGTAACTGTTGGCTCTGCACCTGGTCTCTTGTATGAACAGTGCTCTGACGAAGTGAGATTTTCATCATCACTGTCTCTCTTCATCTCCTGCAACCTTTTGGAAATTTCCCTGCATATGAGAATTATCCAATAAATTTTGCTATAGTAAATTGAATCAAATACATAATTAGTCTAAGTCAGAGTCATTCAGTTAAATTGTTTAAATGCAACTGCATTTATTCCCAGAGATTGCTTTTAAAATAAATATATATTCTGCATATGAATAGAATATACATGTATTCTCAATAAAGCCTCAGCCATATTGCTATCCTACAGAATAAAAACAAAAGGTAGTAGAAGATGGCTCAGTGATTAAAGGTGCTTGCCTGCAAGGCCTGCCAGGCCAGATTCAGTTTCCCAGCATCCACATAAAGCCCGACACAGAAAGTGGCTCATGCATCTGGAACTCATTTGCAATGACAAGAGGCCTGGTCCTTCCTTCCTTTCTTCCTTCCTTTCTTCCTTCCTTTTCTCCTTCCGACTCTCTCTCTCTCTCTCTCTCTCTCTCTCTCTCTCTGAAAACAAATAAATAAAAATGTTTTTAAAATAAATACAGTAGGATAGTTCTTGAACTGATTAGAATTCAACTCAGCAGCAAGTGACAAAACAAAGTACATTATCTTAAAGGCAAAAGTCAAGTGTTCTCTATCATAAAGTCTTACAGGTAAGTCAAGTCTGTAAAGTGAGTGGATCAGTCAGGGGAGGGGTCAGCTCTCTTCTGGTGTTCTTTTCTAGTCAATGCTCAGCCCCCTCCTCCTGAGCAAGGTGACTGCATTACTGCGTTTTTAAAGAGTGTGCCACATCCTGAGCCAGAAGGGAAATGTAATTAAAACTACATTGAGATTCCACCTCACTCCAGTCAGAATGGTAATCATCAACAAAGTTTTAAAAAATGACATCAAGTTCTGGTGAGGATGTGGAGAAAAGGGAACTGTTTGTTATTCACTGGGAGTGGAAACTGACACCACTACTGTGGAAATCAGGGTGGAGTTGCCTTAAAAAGCTAAAACTAGAACTATCATCCCATGATCCAGCTAGACCACTCCAGGCCTTAATCCCAAAGAACTCTACCGCTTCCTACAGCAGCACTTGCAGTCGGTGTGCACTGATGCTCTGTTCACAGTAGCCGGGAAATGAAGCCAGCTTAGATGCCCATTGACTAGTAAGTGGATAATAAAACTGGTGAATATACACAATGACACTTTCGTCAGCTGCAAAAAGAAAAGAAATTGTGAAATTTTTCAGGAAAAAAAATGAATGGAAATATAGAAAATATTAGGTTGAGACAAATGCCACATGTTCTCTCTCATGCAGATTCTAGCTCTGTATCTCCAGAACTGTGAGGAACAACTTGGAGTCTGCAGAGAGCAGAAAATTAGAAAAAGGGCTGGAGGGTGGAGTTAAGGAAAGGAGAGAGTGGAACACATGTGATATAAAAAATCAATGGGGAAAATTCTGGGGTTGGAAAGGGTTAAGCAAGGATAATGGCTGGGAGATGGGCAAGAAAAGGGAATGGGGGGAGTTGGGTTAATCCAAACCTCAGAGATATGAAAAAGCCATAAGAAAGCATACTGCTTAGCTTAAAAATATATAAAAAAACATAGGGGCTGGAGGGATGGCTTAGTAGTTAAGACATCTGCATGCAGAGCCAAAGGACCCAGGTTCAGGACCCACGTTAGCCAGATGCACAAGGGGGCACACGTGTCTGGAGTCCATTTGCAATGGCTAGAGGCCCTGGCATGCCTATTTTTTCTCTCTCTTTCTTTCTCTCCCTCTCTCTCTAATAAATAAAAGTAAATATATATATATATATAGTAGTAATTAATAATAGAATGATTGAGGGGACCCAACATTCATGGTTAGTACTGCTCTCAGTAGCCATGGGCTATCAAACCTTAGTGCCAGTCATGGAATACTCCCAATGAGTTGTTGGTCAGGAAAGCCCCTGAGGCCCCTGAAATAATACAGGCCATTGCCGTGGCTCTTGGCTGCACACCAGAACTGAAAGGCAAGAAAGGCAAGTCTTTATTGCTGAAGACACCACACCTGTTAGTAGCAAGACACAGAAATCAAGTTGGAACTGAGACAGAAGCTTCCTGCCTGCTGGCTGGTTTTCATGGTGCCAAAAAAAAAAAAAAAAAAAAAAAAAAAGAAAAGAAAATGCTATACAGGCTTCAGAAAAAGTCACCAAGGACATCATCAACCAGTGGCGAATCCTGCCTTCTACAATGCTGACCCACCAGACAAGATGTGCCATCTGGCATGAGAGTGGCATGAAGGTAATGGGGGTGACCCACAGCTCTAGGATTAGATCTGAGGCAGCTCCAGAGGAGTTAATCCATGCCTACTACTGAACTCCAGGTCAAAAGCCCATGCCTGGGGAGTACTTAGGCCTAAGGAAGAACTCACTATTGGTGTATAGCAAAATGGATGAGCAGCTAAACTGTTTCCTGAAGATTCTTCTTTATTCCCTATTCCCACAGCTCTGTGCTTTCCTCTGATTAAAAAAAAAAAAATTATTTTCCTTTCTTTTGTTGGCAGTGGGAGATAGAGCGTTAGTGCAGAAAATCCTAACTGGCCAAAGGCTGAAAACAAGTGAGTGCTAAGTGCTCAGTCCTACATGAGACAAACACATCATGTCTCCGAAGCTCAAGGAACATTCCAGAAAACGGGAGGGCAAGAGTGTAAGAGCTGGAGGATGGGGATGAACACTGTGGAACTCTGTCATCCGGACGTGTCAGGGCTATCACACTCACAAACTCATAGCACCTGGGCTCACCCACCCAAGACTTACAATGGGGCTAGTAAGATATGGGTGTGGCTTAGGAGGCCACTCTTCTCCCTAATGAACTAAAGATAGTTAGTGGTTACCAGGGGAGGGGGAGTCATTCTCTTCCCAGTTGTAACTGGTGGTAAATGAAGAAAAGAACTACTACAGTGGAACTGAGGAGAAATAAGGGAGGCTAGTGTGGAGTACATAGGATCAAAATGTAATGTGTATGTATGAAAATGTGAAACAATAACTTTAACAATAACAATAACTTTGCATTCCAAGCAAAAGGAATTATGGGAAGGAAGGGGCAGAGGCAGAGAAAGAGATATGAAAAGGGATTAGAGGGAGAGAGGGGGGAGAAGGGAGGGGACGGGAAAGGGAAAAGGAAGGGAAAGAAAGAGTCCACTAGCAGAGCGAAGGAAAGCCCCCTTTCTTTTTTTCTTTTCTCTTTTCTCTCTTTGTTTTCCTTGTTTTGCGGGGAAGGTCTCACTATGTAGTCAATATTCAGCCGTCATGTCCATGCCCGGCTCAGCACTCCTTCTCTGTACTTCTCAGATACACTCCATCTACTTCCATCCTATTGGCCACAGTATAACAGATGGTCCTGCCTAGCTGCCTGGGAGCCTGGGAAATGTAATATTCATTCTGGCGCCTGTGTGCTTAGATGAAAATGTAAAGTGTGTTACTGCAGAAAGAGAGGAAAAGAAATATCAAGGAGAACGAGATTTACAATAGTTTTATATGCTGACAATGAGCTTTGAGTCAAACAAATCAATATGGATCAAGTAAATTAATTAGTTTCAAATAAAAGTCCATGGGCTGGAGAGATGGCTTAGTGGTTAAGGCGCCTGTCTCCTAAGCCCAAGAACACCGGTTCCAATCTCCAGGTCCCACATGTAGCCAGATGCACAGTGACGCAAGGGCGCAATGCCTCACTTGGCCACAAGGGGCGCATGCATCTGGATTTCATTCACAGCAGCTGAGAGACTGCTGGCGCACCCATCTCTGTCTGTCTCCCTCTCCCTCTCTGTCTGTCTCTCTCCAAAAATAAATAAAATAATAAATAAATAAATAAATAAATAAATAAATAAATAAATAAATAAAAGTTCATGGCAAGAATATCAATGAGCTTTAAAGCCATAGATAATGCTAGCCAGGGAGGAGCTATTTACAACAGATGAGCTGCTTTTGACTGAAGCCATCACACTTCTCATCCCAAATGATCTACACTAAACATTAATGATGAGTACTTTAAATAAGAATTTTTCAAAATGACAAAAAGACCAAGATTTATGAGGAAAGAAGTGACTCATTTGAAATCCCCCTTCGCTAGTCGAAGTGAATGGTAACTTTGGGTTATAAACATGTCTGTTCTTCCCTGTAGAACACGGGGAATGTTCGAATTTCTCTGACACGAGTTAACCTGGCATACTACAGGAAGAGACCAAACCATCATGAATTGACTTCGGTTGTTAATGATATTACAAAGTAACTTATAGCTGACAGTGCTTACCTTTCCTCGGTGCAGTCTAAGTTAATAAGTAAATGTAAAGCAATTAAAAAATTTACAGAGGCTTGAAAGATCCTCCTCACTAATAAAATACTAGCTCAGAAATCTAAACAAAAATAGCAGAACCATGATTAGAAAGAAATCTAATTAATTATGTAGTCTACTGGGCCAAAACTCTTCCTTACTAATGACAATTTAAGCTGCCTGCTAAGGCTCCAAGATGCTCCAAGAATAAACAAAAGGCCAGTGAGCACAGGAAAGACGCCTAGTCTTCAGGGAAATGCAAACCAAAGCCCTAGAGATCTACCTCTTCAGAGCCATTTACGTGACTGTTAAAATAAATATAAAAAAATGATAAATAAAAACAATTGCAGTGAATGTGAGGAAAGTGGAACCCCTGTAGACTGCTTGAGGGAATGTGAAATGGCACAATCCCTGGGGAATACCGTGTGGTAATTCCTCAAAAAGGCCCAGCAATTCCACTTCAGAACTGAAAGCAGAGACTGGAAAAGATGTCTACCTACCCATGTTTACTGATGTACTCTTTTTAAAAAATATTTTACTTATTTGAGAGAGAGCGAGAGAGAGAGAAAGAGGGAGATAAGGAGAGAGAGAGAGAAAGAGAAATGGGAATGCCAGGGCCTCCAGCCACTGCAGATGAACTCCAGACACATGCACCACGTTGTGCATCTGGCTTACGTGGGTCCTGGGGAATTGAACCTGGGTCCTTAGGCTTTGCAGGCAAGTGCCTTAATCACTAAGCCATCTCTCCAGCCCTACTGCTGTATTGTTTAACAATAGCCACAAACGTTGAAGGAACCCAAAGGACTTGTGGACAGATGAAGAGGTAAACAAAAATGTGGAATCCATGCACAAAGAAATAGTTCTCAGTCTCTAAAAAGAACTTGTGGCACATGTGACAACATGGATGAGCCTTGAAGACACACACAATGAAATGAGCCAAACACAAAAGGACAGAAACTGTAAGTGTCTTCTTATGTGGGCTGCCTAGAGCACCTTAATTCGCAGAGACAAAAGTAGCACAGTAGTGGCTGGGGACTGGGGGAATGTAGACTAAGAGCACGCAGCTGCGGAAGATGAAAAGGTGAGGGCCCATGGCAGATCAGTCATGTCAGTGTATGGGCTGCTGCTGGACTGGAGTCTGAAAAATGGTTAAACTGGAGAATTTTATGTCATATACATTTTATCACATCAAAACTAGTGAAAAACAATAGATTTGTGCAAATATGAAAAAATAAAGCTCACAAAATGTGTCATTAGTATAAAGATAATAGTTACCATTGTATGTACTTTTAATCGTCAATAAAAGTTTCTGATAGCCAGGGTTAAATCTTACACCCTAAATGGAATATTTCCTAGTATTTGCTCTAAAACAATGAACTGAGGCCCAGCAAGACATGGAGGTGGAAATGGCAGAAGTGGGGTTACTATGGCTAACACGATGAGCTAGGTGCATAAACTTCTCTGTATTATGTCCTCGATTCTTGCACTTGTTTGAACTGGGCCATGGCAAAAACAAGTAGGAACTACTTATCGTCCATATGTCATATGAGGCATGTTAAAAGAAAACATGAAGAGACAATGGAAGCCAGTGTGGTGGCCTGTGCCTGAAGACCCCGCACTTTCGAGACTAAGCTAAGTGGCAAGTTTGAGGCCAGCCTGGGCTATATAAGAAGTACCCCACCCCCACCAAAAAAAAAAAATAATAATAACAATAATAATAATAATGATAATCAAAGGGGAAAAAAGAGCCACTGAAACATAGCAAATGTTAAGATATATGAAAGAAATGCTCCTTGGACGCCGTCACTTGCACTGAAAGGGACGTCAAGGTGCTTTATTGAGTCATCTATAATTCATAACATACACCAAAGGATTCCAACTCCTTCAAACTTTCTGTTTGTTTTTTGAGAGAGGGTCTCACTCTGTAACCCAGGCTGACCTTTATCTCACTTTGTAGCCCAAACTGGCCTCAAACTTACAACAGCTCTCTTGCCTTATTCTCATTCTCATTCCCATTTTACAGATGAGCAAACTGTGACTCAAAGAAGCCAAACAATTAAATTCACAGCAAGTGTATTCTATCAAAGGCAGCCTGCCTGCAAACCCTGAAGCTTACCAAGCTCATTTCTCTAACTGGAAGAGCACCACCCTCTCCTGTGGAGTTGCTAAATTAAAAGGACTCATCTCTCCTGAGCTGTCAGGATTAGGGAGGCCTGATTGTGAGCCTATGAAAAGCAAGGTCTGGTTTTGTAAGGGATATGACCAACACATGTACCCCATGTGTGTCACAGAAGTGGTGCGATTTTCAACACTCACTCAGTTCAATTTAGCTCATTTTCCTAAGCCCTCACTAAGTGCCAGAAGCTGTTAGACTTGGGCATACTGCTAGGCACTCAGCATTACAGACAAAAGATGAGACTGACATAATATTTACTCTAGAAACCAGATGACCAAAAATAAGTAGCTTTTCCTCCGAGTGCTTCCCCTTCCGTGCCGCTCATCACCTTCTGGTGAACTGATTGACTTTTGAGTTCACCATTATGTTATCAGCTCAGTGTGGCTCAGAAGATCTCTACATTGTCCACCACACTCACCACACACACATGGCTACTTCATAGTCATGGAGGCTGAATGGAAATGTAATGAAAAAACAAATGGGGATGTCTTCTCCCTTCAGCACTTTATTTATTTCCAAGGAGAGAGAGAGAACGTGAGTGAGAATGCCAGGGCCTCAAGCCACTGCAAACAAACTCCAGATGCATGTGCTGCCTCGTGCATCTGACTTTATGTGGGTACTGGGGAATTGAGCCCAGGTCATTAGGCTTTGCAGGCAAGCGCCTTAGCCACTAGTCATTTCTCCAGCTCCTCCCTTCTCTATTTTATCTAGGAAACATCAGAGCAAAGAAGCAAGAGCACAGGCTTTGGACCAACTCAAGTTCAGATACTCATTCCTGTTTTAGCTGCTCATTGATGCATTTAGAAACCCATCTTGACAGATACCTCTTTTGTGTCATCATTCAAAGTGCTAGGACACAGCAGTGATGAATAGATGTTTCCACCCTCACAGAGCTCACCAGCTTTGCCACTAACTCCTGAGCGACAGTGTGGGTGAGTTGGTTTTCAGACCTCTTAGTAGAAAACATAGAATGTGAGCTAGTTATGGCAGCTCAGGTCTGTGGTTCCAGCATTTGGGAATCTAAGGCAAGACAATTGAGTGTAGCCCCTTGTGGTAGTTTGAATATATGTCCCCCAATATATTCAGTGTTTTATTATTTATAGTTTGCATCTGCAATCACCTTGCTAGAGGCAATATCACTGGGGGCTGGTCTTAAGGTGTGGGTTTGAGATTCCATTGTAAAGATATGCAAATGTGCCTAGCAGGAGTTCCTGAAGTGTGCTGTGTGACCTTTTGGCTGTAGTTTTGCTCTGTGTGCTGTGTGGCTGGGGGCTTTGCTCTCTCTTGCCTGGTCCTGTGGAGATCCACTTCTCCTGCCTTTATGGAACTTCCCCTGGATCTGTAAGCTTCAATAAATAATATCCCTTCCTCCATAACTGTGCCTGGTCTGGAAGTTCATCTCAGCGAACCTGAAGCTGTCTGCTACACCCCTGTAACCAGCCTGGGCTACACAGCCAGAGTTGTTACAAAAAAAAAAAAAAAAAAAAACCTGCTCTTAACCAATATGCAGTCACACATGTACAGGATCTGACTTATGGTAAGTGCTCAGTAATTAACAAGGAGCCAAAACTTAAAATCAAGATGCTGAGCAAAAAGTTTAGGACAAGTAACAAATGGCCTTGGTTTACAGAAAAAAATGAACCTAAGACATGGTGCAAATGAGAACCGTTGGCAAAAAAATTAGTTATGACTGGGGATATGGTTCAGTGGCAGAGAATTTCTCTAGCTTTTGAGTTCAGTTCCCAACACTGCAAATTTATGTTCTCACCCCACAAGTAAGGGATGACATACTTCCATACATTTCCGTACTAGAGAAAAACATTGTATTGAACTAGTTTTCTGACAATGAGGCCCCTGGGTGGCTGACAAAGACCATGTAGACACGTAGACAACTGTTCTTGGCACTTTCTAGCAATGACTGAAAAGGAAAATCCAAGAGGCCTTCTAAATGGCTGACATGGGGACATCCAGCAAAGCCAGGCACACTTGTCAGGGACATGGTATTCTTTTAAAGCTACTTACGTTGCATCCTTTAAAAACTATTCTTCAAAGTTTATTTATTGAGTTCAACTTTGTTACATAGGCTAGGTGAATGTAACCTGTCCATTTCTTCTCCTTTATTTGATGTTATTTGTCCAAAGCTCTTCATCAAGTCCAATAAGCACTAGCTACATGAAAGTTTAAATGATACGCAACTTAAAATGTATGACTTTAGTAACACCACTTTCCAGAATGGTCAACTGCTCCACATGGCAAGTGGCCCCAAGACTGTATGGTGCATGCGTGACGTCATCCCATCATGATGTAACGTTTCTCTTGGACAGCACTACTACACAGCACCAAATCCAGGGTCTCTATCAGCCCAGAACTGCCAATAAACACAAAACTAGTACTTAAGCAGGTAAGAGTAAATCCACAGTGTGATTACTGCTGAGATCTCAAGAGCGAAGTTATAGTTAAAGGGAAAAAACATGAAGCCTGCTTACAAACTTTCTTCCGTAACTGGTAGATGTCCATGGAGCAGCCAGGATGGGGGGTCTACTCCCTGACACTGGGCTGCCCAGGCATAGCATTTGATACTTATTCATTTACCCAACAGTCAGACAAATACACACCCAAATTCAAGCTGTGTGACTTTAAACAAACCATGTCACTTCTAAACTTCCACAAAATAAAAAATTAGATAACTTCTGACTTCCCTGGAACCTATGAAATCCCTAGACATTACAGACGTATGTGTTTTACTTCATATCCAAGGAACTGTGCCAGTTTCAAAGCTACATAAAATACAGTTTCAAAGAGCTTATTAACAAATAGAATTTAGGCATATAAACAATATTACCAGATGTTACAAGGGTCGTAAAAATGTTATCAGTAGCCGGGCGTGGTGGTGCACGTCCTTAATCCCAGCACTCGGGAGGCAGAGGTAGGAGGATCGCCGTGAGTTCAAGGCCACCCTGAGACTACATAGTTAATTCCAGGTCAGCCTGGGCCAGAGTGAGACCCTACCTCGAAAAAACCCAAAAGAAAAAACAAAGTTATCAGCCAAGTATCCTACAGGATCTGCCTATTGATATACTATGATCACATCACAAATGGTGAAAATAAAGCAATCTAGTATGTTCCCCCTGGTACATATAAAATGTTTAATAGTTTGGGTCAAGTAAATAAATAGTAACATTACTTTTTATGTGGGCAATGTGCATATGTAAATGCATGTTCGTGTATGTGTGGATGCATGCATGTGTTGGTGGGCATGTGCAACCAGGCTTGTGTGCACATGTATGCACATGGATGTGGAGGTCAGGGGAAATGTTCAGGTGTTATTTCTCAAGAACACCATCCATCCTTTCTGAGATAGGGTCTCTCTTTGGCCTGAAGCTGACAAAGCAGTCCGGACTGACTAGCCAGCGAGCCTTAGGGATCTGCCTGCCTCCACCGCCCCAGCACTGATTATAAGCATGTGCCTGCCACCACCCTCGGCTAGAATTTTACATGAATGCCAGTGATTAAAGTCAGGTCCTCATGCTTTCAAGCCAAACACTTTACCACCTGAGCTATCTCCCCAGCCCAAGACAATCTTATTACTAAAGATAATAGAAGACATTTATTGAATAGGGTCTATTATTGAAGATCCAATGTATATTAGGGTCTGCTCAAGACACTTTCCCTGAGCTGTCTCATTTATCAGCCTTATGAGGGGGATTTTTATTACCTGCCATTATTTCATGAATTAGGAAATTAAAGCAAAAGAAGTAGGGTCACTAACTACAGTCACACAGCTAAACAAGGGCAAAGACTGCCCAATTCCAGGTCACATCTCTTCCCAGCTCAATTACTCACCAGGAAAGCCCAAAAGTTTCCCACATTTCTCCCTACAAACCTAACTGTCACAAAGCTGTCATTTCCCTATACATGTTTCCAGGGGACAGGGTAACATTTTGTCCATCAGCCAAAATGTGCCCTAGTCTACAGCAGATGAGCAATTTCAGTGACAGTGAAATCAAGCTCATGACTGTCTACCAGAGTTCAGATGTTCTTGGACTTTTTGTAAATTGAGTTAGACACAGGGAATTAAAAAGAAAGCAAGTAAAAATTTTATGTCACCTTGGGCAAATGGCAGAAAGGAGCAGGGTCCCTTTCTCTACTACTCATATTTTATAATTAGATTAATATTGTATATGATAGAAGTCTTTATAACCCTGACATTCAAATGCCTCATCACTGGTATGAGGAGAGCACGCATTTGTTTGTTTTCCACAGCTCTGTTTTCAATGAGACTTAGCATTTATTAGGTCACTAAACTGTCCAGATCTGAAATATCTCCATATGCTCTGCAGTGATTGTATTGTCACCCACACCACCTAAAAATATCCGGCTTCCCGTCACTCAGTGGAACCACAAAGGCTATTAGAAGGCAATAAACATCCCTGGACAGCTTCTCTTTGTGCATCTGCACTTTCCTCAGATCAATTAGATTCAGAGAAATTGGAGATGGGAAACGAAGGAAATAAAATTTGAGCCGCAAATCCTCGTGTCAACCCCACAAACAGCGCTGACAAGCAGTAACTGGTGAGTAAAGAGATCAGCCAGGGAAGGCTTTCCTGCCCTGGACTCGTTAATTATTATCCGAAATTCATCATTAATGTGGCACCCATAAACTGCTTTCCTCTCCTTCAGAGGAACTGTCAGGGAGGATGATCCTGTTCTATTTCAGGGCACATGTCAGTGTCTGTGTCACTGAGGGGCAGGGAAGAAACAGTCTGGCTATATTTATAGTTTACAACATCCTCTGGTTCTGAAAGGGTCTTTTGAATATCTGATTAGAGAAGATGTTCCATTTCAAAATATTAAGAAACATTAAGACAAGGCTGGGGTGATGGCTTGGTGGGTAAAGTGCTTACCACACAAGTGTGAGGACCCTCGTTGGGATTTCAAGTGCCCATCTGGTAACACCATGCTGGGCAGAATATGATGCACCCTCATCCCCATACTCTGGAGGAGTAGGACAGTTGGGATTTCCCTGGCTGACTAGGCTAGTCAAAGCTCTAGGTATAACAGGAAACCCTGCCTCAAAATTAAAGTGTAGCCGGCATGGTGGTGCATGGCCTTTAATCCCAGCACTTGGAAAGAAGAGGTAGGAGGATCACTGTGAGTTCAAGGCCAGCCTGAGACTACATAGAGTTCCAGGTCAGCCTGGGCTAGAATGAGACCCTACCTTTGAAAACCAAAATAAATAAATAAATAAATAAATAAATAAATAAATAAATAAATAAATGTGGAGAGTGATTGAGAAAGACACCCAGTATCAACCTGTAGCTTTGACATATATGCAAACATCTGCATGTATACCCACACATACATGCACCAAACATATACAAATATGCATGCACATATACATACACATGCAACACAAAGGGAAATGTTAAGATAATTATCACAGTGTCTGCCTCCCACTCGAGTCCTTTCCTTAGCAACCTGAGCATTTCAAAGCCTGTGTCTCTGTATTTATGACACATGACTTCTGCTTCCAATGGGCTCTTGTCTCATGGTCCTTTAAACCCATACACATGATCATAAGTAAGGTTAAAAACTATCAAGGGGTGCTGGAGAGATGGCTTAGTGGTTAAGACATTTTTTTGTGAGCCTGATAGCCCAGGTTCAAATCCCCAGTAAAGCCACAAGGTGGTAAGTGCATCTGGACTTCATTGCAATGACAAGAGGTCCTGTGTACCCATTTATATTCTCATTCCCTCCTTCTCTTTCTCCCTCTTCTCCCCCTTTTCCCCTCCTTGACTCCCTCCCCCGCTTGCAAATAATAAATTAAAAGATAACAAAAAATCAGTAAGGATTATGTTTTTACAATGGAAATTGAGTTAGAAAACATTGGCACCCCGGAGTCTGATGACATTGGCAATCCTGTAGAGACAAAGCACTGAGTTAAGATAAAATGACACCAGATGATCACTGGGAGACTAGTTAGAAGTGTTGCCAAGTACTTCTGGAACTGGAGCAACTCCCATGTCTCAAAGGAGTGTCTCTTCTTACAGGACAGAGGGACATAAGAAATAGATTCCAAAGAAACCAAGATAAAGCTAGTCAGCACAGACAATCTTCCCATGAGATACTGGGTCCCACTGTGCCTTCAGGTAAGAAAGGCCAGCTGCCCCATCTTGCTCTTAAAGAATGGCGGGCTCTTTCCTCAACACTGCCTGGTGACACAACCACAGGGGAATATCGTACTGCCTGCGCACCCATCACGGTAGACACTCAAGCAAGGATGGTCCCTATTCATATCTCTGAAAGTAACTGAAGTTATAAAGGCACTGTTTTCTCTTTAAACTAAAATGAACAGTGTCTTAGTGAACTTTATATCTTGACCCTTAAGTCTGTTATGCATAAATGAAGAAGAAAAGAGAAAGGAACATTGGGAAGGAAAGTGACTGTACAGAAAAGTGAGAGGAGGGACTGGGGAGATTTCTCAGAGAATCAAGCACTTGCCAAGCAAGCATGAGGTCCAGAGTTCAGATCCGCAGCACTGACACACATGCTGGGTAGACACTGTTACCTTAACCAAAGCGGAGAGCCCTGGATTCAAGTGAGAATCCTGTCTCAGAAAATAAGGTGGAGAGCAGTCAAGAAAGACATCTGACTCCAGCCTCCGCATATATGTGTGTGGGCACGTACACACGTGGCATGTACACACACGCACACACACACACACACACACACACATGCACATACAGCACAAACATGTGCAAAAAAGAAAAGAGAGATAAAAGGAAAACCAAGAGAATGGAACCAAGGAGAGGATGGCAGAGGGGGGGAAAGGAGAACTATAGTCATCCTGATAGGTTTGCTATTTCCAAAAATATGTTCAGCCACTAATGAACGACAGAAAACACTTTCATTTTCTTTTCTGACAGCTGGAGCATAAATGGTTGCTGCAATAATATCTGAAATTATTTATTGGACATTTTGAGCATTCTTGCTAGTGAGACAAGCATTACAGCCGATTTGAAATACAGGCCCCAAGGTGCCCTAGACACTTTGTTTTTTCCAATGCAAGAATGCCAGCTGCAGGACAGAGGTGATGGATGCTGTCTAGTGGTCAGCGTGCTGGCCAGACAGCAAGTGTGGAGTGTGTTTCCCTGGGCACTGGGTTCTTGTCCACCCAGTCATTCTTTGTAGCCAGGGATGGCCATGATTAGGAGTTTCTCCCAAAGCTGACTGAAACGGAGACCAGAGCTTAAGATGCATTAAACCAAAACAAAACTCATTTCTGACATGTCACCTATACAAATGTGTCAAGAAGCTGGTTTGGATCCAAGGTGAGTTGGAGCTGGCTGAATCTCAAGGAAATTGATTATTTCAGTCTTGTTAGAGCTGTCTACAAGGAGCCTAGAATGCCTCCGGATTGGCCTTCAAGCCTCGCCATTTTATGCACTTTTAAAAATTTGTTATTTACTTATTTGCAAACAGAGAGAGATAGAAGAGAGACAGACAGAGAGAATGGGCATGTCAGGACCTCCAGCAGCTGCAAATGAATCCAGGTGCATGTGCCACTTTGTACATATGGCTTTTTAAAGAAGATATCCTTAAACATAAAAAAACAATATAATTGCTCTAACTTAATTACCTGACTATAAAATGTTACTTTACAAATCAAAGAATTTGTAAGGCAAAATGCTTCACCAAATAGAGGTTTTTTTTTTTTTTTTTTTTAAATAGACCTCACTCATCAAATGAGCTCTACAGAGACCCTCCTATTTGAAACCAAGCTAAGGTGGACATCCAACAATGATTTGCACATACCAGCCCTGACCACAGGGCGGCACTGTCAGAACCAAAGCCTTCACTAAAACATTTACTTTGACTGGTGTTCAGGGTTTAATCCACCGCTGCAGACAGTCTTCCATAAACCCACTATGGAAAAGAAATCCCTAGACTTGTCCATTACTGGAAGAACTCCTATAATCTGTATCAGAAGAGTCACAATGGTGAGCACATCAGACAACAGGAGAAATCCATGCAGACCAGCTTTCTGAAGAATTCTACTTTGATAACGATTCACTGGTTCCTCCCACTCCGAGAGTAGAAGAGTCATCCACAGCCTATGAAGATGAAACAACAACAATCCACACATCGCACAAATGCCATGAGAACTCTGGGCAGTAAGTGACCAGTGTGTCATGGAGGGAGGGGGAAGGAGGAAGTGGAAAGAACACCGTGAATGCACTGGCTCGGAACACGCTTTCAAGAACGGAGCTTCAACAGTGAAGTGCAAGTGGAAAACCCGATGTGAGCTGATCAAACCACAAGTTTTCTCCCTATTTTCTCCACTGTTATCAAGTAATTCCCTGTTGGGACTTAGGATCTTTGCAAAGCCTTTGATTGCTTTCCTGATTAACAACCATTGTAATATAGTGTCTATTCTTTTTATTTTTTAATTTATTTTTGGAGAGAGACATAGAGAAGGACAGACAGAGAGGGAGAGGGAGACAGAGAAGGGGCACGCCAGCAGTCTCTCAGCTGCTGTGAACGAACTCCAGATGTGTGCGCCCCCTTGTGGGCAAGTGCGGCATTGCGCCCTTGTGTCACTTTACATCTGGCTAAACATGGGGCCTGGAGATTGGAACTGGATTCTTAGGCTTAGCAGGCAGGTGCCTTAACCGCTAAGCCATCTCTCCAGCCCAGTGTCTATTCTTTTATGAAGGCAGAGTTTTTGAAATATCCCAATACACAGATTCAACCTATACCCACTGCCAATTCATTCACTGTTCTTTGCGTTAAAATGTGTTCTCTACTGAGAAGCTATCAAATGCAAAGCCCATACAGGAGATAAGAATCAAAGGGACAACACAAACATGACAGTCATGATGCTACGTTGTATGCATGCACAAAGACGCAGACCATTGTACATGACTAGCAAATGGTAATGGAAGAAAGAGTTTACTATTGGTCTAGAATCTACATATAAGTTATTACGTACATCACAAAAAGCCATATGGTCAGACAATTAAAAGATAGACCACAGGCAACCTATCATTGGAATTATGTGTAAAATTCACTAAACTAAATTATTTTTCCAATAATATGTTACCTGGGACTTTTCCCTAAAAAGTAAGTGATATGTGTCAGTAACTACAAACAAAGAGCCAATAAAAAAAAGGGTCACATGAAGATCACAGGCAGCTCCAACCTCAACCACCAGAGTGTTTGTCATACTATGATCAAGAGACAGGACCCTGGTGTGGTGGTGCATGCCTTTAATGCCAGCACTCAGGAGACAGAGGTAGGAGGATAGCTGAGAGTTCAAGGCCACTTCAAGACTACTTAGTGAATTCCAGGTCAGCCTGGGCTAGAATAAGACCCTACCTTAAGAAAGAAAGAAAGAAAGAAAGAAAGAAAGAAAGAAAGAAAGAAAGGAAGAAAGAAAGAAAGGAGGAAGGGAGGGAGGGAGGGAGGGGAGGGAGGGAGGGAGGGGAGGGAGGGGGAGGGAGGGGAGAGGGGGGGGGGAGGGAGGGAGAGAGGGAAAGAAAGAGAGAGAGAGAGAGAGAGAGAGAAAGGAAAGAAGAGGGAGGGAAAGGAAGGAAGGAAGGAAGGAAGGAAGGAAGGAAGGAAGGAAGGAAGGAAGGAAGGAAGGAAGGAAGGAAGGAAGGAGGGAGGGAAGGGGAGAGAATGAAAGAGAGAACAGACAGGAAGATAGCTACAAGGCTGAGACCAGCTGTCTGAAGGGGAAAAATGTTAAATTATCTACCTGAAACCATCCAATTTTATACACTTAAATTTAAAACTAGTATCAATTTTGAGACTACACAACAAATTATAAAATAAAATGCAAACTTAGCAATATGAAACTCAAGTACACCAATAATCAAAGAATAATTTCTGAAACCCATGCCTTCTTATTTTATTTGTTCCCAAGATAACTAGTTAGATAAAACACACTTGTTGATATCATATAACTTCTAAACAAGATAATGGTCAGGTGTGTCATCAATTCATCCCTCTATCTTTATAAGCCAACAGAGAAAGAATACAGTTGTTCTACTTAACAAAAAATAGCTTACAACCAAAAGTCCAACTCTCCACATCGCACACTCTCATAGAACAGATTTCTAAATCACACATCTCATCTATTACAATATTCAGTTACACCAAAAAGGAAATATTCACACTTATTTTGAAGCACCTAACACCAAAAATTTTTTTCCTCAGAATCAACTCTAAATAGAATATACAAATGCCCAGTCATTTCAATAAATGTAAGAAAACCATAATAATAATGTAGGCCCAAGTGGGTGATGTTCTTGGTCTACCCATTTGGATAAAAAGACTGAAATAGTCAACTAGTCCCTATTTCCTCTTTCTGCTCACATGTAACTGCATACAAAGGTTCACAAATAATACCATCCACAAGGCCAGGAGATAGAACAGCCCACATTGTCCCTGGGTACCATGTATCTTCTCATTAAAACAATCACAGTACTCTCTCAAACACAGTTATCATGATCTATTTTTTAATAACTGTGGGCTACGCAGTCAGAAAGTTTTGATTTTGGAGCTAAAGAGATGGCTCAGCCTTTAAGACACTTGCCTACAAAACCTAAGGACCCAGGTTCAATTTTCCAGCACCTACATAAAGTCAGGTGCACATACATCTGGAGTTTGCTTACAGTGGCTAGAGGCTCTGGTGTGCCCATTATCTCTCCCTCTGTCTTTCTTCTCCTCCTCCTCCTCCTCCTCCTCCTCCTCTTCCCTCTTTCTCTCTCTCTCTCTCCCTCCCTCCCTCCATGCAAATAAATAAATAAAACACATTTTAAAAGTTTTGATTCTGTGCAGGTGAAGGAAGGTAGCATTGCCTTTCCTCTCTGTTCATAATCAGCTAGCATTTCAGTGAAAAGACAAATACAAACTCATTCTTCCTCCACCGTTTGGCGGGTAGGCTCATGCTAGTCAAATCCATTCATGAGTTTATTTCACTTCAAGGTATGATTTCCTTTTCCCACTGCCAGTGTTAACTAAGAACTCTTAGCCCACAAGCACTCCAGGTAATATGCTAAAAAATAATTCTAGTAAATGCCAGGCATAGTGGTGCACACCTTTAATCCCAGCACTTGGGAGGCAGAGGTAGAAGGATCACTGTGAGTTTAAAGCCACCCTGAGACTACATAGTGAATTCCAGGTCAGCCTGGACTAGAATGAGACTCTACCTGAAAAACCAGAACAAAGAAAGAAATTCTAGTAAAAAAGGCAAAACCAGCAACTGGCACAGTGGTTCCATAAAGAATACTGTATTTTGAATTTTAGTAAGAGTGTTGGTCGCAACCACAGTGAAGTTACCTACGCAAACACGTGAAAACACATTCAAAACCCATGTATGTCTTTATTATGGCGGCTCCGTGTCTCAAAGTTTGTTGCTGATAGCTTCACAGAGCATTGTCAGATCTACTTGTAGGGTGGGGAATAATACAAAGTGAAAATATAGTTAAAACAAAAAAAAAATAGAGATGCTTAGCTCAGAGTAAAATCCTTACACCATACACATTCACAGATGACACAGGCCCTCCTGCAACCAAACAGCAAAGTGGTCTACTTTTCTTTCTAAAATGTGATACACTTATGTAATTATAATAACCTAAAGGTTTGGAAGGAATGCTAGAAAAGACTTCTAAAATTGTGGTGGATGCTATTAAAGTATGTATAACAAACAAAATATACTGAATGCCAAAATTTGCTATAATTGCCAATGACAGCTTATGTGAAGTCAGCAAGGGATGTGTCAGCCTTCCTCTGCCTCCTTGTCTTTCTACACATATGTGTCATTTGAGAATGTCAGAGCCTCTTCAGGTATAATATGTAATCAATGATTTACGGGATTCACAAAACCACCAAGTTGATCTAAGAGAGAAATAAGAAAATAAAGCAAAAAGATTCCTTTTTGTTTTTTGTTTTTTTTTGCCAAGAAAGTGAAGAAATCTTACCTTTCTGTACACCAGCATGTTGGGTGATTCGTCCGCCACCCCGTTGCTTGTCTGCCCGTAATTATTCCCCTGGGCCATGTCTCCCAAAACTTGGTCCGGTCTCAGATACAAGGATTACCAGTGTGCCCTGTCAGTGGTGAGAGAGGCTTCAGTGAGACCCCAGTGCAAGCGCTCAAGCGGCCGACTCCACAGATTTCATCTTCGCATTTGCAGCACCCACTACACGGGAGCATGTTTACAAGCTGGGGGGGGGGTGGCTGGGAGGACTGCAGGAAATGACACAGGACGTACATTTGGAAAGGAAACAGGGGAAAAAAAAGTCTTACACCCGTACTATCCCCAGAGAATGGTTAAGAAATGATCATCTTTGGGTTAGAAATAGTCATCAGCTATGTTTCTTAAGGACTTCGTGTTCAGGATGCTCGTTCTACGAAGTGTTGGAAGCTGGCTTAAAACCCCCGCGGTCAGCACTTCCCTGGGACCCAAGGTTCTGGTCCCAATACTTGCCTCTCCACTTGATGCTGCTCTGGGAGAAGGGCGGACAGGCAACACCCAGGGCAAGCCCACTTTCTCCCAGGTTAGTGTGATAGTTTCCCCACAACAGGCGCGTCAGAGGCCCATTCCCCAAGCGTCCTTCTCTGGGCACATGTTTCCTCTCCATCCCCTTGGGGTCCTCCACTCGCCTAGGGCATACGCTTCGCTTGGCCACTTGCACCTGTCTTCACTGCCGAGCCACTGGCTCCGCTGTTCTCGCCTCACTCTGCTTGGGTGGAGACCTATTCCTGCCTCATCTTTGCAAGAATGCATCGGGAATAGGTCCGGGCAACCCGAAATCCGGTGGGAGGTCAGGCATTAGACAAATTACCTGGATCACCATGGAGAACAACCTAAAATGCACAAGCCTCCATCCATCCGTCCAGGAGCCCCAGCTCAGGTCGCTCGGGCGGGCCCCGGCGGCGGCGGCCGTGGTAGCAAATGGCAGGCAAGCCTTGCCCCGCGCCGCGATGCTCGGGCCGGCTCGGGTACCAGTTTCAGCACCGCGGAGCGCGGCGTGCGCGGAGCCCCAGCCCGGCCCGGCGCACAGCAGCTCGGTTGGCGCAGGGCGAGGGGCTGGGGTGTGGGGAAGAGGGAGAGTGGGGGTGTCAGGAAGACTCGGGGTGGCGCCACCTCCTCTCCTCCTCCCGCCTCTTCCACTTACCTCCTCGGCCAAGGTCACGGCCCCGCGGCGGCTCCCCTACCCGGACGGGCTGAGGGCAGGCGCTGTCAGCTGGCGGCGAGCGGAGCCCAGGCGCAGGGCAGCTTCATCCCACTCGCCGGGTGCGGATGCCGCGCCGCCCCTGCTTCCCGCTGCTCCGGGCGACCGCCCGCCCGTGCACAGGCGGCTCCGGCAGCCGCCGCTCGCGCCCGCTCCCCGGGGCCGCCTCGCTAGCTCGCTCGCTCCCTCCTCCGCGGCTCCTCCCGGGCACTGGGACCAGCCGAGCGCGCGCGGGAGTCGAGACGCCCGGCCCGTGCGCGCGACTCGGGAGGAGGGAGGAGGCGACGGTCACGTGGGACAGGGAACGGCCGAAGGTGCGGGCTAAGGATGGGTACGGCTCGGCCTCCGCCACACCCCTGGGTCTCCCCGGGGTCTCCTGACCCTGCAAGCCTCCTCCCCCGCCCCGCCGCCCCGCCGCCTCGCCTGGGAAGCGCAGGCCCTGCAACACTCGGCGAGGCCAGCCCCACGTTCCCGCACACCCCGCCCGCGTCGCCGCAGGCTTGGAGATCCCAGCACAAGGCGTGTAAGCCAGAGAGGGAGGAGGGGCTAGGCGGTGGGTGGGTGAGTGGATGGATGGATGGATGGATGGATGGATGGATGGATGGATGGATGGATGGATGGATGGATGGATGGGTGGGGTGGGTGGATGGATGGATGGATGGATCAGCCCCCCCCTCCCCAGCAGCTGTCAGGTTGCATCACGTGCCCAGCGACCCTGGAACTAGGGAAGCATATGATTGATTATTATTATGCTTAAATAACAGCACCAAGACGCCCGCCAGGAACCTCCCAGTACTGAAAGCCAGGGCCAGGACCGAATGACTCATTCAGCAGCCCCTCCCTCCTTTGCACAACCCCTACCCCCGCCCCCGCCACTGTTTTCACAGTTTCCTCCTAAGTTGGAGAAAGGAGAACAAATTTGGAGGCTGCAACTCAAGGTGAAAAAAAAAAATCTCTCCACCTGTGACATCGGTTGGAACATGGCTAATGTCTGGCTGCTTTAACCCAAGACGCTCCCAGGAACTTGGCTCCAGCTCCTGTCCTGCCCCCTGCCAGGATTCACACAGGGTCTGGGGTTGCTGACATCCCGGAAGTATTGTTTAGGTTCCTGCTAAAAATACTGTAAGGATTGGAGTAAAGAAACACGTATCCTGCTCTCCGTGAGAATTTAGAACGTTGTAGAACCTCAGGGCCAGAGAGGTGTTTCACCTGCTGACATGGGTGTGTGAGAGGGGAAGGAAGAAGATAAGTAAGCAGGGCCTGTTGGTTGTTGGGTTGGTTGGTGTGTGTGAGGGACTGAACCTAGGGTCTCTACCACAGAGTTATTGCCTCCTCCTCCCCTTTTAAAAAATTGGCCTTAAACTTACTTTGTGGCCCAGGCTGGCCTTGAACTCGTGGTCTTTCTACCTTAGTCTCCCTCAGGAGCTGGAATTACAGGTTTAAACCAACAGGCTTGACGAGGCAGTGCCTCCCTAATCCCTCTGTCAAAGCAGGGTAGGATTTAGCAGAGGTCAGGGGTCAGGGCCGCTATTCTGATAGCTATGGGAACTAATCATTTCCCCTATCCCTGCCTAGGCCCTGTCGGATGTCACTCAAAGGTACAAATATTTATCTACCTCTGCCCCTGTTCTAAATACTACAAGACAAAGTCATTTCCCCAGGTCACTCTGTCCACAGCTCAGTTTAACCCATTTGTCACGGTTCCCATTTGTAAATCTTTTCATTATTCTGCAAAGTTTCCTTTATTTCCAACTGCCACACATGTGTCCTTAGCATTGTTGGTCTCGCTGACACCTGCTGCCTCCCCTTCAGCCCTCCTCTCCCTTCCCCTTTGCTCCATCTTCTTTGTGGCAGATAACTGGGCATGCTCATTCTTCTGAGCATTTTCTTCCTGAAAGGGAGCTAACTGACTGCCTGAGGGGTTGTGTGAGGCTGCTTACTGTTGCCAGGATTAAAGAGAAAGATTCAGACAGCGTTATGTTTCATCCCATTTTCTGCTGTTATTGTTAAGCCTCACTAGACAACTCATAATTTGTGTCATTGTGCAATGGGGAAAATATTATGTTCATCACCTTAACATTCCCAGGACTCATATTCTTCAAATTTAGACTCAAGGATACAGCTGAGAACTCCCAAACCCATCTGGATCTTAGAATATAAGATTTTAGTTGGTTTCCTTTTGTACTCTCCTCTGTCGTGGAGATCTTTATAATTTTATAATGGATATTGTGGTGAGGGGGGTTGGCAGTTACTCTTTTCTCATTGCTAAGACAAAGCATCTGGTTAAAGGCAGTTTATGGGAGGAAAGGGTTCATTTGACACAGTCTCAGGGGAAAGTTTCCTAATGGCATGGCAGACCAGAGGTGGGCTCTCATGTAGTCACACATCTGCTTGGAAGCAGTCTGAATAATGGGCTTGGAGCTGGGCTAACATACCTCAAGGCCCAAACCCCAGGGTCATACCTCCTTCAGCAAGACTCCACCACCCAGAGGCTCCACCAGCTGAATTATAAACACATAAAGCTATGGAGGACCTCTTCTATTCAAACTACCAAAGAAGTTCTGTTCACAGTCATATAAATGTGAAAGGACTCAGAGCCACCATCCAAAGTCATTTTACTACTCTGTAGTAAACCCATGTAAAACCATGTATTTTGTGATATTTTTGTTGGACAAATTAAATCATAAAATGCAACAATATACCCATTTTACATGCCAGAAAGACCCTCTGGATAGCAAGCAAAAGACCTATAGCCTGAGCCAGGTGTGGTGGTGCATGCCTTTAATCCCAGCACTCGGGAGGCAGAGGTAGGAGGAATGCTGTGAGTTCGAGGCCACCCTGAGACTACATGGTGAATTCCAGGTCAATCTGAGCTCGAGTGAGACCCTACTTCAAAAAAAAAAAAAAAAAAAAAAAAAACCTATAGCCCCGCCAAGATAATGTAATTCCAGCTTAAACAATGGTATTTGAAATCATATTTTATATTTTTGAAAATATCAGAAATATTGTCAGGAATGGGCTGGAGAGATGGCTTAGCAATTAAGGCATTTGCCTGAGAAACCTAAGGACCCAAGTTCAACTCCCCAGAATCCATGTAAGCCAGACACACAAGGTGACACATGTACAAGGTTGCAAATGCTCACAAGGTGGAGCATGCATCTGGAGTTTGATTAGAGTGACTGGAGGCCCTAGCATGCCAATTCTCTCTGTGTGTTTCACTCTCTGTCTCTGTCTCTTGCTCTCTCTCATGCTTTTTCTCTCATTAAAAAAAAAAAAAAAAAAAAGTCAATCTGTTAGGCTTGGCTCAAAAAAAAATTGTCAGGATTACAGGATTTACTTTTGCCACCTTCTGTTGCTCAAAATGTACTTATTTACTTATTATTCACGAAACTTTACTTTTGAGGTGTGTGCGATTTGTATGTATGTGTTTGTATGCATGTGGGTGCAGGTGTGTACAGGCATGCATTCATGTGTGTGGAGGCCAGACATTGACATCACGTGTCTTCTTCCGTCATTCTCCACCCCGTTTACTGAAGCCAGGTCTCTCACAGGCTTGCTGATTCAGGTAGTCTAGCTGGCTAATTTGCCCTAAGGATCCCCTGTTCCCACCTCCCAGTACTGGGATTACAGATGAGACACGGCACTCACTGGGCATTTATGTGGACGGTGGGGATCTGAACTCCACGCCTCACAGTGGCATGGCAAGTGCTTTACTAACTGAGCCATAGCCCTGCTTTCAGACTTTTTTATGAAGACTGAAAAGAAATACAGTAGATGACTTTTGTCCTCAAGAAATCTCCAATTATTTCCGTCTGCCTCTTTCTGTCTCTCCCGCAAATAAATAAATAAATAAATAAATAAATAAATAAATAAATATTTTAAAAGGGGGACTGGAGAGATGACTCAGTGGTAAAAGGTACTTGCATGAAAAGCCTGAGTTTGATTCCTCAGTACCCAAGTAAAGCCAGATATACAAAGTGACACATGTATCTGGAGTTCTTTTCAGTGGCAGGAAGCCCTGGCACACCCATACTCACTCTTTCTGCCTGTCTCTTTTACTCTGTCTCTCCCTCAAACAAATAGATAAATTATATATATGAAGAAGAAGTCTCTAGGGTTTGAGAGATGACTCAGCCGTCAAGGCACTATCCTGTAAAGCCTAATGATTTGGTTTATATTCCCTAGTACTCATGTAAATCCAGATGCATAAAGTGGCCCATGCATCTGGAGTTCTTTTGCAGCAACTAGAGGCCCTAGTGCACCCATATTCATTCATTCTCCCCCCTCTTGTCATATCTTCTCTCGCTCTCTCGCTCTGCTTGTAAGTAAATTTTTTTTAAAGTCTCTAATTAGTTTAATAGATCAAATCCCTTCCCTTTTTGCACAACTCAAATCCAGTCCATTCAACAGGTCCTGTTGTCTCTACCTACGAAACATGTCCACCAGTTGGTCATTTCAATGTCCATTGCCAGCACCCTGCTGTTAGCCAGGACTCAACATGTCCTGAATGAAAGCAGCAGCCTTTGCAACTCACTACCTTTGATCCGCTCTGGTCTGTCTGCTGCCCAAAGCATGCAGAGAGATCATTTCCAAAGTAAGTTATGTCATTTCTCTACTTCAGATCTCCCTAGAGACCCCAAGTCACTCCAGATGTAAGGCAATGTTCAGATGCCAACAAGGCTATGTAGGCATATATTGTTGTCACTTCTGACCTCAGTACGGTACTGTGGCCACGTACTCTGTTCCAGTTGCACTGTCCCTCTGGATTCTATATGCATTCCAGGCATGCTGCCACCTCAGGACGTGGACTGGCTATACCTCCTCCCTCAACTGTTCTTGCCTCAGACACTGCCACCTTTCCTTCTAGTCTTCATTCAAAGGGTGCCCTCCTCATCGGTCTTACATAAAATGATACATCCTTCCCACACTCTCCTTCTTCCTTCACTGATTTTTTTTTTAATTCAGAGCCCCCTTACACCTTGAAACATAACTGTGCATCTTACTTGACTATGTTGTCTACATCCTTCTAGAACTCAAGTTGCGTGATGACATCAACAATGTTTCTTCCCCTTTTCTCTGCTGTATCCTCCCAATGAGACCAGGATCCCACTGAGGCAGAGTGGGCATTCTGTAATGACCTGGATGCTTATTGACTGAGTGAGACTGTGAGCACAGGGCGGACTGGGAGAAGCCAGTCACCAGGCCCCAACAGAGGAAGGACATGATCCACCCTACCCACACATTCCACATCCTGAAGGGACAGAACAATTCCTCTTCCCGCGCATCCTCCTCTTCACAAAGGCTACTTTGAAAACTAATTAAGTGGTAACAGGAAGAAAGCCCTTTGATTTTCTAGGCGAAAGCTCATTATTAATTTGAGGCTTTTTCCTGTGTGAAAGAATGGTAAGTGACCAGGGCACGCAGAAAGATGAGAACGCTGTTCGAGGAGCGCCCCTCTCACAATTCTCCATTGGCTTTTACAGGATAATTGATTTCCAAGTGATAGAAGGAGTGAAGAAAGAAACGTGGTGTCTGGACTTCTTAGACCAAATGACAGATTTCAAGAAGAGCTTCTTTGTAATCAGTGCGCTGTTATTTACAGCACAGCGTGCTCATTATTGAATTATTCTCCCGCTTTTATAATAGCTGTGTCCACTTTGTGGCCATTCCCCTGATAATTACCCATGCTAATGTCAGAGTTCTGGCAAAGACAAAAGAGAAATGAGAATGCATGCATTAACTTTTCCAAAATATATTCTCCTCTCTTTCCTGGCAGGATGTTTAAATTCTGACTTAAACCAAGTCCAAAATTACCAGTTTTAAAATGTTGTACTTTTCACTTAACTGGCAAATTAATTGAGAACATTTTATGAATGAGACTCTGAATGCTATTCAGGATAGAATTCCAAGAGTTGACACCCCATGCTTGCCTTTACTAGATGGAACAGTAGAGAAGACTTCAGAAGGCCTCATCTTAACGCCATTGCTTAAAACTGAGGGAACACTGAGGGAATGCTTTGACCCTCCTTTGCCTCAGTTTCTTAATTGTAAAACAGAATTCACATTATCAGTCTTGCTTAGTTCTGTGGTGAAATCTTTTTTATTCCAAAGTGCTACTCAGTCAAGTATCTGAGGTAGTCAACTTATAAAAAGTCCATGCTTGTTCACGGTTCTAGAGGCCCAATCCATCATAACCACTTGGCCCTGTGGCATCCATACCTAGAGAGTCTGAGTCGACCCATCAGGGAGTCATTAGTTTTGAATACTTAAAATGGAATGTGAACACTGAGTCCATGAGGCTGCCCCAACCACACATCATGGCAGGCAGGCTCAGCTCCTCCCAGTCTGTAACAGATGGGCAAATGAGGACTGTAGTCAAGCACTGTATTATTCACAGATTTGCTTTCCAAACACGATAGTCAAAATGGTTACCAGTTGGTAAGACTCAGAACTGACGAAGGCTGAAAGAATACTGATGAATTTACCAGGACCCATTGGGAATGAGGACTTCACGAAGAAGAATACATGGTTTTCCCTTGGAATTTCCATTTGATAACTGAGCCTGACCACAAGCTAGAGAGCATGGAGCCCACCTGCCCAATTTATAAATGGTATAATCGTGGGGACTGACCAGTGTATTAGATCATGGCATAAGGAACCATGGAGATGGGGGAGGTGTGAAAAAAATAAGACCAAGTTTGACAAGGACAGTATTAGGTCTCATGCTTAGATGATCAGAATGAACGCAGCATGGGGTCCCTCTCAGCTCATACAGCAAAGTCCTAGCCACTGTGGTAATGGCATTAGGACATGAGGCCTTTGGACATGGTTAGGTCATGATGGCAAAGACCTCATGAATGGAATTAGTCGATCTGAGCACAGCAGTGCACTAACAAGGCTGAAACAAGAGGATCACAAATTTGACACCAGCCTGGGCTATGTGGCAAGTTCTGGGTCAGCCTGAGCTCCTCATGAGACCCTGGTTCAAAACAATTTAGGGATGAATGAACTAGTGTAAATATAAAAGAGATCTTAGACAATTTATTCACTCTGCTGTGTGAAGTTACAGGGAGAAGCCTGCCTGAGGAAATGGGTCCTCATCAAACACTGAATCTGCCAGCACCTTGATATTGAACTTTCCAGTCTCTAGAACTGGGAGAAATAAATATTGGTTGTTTATGAACTTTCCCATTTGTGGCATTTTTGTTATTGCAGTCAGAATAGACTCAAATGGTAAGAGAAGGCTGGATTAGTTCTAAGTACAATATGAGCCAGATAAGGAGAGAACATCAGTTCAAACAAAAAAGACACTTGAGGGCCACTGAGATGGCTTAGTGGTTAAGGCAATTGCCTGCAAAACCAAAGGACCTAGGTTCAATTCCCCAGGACTGACATAAGCCAGATGCACAAGGTGGCACATGCATCTGGAGTTCATTTGCTGCAGCTGAAGACCCTGGCATGCCCATTCTCTCTGTCTGCCTCTTTCTTTCTTAAATAAACAAATAATTAAATAAATAAATTAACAAAAAGACACTTCATTTTTGTTAGTATTGTATACACTTGAAAATAAATGCAATAATGTTTAAGAGGTGCACATCTCCCCCAAAAAATGATACATTCTCAAACCGCCCTCCAAGAAATACAGACCAAATGAACTAAGCAATAGAAATTAAAGTCATCATGACACTGCTCTGTGCAGACAATTTTAGACTCTTCTGTGTCAAGTGCCACGGATCTATGTCCCCTGCCAAATTCAACTCTGGTGTGCTCTGAGTCTGTGAAGTCATTAGGACTTGACATCAGCACCCTCACTTGCAGCCTGGCGCCTTCCATCTCCAGGCTGGGCACTCAGCAGGTGCAAGGTGAGCAATGTCGAGGGAGATGCTGAAAGATGGTAAAAATACACAAAGGCACTCTGATAACTGGAAGAAAAGGAGGTATTTAGTCCATGAGTTAAAAGGTTGGGGTGATTTTCAGTAGCTATTTTAAAACATTAAAGGACTCTCGGCTGGTAAAAGTTTCAAACACAATCTTCCAAGTTCCAGAAGACACATTAATATATAATTGGAAGAAGTTTCAGGGAGACACATCTCGATATAAGACAAAGACACACTTTTCAGGGGATGGAGAGATGGCTCAGTGGTTTAAGGCACTTGCTTGCAATGCATGATGGCCAGAGCTTGAGTTCCAGAATTCAAATAAAGTCACAGATACAAAGTGGTACATGCATCTGGAGCTCATTTTTCAGTGGCAGGAGGCCCTGGCATGCCCATTCCCTCTCTCTCATTCTCCGTCTCTCTCTCTCTCTCTCTCTCTCTCTCATTACAAATAAGTAAATAGAAGATTTTTAGGGGAAAAAATACTTTCTAATAGTTAGGTCTGTTTGAAATGAACTTACTGAGAAAGTGTGCACCACTGAAGGTGTCTGAGGAGAGATGATTGCCCCTCACCTATTTAGCTTTGATACTATAGATGGGGAGTACATGTGGTGACCATGGCTGATGATAGATATGGAAAAGTAGCTTCTGTCTTTAGTACGTACTCAGAGACTTTTATTATCCATTATCATACATACAGTCACCTGAAATGTATCTTGTACTTCCTTGGAAGCTGAAAATCCTAACACAGATGTAAAAGAGCTCCAGCTCCCTGCAAGTTCAAAACTTGGATTATCTTGGGGGCTGGAGAGATGGCTTAGCGGTTAAGGTGCTTGCCAGCAAAGCCAAAGGACCTCAGTTCAATTCTCCAGGACCCACATAAGCCAGATGCACAAGGTGGTGCCTGAATCTGACATTCTGTTCCTTTGCAGTGGCTGGAAGCCCTGGTACACCCATTCTCTCTCTCTCTCCCTTTCTCTCTCTCCCTTTCTGTCTCTCAAATAAATAAAAACAAAATATTTTTTAAACTTGGATTACCTTATTTATTTGGGGTTATTTTATTTCCTATGATTCACTTATACTTCCAACTTTTACACATAAATATTCCTTAGCTATTCCACCTAATAAGTATTAACACTGCTGAACAACTTGCAGTTTGCTTTTAAGATGAAAAATGTTGTAAAAGGAAAAGCTGAGTGAATTCAAATGTTTACATAGATCACTCAATACACCTGTCATTTATTAAAATACATATTAGGGGGCTGGAGAGATGGCTTAGCGGTTAAAGCACCTGCCTGCTAAGCCTAAGAACGCTGGTTCCAATCTCCAGGTCCCACATTTAGCCAGATGCAAAGTGACGCAAGGGCAAAATGCTGCACTTGCCCACAAGGGGGCGCACACATCTGGATTTCGTTCACAGCAGCTGAGAGACTGCTGGCGCGCCCATCTCTATCTGTCTCCCTCTCCCTCTCTGTCTGTCTCTCTCTGTGTCTCTCTCCAAAAATAAATAAAATAATAAAAAAATAAAAAATAAAAACATCTTAGGGGCTGGTGAGATGGCTCAGTGGTTAAAGGCCCTTGCTCTGTCAACCTGCCAACCTGAGTTCCTATCCCTGGCACCCATGTCAAGCTGGGCTTGCAATGGTGCACAACATCTGTATCCCAATGTGCCGATGGCAATGCGACATGGAATCGGCAGAAGCCCAGAGCCTGGCCTTCCTGGTAGCAAACCAATGACAAGAAAGACAGGGTCTCAAACAAAGTGGAACGAGACGACCAGCTCTCCAGGTTCTCCTTGACCTTCACACATGCACTATGGCACACGCACATCCACGTACGTACATCATGTATACACAGACACACAAATAACAATCCTTGTTGCAAAATGTGCCGAAATTAATACGTAATGTTTTTCAGCTTGAAATATTAGCAGAAGTCATTTCTAACATATGCTGTGACTGATTAAATGGCTGGCATAACGCAATCTACGTCATAAAATGCTTAGGAATCTAGCAGTTAGGAGCACTCATTGCCCCATTTCCCGAACAGCATGTTGAGGGTGGCCTCTGGGCGGGGAATGAAACAGTATGCTAGCCAGTCACTTTCCTTGGCTAGGCAGGTAGTTAGGGAAACAAGGCCCTTGGCAGATGACCATATTCTAACCCAAGATAGCCAAAGGAGGTGACCCCACTTCCTCCCTCTTCCTCTAAAACCAGAACAAGTGTCACTAACCATTAAGATACCCATTTATCCCCTAGACAGCTGGCTTTAAGACCAAGTGGATGAGGGCTGGAGAGATGGCTTAGCGGTTAAGCACTTGCCTGTGAAGCCTAAGGACCCCGGTTCGAGGCTCAGTTCTCCAGGACCCACGTAAGCCAGATTCACAAGTGGGCACATGCATCTGGAGTTCGTTTGCAGTGGCTGGAGGCCTGGTGCGCCCATTCTCTCTCTCTACCTGCCTATTTCTGTATCTCTCTGTCTCTCTCAAATAAATAAATAAGTAAATAATAAAATATTTTAAAAATAAAAAAGACCAAGTGGATGAGCCTGTTTGCTGAGCAGGTCACTGCCACACAGTACCTGCCTGAGTGATCTGGCTGAGGCGTCTTGCCAACCCCCTGCCCATGCACAACAGCAGTTGGGCCAATGTATGGGGGGGGAGGGAACAAGTCTCCACTTCTGGAAATGATATAGTAAAGAAACTTAGAAACCATATGGTTGCCTTGGAGGCTGAGAAACTACATGGTTGACTGGGGACAGGTTGCGTCTCTGGACTCTCAACCAAAAACATCGCCGTCAGCAAAGGCAGTTAACCAGCGCTTCTGTCATCAGTCTGCCTGCCCCCTGTTTCTTCCTCCACACAAAAGATCGCCTGGTTACTACTAAACTTTCAACAGACAACGAATCAGTTTAGGACACTTCCAAATATAGGTGGAGTCAGCCCCCAACATACTTAACCCCCCCTCCCCCAAATCCATCCCTCATTTGAGTTTCTCAATTTTTAGGAGCTTTGACCCATGTCAGTGATGTTTTCTTGCTTGTCTGATGTTTCTATCTTTACTGTATCTCTGAATACTGTGTGATAAAGCTTATTACATACATTCCTCTAAAAAAATTAGCTCAGCAATCTGACTTAAGTTTCACTCTGTAGACAAATTTTTCAGTCTTTCTATCTATTTGATAGAGTCTATTAACTAGATGTTTGGGAAATAAGATATTTTCCAAGGTTCTCAGTCTAGTCTGAGGCCATCTGGGAGCAGCAGACCACATCCCTGCAGTCATCTTTCTTTCTTTGTTTTTTGTTTGTTTGTTTGTTTGCTTGCTTGTTTTTCGAGGTAGGGTCTCACTCTAGCCCAGGCTGACCTGGAATTCACTATGTAGTCTCATGTAGTCCCAGGGTGATCCCAAACTCACAGTGATCCTCTTACTCTGCCTCCCAAATGCTGGGATTAAAGGTGTGCACCACCATGCCTGGCGAGTCATCTTTCTTTTTGTCAAGCCCAACATCTATTTCTTGACTATTAAAAAAACAGTATTTGCTTTTTTTTGTTCCTGGGGCTGTGTGTTTTGAGGAGTACCAGCACACATGAGGGGTCAGCAGACAGAATGCTGTCCCCTGATTAACAATCCCTCCCAGGAAGAGGGATGTGACATTCCAGGATATCAGGCCTAAGGCTCTCCCTCCTCTCTGGAACTGAACAGGAGACTTGTGACCGCCCTGAGTTCTCAATTCCCCATCCTGAGGAAGCAGTGGATGAGCTCCTGAGCCAGGCTGAGGCACTTCTGTCTGACCCACATCAGAAAATGAATGCTAGGAAAGTTTTCAGGAGAGAGGACCGACCAAAATCCCTCGCACAGAGCCACTGTAGTTGAAGAGCCTGGAAGGCCAACACAGTGCCTGCTGGTTCCAAAGCACCTTCCCCAGAAATAGCATCATCCTTTCTGAATCAGTTGATGTTCATTAAGCTCCTACATTGTGCCTGACAAGTTTCTGAATGATCACAGCCCAAGTAGATGGAGAAGCATTCAGACCAAAATAGAAATGCCGGAGAGCTACTGAAGTACCTGGGAGAATGAGCTCAAACTCTGTTGGCGCTCTCTCTCTCTCTCTCTTTCTCTCTCCTTTTTGTCTATCCCAGATATCAGCTCTGGGACTTCTTTTTTGATTTTGTTCTCACACAGGGCTTTGATTCTCACTATGCAGCATAAAGCTCACTATGTAGCCCATGCTGACCTGCAAACAATCTTGTGATCGTCCTTCCTCCACCTCTCAATTACTGGGTCTGCAAGCATACACCACCATCCGTGACCAGTTCTGTGGTTTTAAATACTATCAGAACTTTAAGGGCACTCCAGATTCTCACCAGAGCACAAACTTCGCGTTTCCAAGTGCTTACTGCACATCTCCACTGTAACATTTAATAACTGCTTCTGTTTAAACAGACATGAAACAGAACCACTTTTCCTCCCTGCGTCCCTTAATTATTCCTTTCCCAGAGTTCCCCGTACAAGTAGAGCATTTTCCACACAGTTACACAGAGTAGAATCTAGCAGTCATTCCAGCCACCATAATCCCTTCCTTGACTCTTTTGTGAATCCATGAATATGTCGTTAGCACATATTGAAATAATTTTTACAATAAGATAACTCAGTTCTCCCACCTCCTCTGCCTCCTCCTAGCCCAAACCATCATCAGTGCCTACCTCAACTAGAAGTACCTTTGCTAGTTTTTTGGTTTCCATCATTAATGCATGCTACAGACATCAAACACTGAAATATTTAACATATATAACAGATCAGCTGTTAAGTAGCTTGAATCCTTCTGTGGTTTCATAATGGCCTTAGAATAAAATTTAAAGTCCTGTTGTGGCCAACAAAGTCCTAAATAATCTGGCTTCTTTTTTAAAATATATTTTATTTATTTATTTGAGAGAGAGAAAGAGAGAGAGAGAGAGAGAGAGAATGGGCACACCAGGGCCACCAGCCATTGCAAACAAACTCCAGATGCATGCATCCCCTTGTGTATCTGGCTTATGTGGGTCCTGGAGAGTCGAACCAGGATCCTTTGGCTTTGCAGGCAAACGCCTTAACCACTAAGCTATCTCTCCAGCCCTAATCTGGCTTCTCATCACCTCTCCAACTTTATCTCCTGTTATACTTTGATGTCAGTCATTTTTTTGTCATTATGACAAATGCCTAAGCTAACTGGCTTACAAAGAAGAAAGTTTTAAAATATTTATTGGTTATTTCCAAGCAGAGAGAGAGACACACACACACAAACAGAAAAAGAGAAAGAGAAAGAAAGAGGGAGAGAGAGGGAGGGGGGAGAGAATAGGTGTACCAGGGCTTCCATCCACTACAAATGAACTCCAGATACATGTGCCACCTTGTGCATCTGTCTTACATGGGTCCTGGAGAATTGAATTCTGGTCATTCGGCTCAGCAGGCAGGCACCTTAACCACTGAGCAACCTATCCAGCCCAAAAGAAGAAAGTTTTATTTTAGCTGCACACTTTAGAGGTTCCAGTCTACAGCTGGTTGGTGTTTGGGGCCTTAGTGAGGCAACACATCATGGCAGATGGCAGAATATGACTAGTCTTCTAAGGACCATGAGGTGACAGAGAAGAAGGGGCTGGAGGATCATAGTTTCTTTCAAGGACATATGCTCAGTGTCCCGCAAGGCTCCACCTCTTAATGGTTGCACCACCTCTCAGCAGTACAGTGAAAATCGAGCCTTTTAATGGGTGAGCCTTTTGGGAGACATTCCAGGTCTAAAATTATAGCAATTCCCTTTTGTTGAAAAGTCAAGGAGTTGGGTATCTCTGTCTTCCAGCTGTTTCAGAGACGAGGAAAATAGAAAATATCTGCCAGTAGAAGAAGCTAGGAACCTCACATGAAAGCTGAGCAGGGACGAGTCAAGGAAAGCACGTGACTTGTCAGCCTCACTTGTGCCCTCGCCGCCAAAGTGGATAAAACGTGAGCTCCTTCAATGCAGCATTGCAGACAACCTCACTCACTACAGCATCACGGTCTGAAGGGCTACCTCAGGAACACAATGATACCTCAACACCCAAAATCTCTTTAATGTCACATTCCAATTAATACACGTGTTGGGGCTCAGGACAAGGACATAGCAAAGTATGGTGCTGCAGCATGGTGAGCACTCTGAATAGTGGGCCCTGGAAGAATGTCAGGCGCAAGGGCTCTCTGATATTTTCCTGTCCTTCTTCTTCCCCACTCTCCTCTCTTCCTTGAGACAACTGATAGAAACAAGAGTGCCCCTTCTTCTAAACCAGTCATAGAAACAGAACCACTCTTCCCTAAAGTCAGACACACACACACACACACACACACACACACACACACAAAAAAAATAAATAAATAAATAAAAATAAAAAATAAAAATAAAAACCTGGAAATATCACCCTAACCTTCTTCCTCCTTTCTGTGTAAGAGCTAGCATAGAAAACGTTCTCTGAGCTACATTGTTGGGTGGTAGGCCAGAAGACCCTACTTCCCAAGGCGGTTCCTGTGCCTTCTACCTGGGAAGGAGAGATGCTGCACTGAGAGCAAGGAGAGTTTGAACCAACAGCTCATCCCGAGTCTCCCCTTCACGCCACACAATTTGTTCCTGCCTGCCTTGTCCACTCACATTCCTTCATATCTGTTCTTCCCCAAATCTAAGCATAAAAATGGACAGTTTTCCCTCATTCTGAACACTCCCATGTCATGGAAAATCTGGATTAAATAAATCTGCTGCACTACTCCCTTATTAAAGTAGCTTTGTCACAGGGTGTTGGCCATGACCCTCATAAGGGCTGAGGAAAGACATTATACCTCTCTGCCCCTGAAACATTGAGAGAGAAGAAAACATGTGATTTAAAAAAAAATAATGGATCAGGGACTTTAATATATGAACATACGGAAAATTGTTCCCATCAAGTTACCCTCTTTTGTCTCCTGTCCCCTACCCCATTCCACTGAAGGCCCTCTTCAGGTGGGGGGGGGGCATCCATAATCATTGTGGGGTCATGAGTGAACGGGTCAGTTCCATGAAGGAGAACAACGCCTCGGAGCACACCTGCCCACCCTGTGCTGCTTACATTCTTTCCTCTTACATAGTGTTCCCTCAGCCTTGGAGGGAATGTAAAGAATAAATGATCGTTTCAGTTGATGGACACATCATTCAGAGCCAGTGCCGCTGCACCATGGTAACAGACAAACTCCTAAGTCTCAGATGGCTCAATATAAGAAGAGCCTGTTTTTGGCTCAAGCCTATATCAGGGAACTAGGGATGTAGGCTGGTTGATAGAGAGCTTACCTGGCATGCTTGAAGCCCTGAGTTATCTTTCACTGCATAGCAAGTTTGAGACTAGCCTGGGCTATGTGAACTCTGACTCAAAAAAAAATAAATCTATCAGTAAAGAAAATATAATGGATATAAAGTCCATCATAAGTCATACTGAAAATTGAGAAATCAGAGGCGGGCATGATGTGCACCATCATTCAGGGGGTGAAGGTGGGAGGAACATGAGTTAGCGGCCAGCTTGAGCTTGTCTCAAAAAGAAGACAAGGAGGTAGGGAGTAAGGGGGTGAAGAGAATTTGAAACCTTTTACTGCATATGCTGTCAACCATGCAAAAAGCACAGCCTTGTCTCTAACAAGCATTCTCATCTCAGAACCTTTGTGAAGAGTGAAGTGGCCCAGAAATGCCATCCACAGTGATTGTTGGCGAAGCTGCTTTGCAATAGACTTCTGCCATGCTTGGCCTCTCCTGACAAAGGCCCGTTTCCAGTGAGAGAGCTTCTGACCTAGAAAAGGCAAAGTTATTGAGAAAACACATCCTAAGACCTTATAGAGGAAATGAGCACTTGGGAATAAAAAGGAAATGTGAATGTATAAATCAGCAGGGACTGGGCTCTCTTGGGCCACTTTCCTGCCATCCTGTGCAGGCTCTTTGTTCGCCCTCCACAAGGGGAACCAGTGAGTGTGCAAGAGGAAGTGAGACCAGAACTCAGCCCACCTCCTTGTTAGAGCTGCACAGTCTTCATCCCACTGGCCCAGTGTCCTCCTTTGAAGCAGATGGAGATAATAAAACCTACCTCATGGGACTATCTTGGGTTTAAATACCACAATGTCACAACGCTTTGGGTATCTGGCACAGTACCTGGCATATATGTGGACTTCTTAAGAGGTTTGTTTCTTCTTTCATGAATATCTTGATAAGATAGCTTAAGCCGCATATGAAGTAAATTCAAAATCAGAAGGCCTAGAGAGTATGTTTAACCGGAAATGGCCAATACCAGTGACTCCATAGCAAGAGACTAGAGGCAGGCACCTGCGACTCCCAGCATTCAGAAGGCTGATGCAGAAATATGGCAAATTTGACTGTAGCCTGGTCTATTTTATGAGATTCTCTTTCAAAAAGGAAAGAAGAGGGCTGAAGAGATGGCTTAGGGATAAGGCACCTGCCTCCTAAGCCTAAGAACACTGGTTCCAATCTCCAGCGGTTCTAATCTCCAGGTCCCACGTTTAGCCAGATGCAAAGTGACGCAAGAGTGCAATGCCGCACTTGACCATAAGTGGGGTGCACACATCTGGATTTCGTTCGCAGCAGCTGAGACACTGCTGGCGCGCCCATCTCTGTCTTCCTCTCTCTCTCTCTCTTTCTCTCTCTGTCTCTCTCTGTGTCTCTCTCCAAAAAAATAAAATAATAATAATAATAATAAAAAGGAAAGAAGAGCCGGGTGTGGTGGCACACATCTTTAATCCCAGCACTCGGAAGGCAGAGGTAGGAAGATCACCGTGAGCTCAAGGCCACCCTGAGACTACATAGTGAATTCCAGGTTAGCCTGGGCTAGAGTGAAACCCTACCTTGAAAACTAAAAAAAAAAAAAAGGGGGGGGGGAAGAAAATGAAATGAGAAGAGAAGAAAGGTAAGGAGAGAAAAGAAATAAGGAAAGGAGGGGAGGGAAAAAAGAAAGGAAAGAAAAGAAAAAAGAAAAGGATAGGAAGGGAGGAGAAAGAGAAGGGAAGGACAGGAAAGAGCTATGGGTAGTGATGAAATGAACAGATGCCCAAGTGACTTCAATAAAGTTCTCTGGCCCCCTTAGAAGAATGAGATGAAACACAAAGTTCCATCCACATTATTCTTCAGTGGAAATGCCAAGCTTAGCCACATTGGAACTTTATAATGTGTTATTTATCCTATCCCCAGGAGGTTCCAAAGTTCAAATTTGGCAAGAATGTTTTGAACATCATGGTGGGACACCACCCGTGACATCTGTAGTCGTCACTTTCTGATGGCCAAATGGTCATTGACAAGAAACAGGTGGCAACAACAGGTAGAGAGACTGGGAAGATGGAGAACATTGGCCTCTCCCGGGAGCAGATTTGAGGACAGCAGCAAACTCTTAGAGAAAACTTGCTTTAAAAGCACAGCCATCATACCTTGCTCGGGAGTTGAATTGAATTATGCTATAATGCCTCAGCCTTATTCATTTCTGTAATGCTTTATCAAGGACCGTCAGAGCCATTTAGCAATCTACAGAGCTCTGTAGTGACCTCTAATTGATTAATGACCAGTGGCTTTGAGAGGTGGTTTGCAGTGAAATAAAATACACCTTCCTGGTGAAAGGAGTAAGAGGTCTTACACCAGAAGTAGGAGCCCTCAAAGGCCTGGACTTACTCTCTCACTCCCAGCATAGTGGAGACAAGAGCTAAACCACTGACCACCAACCACTGACCACTGACTGACTGCTGATCACTGTGCAGGATGGTGTTCCTGATTCTTTCACCACTGCGGGTCCCTGTGGGACCCTTGACTTTATGGGAACTAAGACAACTAGGGAGGCTGAGCTCAGAGGATCACGTGAACTCAGTAGTTTGAAGCGAGCCTGGACAATATCATGAGACCCTGTATCAATCTAAAATTAACATATTAGCTGTGTATGGTGGCGCATAACTTGAATCCCAGCATACAGGAGGCAGACATAGGAGGATGGATGTGAGTTCAAGGCCACCCTGAGACTAAATAGTGAATTCCAGGTCCACCTGAGCTACAATGAGATCCCTCCCCCACCAAAAAAACCTAACATATTAAAAGCTTCAACCCCTTTCAAACAAAAGGAGGAAAAAAACTCTACAAGTGCTCTTCATGAAAAATGTGAAAATAAAATATCTAGAGAAGTTATAGAAAAAAAACATGCCAGGTGTGGTGACTCACATTAGTAATCCTGGCTACTTGGGAGGATGAGACAAGAGGATCACAGTTTTGAGACATAGCAAGACCCTGCCCCAATGTATATGAAAGGAGGGATTAGAAATGTTCACGTATCACTGCTTAGGGATGAGAGACTTTCCAACGGCGCTGGCTGCAAGTGATGCGGTGCAGAGAGGCCCTCCTGTCCTGTGTGGAGGTGGGCTTTCTGAGGACGTTGTCATCCAGGAGAGGATGGAACGTCTGGTGGTCCAGCTATGTTCCAGTCATCTTGCTCTTGCAGGCGACCCCTCACCCTGCTCTGTAAGTAACCCCAATAAACTCATTAGTTCACCAAAACAGAAGAAAGAAAGAAAGAAAGAAAGAAAGAAAGAAAGAAAGAAAGAAAGAAAGAAAGAAGAAAGAAAGGGAAAGAAATATTCACTTAATGGAAAGACTTGCCTAGGGTATGTTCAATCTTCAGTAGAGAAAAGAAAGAAAGAGAAATACACATTAAGAAGAAATTGATAACTTTTATGAAATGACTTTTTTCCAATGAGCTGTCCAGCTATTTTGGAGAAACTTATTTTGGACATTTTAATAAATAACAATTTGCATTCTGAATAAAGAGGGAAAATCAACATGCTTTTTAAAAATTCTTCCTTTAATTGTATGCATCTGATGTTTTAAACAGAAGTGTTCTGTATCACAATACCAGTGCACTTAATCCTTTCAAGAGAATTAAGAAAAAAAAGTACAGATGACTCTGTATTGCAGGTTTAGCCATGAAATGTGCCATCTCTCCTGTCTTGTTACCAAGCATGATCTGAGTAGCATGAGAACAAAATGGAAACTGGAACCCTACAGGAAAAGGGCCAAATACACGAGTTGTTAGTTCAGGAAAAGAATACAAATGGCCTCAAAAATGTTAAAAATGTGTGCTATTTCCTAGATGCGTGAGTAATTGTATATGCACATAACTTTATACCTGTGCAAGTTCTAGCTACAAGACAAGCTCTTTGGAGTTAATGGATGGGCACAAAGGCATATTTAGTTTTGGTAAACACTGTAACCCCCCCCCCTTCATAGACCTTATGTCCATATACGTACCCACCAGCAGTGTATGAAAGACCTGTGCCACCAACTTTTTTTGCCAACTCACAGTTGAGTTTTTATCAATCTACTGGAAACTAACATAGTGGCCTTGTTTGTCTAATTTTTCTTCTTGTTTTATTTTTAGTAGAAGTTATCTTGGAATATAATTCACTTCCATTAAATCCACCACCCTTTTAAAGCATATAAATCAGCACAAATTCAGTGCAATACTATGGTGGTTTGAGTCAGGTGTCCCCCATAAACTTAGGTGTTCTGAATGCTAGGTTCCCAGCTGATGGAGATTTGGGAATTAACGCCTCCCAGAGGCAGTGTATTGTTGGGGGTGGGCTTATGGGGGTTATAGCCACTATCCCAATGTGCCAATGTTAGGCACATTCTCCTGCTGCTGTTGTCCATCTGATGTTGGCCAGGAAGTGATGTCCACCCTCTGCTCATGCCATTGTTTTTCCCTGCCTTCATGGAGTTTCCCCTTGAGTCTGGAAGCCAAAATAATTTTTTTTTTTTTTCCCCACAAGCTGCTCTTGGTCAGGTGTTTTCTGTCAACAATGTTAACCTGACTGCAACAAATACCTATCAAAATCTCAGTTGCCGGCTGGAGAGATGGCTTAGCGGTTAAGGCGCCTGCCTCCTAAGCCTAAGAACACTGGTTCAAATCTCCAGTGGTTCCAATCTCCAGGTCCCACGTTTAGCCAGATGCAAAGTGACGCAAGGGCGCAATGCCGTACTTGACCACAAGGGGGCACATGCATCTGGATTTCATTCGCAGCAGCTGAGAGGCTGCTGGTGCACCCATCTCTATCTGTCTTCCTCTCCCTTTCTCTCTGTCTCTCTGTGTGTCTTTTACCAAAAAAAAAAAAAAAAAAAAAAAAATCTCAGTGGCCTTTTTAAGAGAAAGTTATAACCTGATTCTCGAATTTATGTTAACATTCAAGAAGCCCAGAATATCCAAAACAATCCCCCCCCAAAAAAGCTGACGTATTTGTACCTTCTTGTCTTAAACTACTACAAACCTACAGAACTCAAGACAACGTGGCACTCACATAACGACAGACACATAGGTGAAGGAACGAGAACTGAGAGCCCAAAGTAAACCTTCTATAGGGCAGGAAAGAGAGCTCAGCCCGTAAAGTGCTCGTCATGTAAACACAAGGATCTGAATTTGATTTCCAGAACCCACATATGAAATCCAGGTGTGGTGGCACACACTTATAATCCCAGCACTAAGGAGGCAGAGACAAGCAGATCCCTGGGGAGGTGGAATGATAAGGACAGACCCAAAAATTGTCCTCTGACCTTTACATGTGCACTGTGACACATGTGTGCCTGCACTTACACATGAACTCCTATGCACACATGCACACATACATACACACAATAAATAGATATACAAAAATATTTTTAGGGCTGGAAAGATGGCTTAGTGGTTGAAGTACTTGCTTGCACAATCTAAGGACCCAGGTTTGATTCCCCAGTACCCACGTAAGCCAGATGCACAAGGTGACAGATACGTGTGAAGTTTGTTTGCAGTGGCATTTTGTCTTTATAACATAAACTCCCAGTAAATGTTGCGGGTGGGGAAAGAAAAGGAAACCTGAATGAGCTCTCTGCAGAAAGCTTTAGAAACTCGGTTCTCATTACTTCTCTGAAGAACATCCTATTGCTATCCCATAAGTCACAAGAGACTCATCGTGATCAGGTTATAAAGATTTTCTACCTGATCCTTTGTATATCTAATGGTGTATCTTTGACATCTAGTGCCAAGAAGCTATGGGTATTCAAAAATAATTATAATTCACGTGGATTTTTGTTGTTGTTATTTGTTTTCTGAGACAAGATCTCACTAGATGAGTCTTGAACTCATAAACCTCCTGCTTCAGCCTCCTGAATATCTGAATTTCTCAAATTCGTGATTATAGGCATACCAACCACATGTAAAACAAAAGGATGAGGTTGTTGCAAGATCATATCATTCATTCAGTATTAGCTCCATTTAAAGTATTTGAGTACCATTTTTTTACCCATCTCTTTTCACTCATGATGGGGATTTGGACTCTGTAATCATTTTTCTTTCTTTTTAAATCAATTCTTCAACATTTATACTCAAATTAAAATAGCCCTGAGCTTTATAGATCCTTTGGAGGAAAAAGGCGTTCTTGATGCCTCCTAAGTCAGCGTTTTCCCTTTAAATAGTGGTGGCTTGGCTGTCTGTTGCCATGTAGGATGGAACAGCTTGCAGCTACTTTTGAGAACTAGACAATCCTAATAAAATTGTAAAACATTCGTTAATTAACATTTCACTATTGTAAAAAGGAGCCAGGGTAAAAGGACATAAAACGATGAACAGCGAAAAACCACAGAAAGTTAAGTTTAGGTTTGGCAGCTACTTTGAAACTGAAGGGGTTTGTGAATTCTACTTACATGCCACAACGCTAAGCATTCAGGTGTTTCCCGGACAAGAAGGTCAGAGCTGGAAGAAAGAAACTCTGATAGTCTATGAATCTCTCATAGGACAGACAGTACTAGACATGTGAGGACGCCAGATTCAAAAGAGAAAGAAACTTCTAGAGAGCCATTTCCCCTCGAAGAACTTTCTTATTCCTGCAAGAGACAAGGAAGGCTGTGACTCTTAGGCTTGCCACCCAGAGCTTTCTACCACTAGGCTACCTCCCAAACCCGTGGCTATACTTCTGAACAGAGACCTGTAAAAAACAGGCCACCTGCGAAGAGAGGACTAGCCCTTCTCCATCTTAAGCTCTGGATGAGCAAAACACAGACAGAACATTCCAAAGTAAACCAGCTTGACTCAGCACGGTCTCTAGAGAAGATTCACAAGTCTCACTCTATATGCCAGCAGAGGAAAGGTAACAGCACTACACAAAATACGACCTTCATGCACAACATCTACCTTTAAACTAAAAATGGAAGTTATTAACCATGCTAAAAAAAATAAACGTGGGAAATAAAGAGACCCAAAAACAAGACCATAAGTGAACAAAGATTTTAAAGTCACCATGCTTCGTACAAGAATATAGACACAAATATGAAGAAAAATAGAGAACTGCAATTTACTCAACAACATAAATTCTGTAACAGAAAAATACTGCAACTGAAACTAAAATCTAGACATTTATGTGAACGAACATTTTTCCTTCCTTCCTTTCCATGGTGAGGATCAAACCCAGGTCTTAAGCATGCTAGACAAGCCCTCTACCACTGAGCCATACCCCAGCCGTGGGATTGTTTTTTGAGACAGTTTATGTAACCAGGCAAGTCTTGAACACCTGGACATCCTCCTACTCACCTGTTAGTGTTGGGATGTCAAGCATACGCTACTGAGACCAGCTAACGGGCTTTATGCAAAAGGAAACAAAACCACTGGCAACACAATAACAAAATAGGATCACAAAGACTGAAAAAGAATGGGGAGTTAGAAGACTGGGAGATATTTGTGGGCAGCAATGATGGATCTAAATGTCCAGTTTGGGCTGGGAGGTGACTTGGTAATTAAAAGTGCTTCCTGTGAACTCTGTGAAGATCCGACAGGGTATGAGAACGACCACTTAAGGTCCATTTCCAACAGCCATGTGAACGCTAAGTGTGGCTATGCATTGCTATAAAAACCAGGCCTGTGGGGAGCAAAGAGTACAGAAAAACCAGGACTTTGTGACCAGAGGGGTGGCTGAGGAGAAGAAAAGACAAAGATGGTCTAAATAGCAGCTCTGAGTTAAGTGAGGGTGAGCCAGGGACTCCATCTCAAGGAAACAAAAAAGCAAAAAGAAGAAGTTGCTTAGCATTCTCCTATGGCTTCCATATACATGCACACAGGTCTCGTGCATCTGCACACACACACGTATGCAAACACACACACACTACACAGACACAACACATCACATGCTACAGCAAATGCTTCTTACACCATACAAAAAAAGGAATAGATTTTAAGCTATGTATGGAGAAAAAAATATATGAGAAATTTCTAAAACTGATAGAAAAGATATCAACTCACAGATCAATCACCAACTTAAAAAGTATCTCTCAAAATTAAAAAAAAAAATAGGGCTGGAGAGATGGCTCAGCAGTACTTGCTTGCAAAGCCTGACAAACTGGGTTTGATTCCCCAATACCCACGTAAAGCCAGGTGCACAAAGTGGCACACATGTCTGGCATAGTTTTAGTATGTTCATTTGCAGTGCGAGAAGCCCTGGCAAGCCTGTTCTCTTTTCTCTTATCTTCTCTTCTCTTGTCTTCTCTTGTCTTCTCTTGTCTTCTCTTGTCTTCTCTTGTCTTCTCTTGTCTTCTCTTCTCTTCTCTTCTCTTCTCTTCTCTTCTCTTCTCTTCTCGTCTCATCCTGTCCCATACATTCTCTTCCCTTCCCTTCCCTTCTCTTCTCTTCTCTTCTCTTCTCTTCTCTTCTCTTCTCTTCTCTTCTCTTCTCTCTCTATCCTTTAAATTAAATCAGTAAAACATTTAAATATATATATATGAGCTGGAGAGATTGCTTAGTGGTTAAGGCACTTGCCTGTGAAACCTAAGGCCCTAGTTTCAATTCCCCAGTACCCATGTAAGCCAGATGCACAAGGTGGTACATGCATCTGGAATTCTTTTGCAGTGGCTGGAGGCCCTGGAGCACCCATTCTTTCTTTACCTGTGTCTTCCTCATTCTCTCTCTCCCCCTCAAATAAGTAAATAAATGAGTATTTTAAAATATATTGAAATAAAGTATAGCCCAGCACTCAAAAGGCTTAGACAGGAGGCTCGTGAATTTAAGGCTTGCCTCAGCAATACACAGCTTCACGAAAGCAAAAGTACACAAAAAACAAAGTCTTAAAACTAGAGTGGAAAGTTATTTACCAAGCAAACAGTAACAAAAGGCAAGGTAGTATAGCTGCATTAATTCCAAAAAAGTATAAATAAGCAGCATTTCTAGAGGTAAATGTAATTATTTCATTCTTAAAAGATCATAGGATTTAAAAAAGATCATCATAAGATATAATAAATACATGTATAAATTGAATACATTAGATTCCTCTTCAGAAGCCATATAAGAAGATAGTATGATAAGACTTTGTAAAAGATTAACAAAAGAAAAACTTCAACCTAGAATTGTTTATCTAGTAAAATTATCCTTCAATGTGAAAAAGAAAGGCTTTCTCAGATAAACAATGACTAAGGAAACTTTTTTAATATTTTTGTTTACTTGAAGAAGAAAAACAGAGAGAAAGTCAGACAGAGAGAGTAAGAATGGATGTATCAGGGCCTCCTGCCACTGCAAAAAAACTCCAGACACATGCACCATTTAGTGTATCTGTCTTTACATGGGTACTGAGGACTCAAATCCAGGTCATTAGGCTTCACAAGCCAGCACCATTAACCACTGAGCAATCTTTCCAGCCCAACTGATGGAAATTTTCACCTGTAGTTCTATCGTGTAAGAAATGGTAAAAGAAATTATTTACTAAGAAAGATGATTATATACATCAGAAACTTGGGTTTACATACAGTAGTATTGCAAAAGAAGTAAATAAATGTAAAATAAAATACCTTGTGTTTTTATTCTTAACTGACTTGACAGACTGTCCAAAATAATAATAGCAACAGTATGATTACAGCTTATAAGTAAGTAAAACACATGACAATGATATATTATGATGGATGAGGAGAAAGTGAGAACACTCTGAGTTATTTGATTACTTGTGAAGCTGTATAATGTTCCCAGAAAGTAGATGTAGCAGGCAGCTTCAGGTTCACTGAGATGAACTTCCAGACCAGGCAACGTTATGGAGGAAGGGATATTTATTGAAGTTTACAGATCCAGGGGAAGTTCCATAATGGCAGGAGAAGCTGGCCTGCTCTTATAGGACCAAGCACAGAGAGAAAAGCCAAAAGCCACACAGCACAGCACACCTCAGGGACTCCAGCTAGGCACACTTTGCATATCTTTAGATTGAAATCTCAAACCCACCACCACACCTTAAGATCCGCCCAGTGACACTGCCTCCAGCCAGGTGGCTGCAGATGCAAACTACAGACTAATAAAACACTGAATATATTGGGGCCATCTATTCAAACTACCACAGTAGGCTTAGATTTGTTGTAAAGTGTATATTGCACACTATAGAGCAACCAATAATAGTCTTTGAAAAAGTGGTCATTGACATACCAAGAAAAGATTTTAAAAAATGAATCACTTAAAATGGTGAATTGAACCCAGAAACGTCAGAAGAGTAGAAGACAAAAATAGTACAGCGAGAAAGACAACAATTACAAAACAACCTCAACACATGCAAAATTGCTTTAAGTGTAAACAATCTAAATACACAACTGCAAGGCTTTCAAAGGCTCTTAGTGGTCGAGTGTGAACTCAGTGTATCTCATCCCCAGCACTGCAGGTGAGAAGAATTCATTTTTAAACAGAAATAAAGACTTATGGCTGGGAAGATAGCTGAGAGAGTAAAAGTACCTACTACTCAAGTACAAAAAGGCCTGAATTAGATCCCCAACTTGCACTTTAAAAAATCAGGCATGGGGCTGTAGATATGGCTTAGTGGTTAAGGCATTTGCCTGCAAAGCCAAAGGACCCCAGTTCTATTCTTCAGGACCCACGTAAGCCAGATGAACAAGGGGTACACACATCTGGAGTTCGTTTGTAGTGGCTGGATGCCCTGACGTGCCCATTCTCTCCCTCTCTCTTTCTCTCTCTCTCTGCCTCTTTCTCTCAAATAAATAAATAAAATAAAATATATGTTAAAAAATCAGGCATGAGTGTGTATTCCTGTAACCACAGCACTGAGTGGAGCAAAGACAGGAAGAAGGCTGATGGTCCGGGTTAGAAAAACAGGGAGCTCCAGATTCAGTGAGAGACTCTGTCTCGGGAAAAGATGGTGAATGTGTGACAGAGGAGGACATCCAATGCCTTCCATTGGTGTCTGCACTGGGTGCATGTGCACAAGCATTCATGCATACACTCCACATCATAGCAAAAATTAAATGAATGGGTAAATAAATAATTGAAGACAATCAGAATGGATAAAAAAGATTCACCTATATATTTTCTATAAGAAACATACTATAAGTAGTGGCAAAATAATCTACTATGCTAATGCTTATGAGTGAAAGCTTTCATAGCTATGCTGATTTTAGACAAAGACTACTTCAGAGCAAAGGAAGTTATCGTTGATAGTAAAGGCATTACATGTCAATGAAGAGACCAAATTCTCCAAGGAGACACAACATACTGTCCTCAACATGTATGCGCCTAGCAAGAAAAGATATGACACAAACAGTTCAAGAGTTGCAGAGAGACAGATTTCCATTGCTATTGCTAGAGATTTCAGTCATCATAGACCAAGGGGCTAATTGACCCAGCAGAAAAAAATCAGCAAAAGTCAAGCTGGTTCAAACACCACCATTGGTGGGCAGTATCTACTAGGCCTTTAAAGACAATGCCATCCAACAACAGCAGAACACACATTCTTCTCACTCATACATGCACCATGCACAGAGAGAGGACATGTCCTTGGCCATGAAAACATAGCTGACCAAATTGTAAAGAAGATAAACCATACAAAGATTTAGAAACAAACTTAGAAAAAAATCGAGAATATCTAGAATTCAAACAATCCATTTTTTTATCAAAGGAAAAGTCTCAAAAAGAAAGTATAAAGATATTTTGAACCGAGTTAATATGAAAATACAAATTCACCAAAATAGTTGAAAAACAGCAAAAGTAGTACTTAGAGGAAAATTCATAGCATTAAATATTGTATACACTAGGAAAAAATTATGTCAGTCACAATGCTAGGTATCATTTTAAGAAACAAGAGCAAGAAGTACAAATTAAATTCAAAGTACACAGAGGAAATGACAGAAATCAAAGAACAAATAGTGAATTAAAAACAGAAAATTGGGCTGGAGGAATGGCTTAGCAGTTAAGGTGCTTGCCTGCAAAGCCAAAGGACCCAGGTTCGACTCCCTCCTGAGGACCCACGTAAACCAGATGCACAAGGGTGCTCATGCATCTGGAGTTCATTTGCAGTGGCTGGAGGCCCTGGCGTGCCCATTCTCACTCTCTCTCTCTCTCTCTCTCTGCGTCTTTTTCTCTGTCAAATAAATAAATTTAAAACAAAACAGAAAATTATCAGAAATAAAAAGAAACAAAACCAAATGCGGACTCATGGAGTTTGATAAAGTTAATAAACCTCTAGTCAAGCTAACTGGAAAAAAAGTACAAATTACTATATCAGAATTGAAGAGGGGTCACCAGTACTGATGCCATAGTCATTAAAATGACAAAAAGAAATGTCCTGATTCAGTTTAGATCCACAGATGTACAAAGTACTTAAAAGACAGTTTACCAAAACTCACACAAAAATTAATAAATAATCAAAACAGACCTATGTTTATTCATGAAATTGAATCATTAGTTAATCACCATCCAAAAGAGAAATCATCAGCCTCAGACTTACAGACAAATTCTACCAAACATTTAAAGAATAAATGATACCAGGCTCTGCAATCTTTTCCAAAAACAATAGAAACAGGGGAATACTTCCTCTTAATATCATTAATACAAGAACCAAAGTCAATAAAACAAAACTAAATGTTCAACAAAGTGACAATTAAATATAGGACATTTATATATAAATATACATTATTCATATATTATGTACATGTATACTTATATACACATTGAAACATCATTATATCTTCTACTTATGCTCAAGGGTTTCCACCACAATGGGGGAAAATATTCATTCCAAAAAGAGATGAAGGAAAAATATAGAAATTTTGGTCCTGACAATTATACTTAAAGGAAGAATGGGAAGTGTATATAAGTATAAAGTCACAAAGTATTTTACAGTAGACACAACCATTGTCCACAATACAACAGTCCCTAACAGATGCATAACTGCCAAGAGAGATGAAGGACATACAGCATCCAAATAAACAATTCATGTCACATACTTTTAAAAATACATGTTTCTATAGGTAGATATCCACATGAATTTTTGAAAAATACTATTGTTCTCAAAGAAAATTTGGGAAACATCAAAATAGGCCTATTCTCTTTTAACAATTTCAAATATAGTACTGAATTGAACTATCATAAATATTCCTATAGACAAGAAACTTAAAAATGAGAACATTTCTCAATGTGATCAATTTGAGGGTTTCTTTCTGAAACAGCTGTTAATCTGCAATCAGCAAATAGGTCTTCCTTGTACTAAAATAAAGATTTTCAAGAAATTTTTATCACTTTTTAAAAAGTGAGTAAATAATGAATCCAAACTAAAGAAAGAAAAAAGGGAACAAGAGAGAGTACAGAAATTAACAATATGAGAAATTAAAAAGAAATATCTCTATAGACTCACAGATAATGATGATGGTGAAGAAGATGATGATGATGATAATAATATATTGTTAATTCTTTAAGCTAATAGATTTAGCAATGATCTGGAAATGCTTGGAAAAACAATTTATCCATAGTCATGAAACCATTACTGAAACTTAACTCATTAAAATCTTTCTTGGGGCTGGAGAGATGGCTTAATGGTTAAGGTATTTACCTACAAAGCCAAAGGATCCCGTTTTGACTCTCCAGGACCCACGTAAGCTAGATGCACAAGGTTGTGCATGCATCTGGAGTTTGTTTGCAGTGGCTGGAGGCCCTGGCACGTCCATTCTCTCTCCCGCTCTCTCTCTCTCTCTCTCTGTCTGCCTCTTTATCTCTCACTTTCTTACGTAAATAAATAAATAAATAAATAAATAAATAAATAAATAAATAAATAAAATCTTTCTCATGAAGAAATATCCATACCTACATACTTCAGGAGGAAGTGCTAACAATTTCACACAAATACTTTCAGAGATCAGGAAAAGAGGAAATCTCTCCATTCCCACCCCTCGCTCAGTATTAGCTCACTATCAGAATTTTTTTAAATATCAAATTTGGAAGAAAGATCACTAGAAAAGACTGTGTCCATGTTTCTCATGGATAGATACAAAATCTTAAATAAGCAAATAAAATCTAGCAATTCATCACAAAAAGACTTCATTTATGATGCAGTGCTACATACAACTCCACCCTGACACTTAGCTTCCTGGGTCTTCTCTTTTCTCCATCTCAGGCAGAAATAATTCTAGTCGTCTTCTTTTTATTCCATCTAGGCCATTGTTATTTTTTTACTTCAAGAAGTTACCCCTTCTCTTCCCCAGCAACCCCCAAAAAAATATATGACCCAGTTTCAAGCAGGAATCCTAGTTTAACACTTTACCAATGTGCCAGACCTGTGACTCTTCACAGATTCACATTCTACACTTTAGCACATTGGTATCTTTACTGGGAAAAATAATAATAGTCAAGGATGAATTCTTTCCATTATTACAGGACGCAACTAAAGGAAGGAAGGTGTTTCTTCTGGCTTACAGTGTTGAAGGGATACATTCACCATGGTAGGGAAGGAGCGGGAGGCCTGCTGGTCGAATTGCAGCCAGTGTCCAAGAATCAGGGAGCAGAAGACACACAGGAAGTAGGGCCTGACCCACCCCCCAGTAACCCACTTTCTCCAGCAAGGCTCAACCTCCCTAGAGGTTCCACAGTCCTCCCGAAGAGCACCACCAGCTGGGGACCAAATGTTCAGGACACTCCTACTCGTATCCTACCCCACCTTCCTCATCACCTGGTCTATTACCCTGCAGAACCCTTTCCACACACGCTCAGTCCCCAGTTCCTGCTGATATCTATGAGTCATGTCCTGCAGTGCTTTTTGGTGTGAAATGGCTTTTTTTTTTTTCCTGAGGAAGAAGAGGTTGTACCTCACATTTTCCACGGTGCTGAGGTCTGCCTCTGTTAATTTGCCAAAAGTTGGCGAGGAGCTGAGAGAAAAGGCTTGGACTCCAACAGTGTCTTCCCTATGACCTCATTCACAGGAGCTTTTGGAGTTTCCAAGCAAGGCAAATGTATTTTCCACTGACCCAGGAAGGATGGCTATTTGCCTACCAGAGGATTTATACGTATAAGATTTCAGCTGTTCTTGGGCTGGAGAGATGGCTTAGTGGTTAAGGCACCTGCCAAGCCTAAGAATGCCCGTTCAATTCTCAAGATTCCACATTTAGCCAGATGCAAAGTGACACAAGGGTGCCATGTTACACTTGCCCACAGGGGGGCGCATGCGTCTGGAGTTCATTCACAGTGGCTAAGAGGCCACTGGCGCACCCATTCTCTCTCTCTCTCTCTCTGACTCTCTCCAAAATAAAAATATTTCAGCTATTCTTCCCTAACCATATGTCAAGGTCTACAGCTTTCTTCTTAAATGAAATTGTCATAGCTATACATTCCATCATCTTTCCAACCCAGCTGTCCTAAAACTCAAATCCCCTACCTGAAATGCCTTTATGTTGAAAATGATAATAGTTGCCTTTAAAGTTGTCAATAAAGGCCCCTAATTTTCACAACCCAGGCTTAATGTCCCTGATGTGAAATACATAAGACCAAAATGGTTTTCAATTTGGGAATTTTTTAGTATTTTGTAATATTTGCATATATAATGAGACATCTTGAGATTGTTATTCAAAACAAAACACAACATTTATGTGTGCTTCAAATACATCTTCTATATGCAAAACCGGGTGGGAATTTTATTCAGTATGTTAGGACAGCCACACTTTGAATCAGTCCTCTCATGGGAGGTCAGGTGTGGAATTTTCCACTCTGTGGCTTCATGTTGTGACTAAGCGTTTTCAAGATGATCAATACCTTCATTAAGTTGGAAATGAACTGCCTCAAACTTGCTGTTTTTATAATTTTTCAAGGTCTTCCTTTGGCGCTATCAGCAAGCCCCAACACATGTCACATCTATAAATAATCACTTTTGCCCATCACCATCCTGGAGCAGTACCAGCTTGATCTGGTATCTCTCCCCTGTCTTCACCTGTCCAACTAGATTCATGTGAAAGATAGCTTTCGGATTTGTCATGTTACATGCAGAGCGAGTTCTGCAAATGCATTTTAATCCAGCAATTGGAAACAACTGTGAGTGCCACATGCTGAGGGCCTGCTGTTGAGGGTACCTCTGACCCCCACTGTCATAACCTGAGCCCCCTGGACAACAGAACCCCAGGCAAGAGCTACAAGCTGACACTGTTCTCACTCCACTCCAGTAGAAGGCACAATCTGAGACATCAGGAATGAAAATCAAATAAATTGGCAACAGCCCCCAAGAAAGCATCTCTTTTGCTCTTTTATGTGGGAAGTCTCTGGGCAGAATGTTGGCATCTTTGTGCCCTGGGGCAATCAGCTGTGGGGAGGAAAAAGGAGAATAATGAGTCTTCCAGCACTTTCCATCTTTTGTCCTTTAGTATTTAATAGCATGCTTATATCTTGGACTTTCAGATAATGGAAAAGTTGGGAAAGGTTACCTCCCAGGGTACCACCTCAACTGATCCCAGAAGTGGGAGGGAAAGCCAAGAAGCTCTGGATCCACGAGGCCAGGCTTGGAGGCCAGAGGAGAAATGACTCCCGCCCAGCGTGCCAGCAGCAATGGAGGCTTTCAGAGCCTGGTCCTCCCCGGAGTGACTGTTGTCCTCTACTAGCAATGAGGACAGTCTGAGAGGCAGCACTGGGTTCTCCACTGAGCACATGGCCAAGTGAATAGTGGGACTGCCAAGCTGATCTGAGGAGATACCGAAGTTAGGAGCAGCATTATTAGCGTGTAGGCAATTGGTAATGAACATGTCCACTGGAACAAAGGTGTTGTCGTATTAAACTGAGCTCAATACCCACCCTCAATTATAACCAGCTCCCTCCTGTGTTCTCTACCTAACTAACCAGTCATTCATTTCTTAACACGCAAACACGGGGAGGGGAGGGCTATTATTTACCTTGATTCTCAGCCACCTACATCTCCACACACAATTTCAAATCAGTTCCCATATCTACCTGACTTCTACCTCCTTAACTGTAATGTCATTTCTCCCTTCATTCACATATGTCTTTCTTTTCTTTCTCCCTGTCTTTCCTCCTCTTCTTACCCCTCCTCCTTCTCCCTTTTCTTTGCAATGCTGGTAATTGAAATCAGGGTCACATGCATGCCAGGGAAGCACTCTACCACTGAGCTATATGCCCAGCACACGTGTCTCTTGCTTTCGACAATTACAGCAGAGCAGTTACAGCCTCACGGTCATCGCTGCTTCCATCTTGTCCACGCCCTGAGTGGAGAAGCAGAGGAAGGAGGGGACTGGTGAGAGGAACACACTCTGGAGTTACCTTGCAGTGAGTTTGAATCTACATTTTTCACTCATTAGCTGTGGGGACTTGGGCAAGTTAATTGACATGCATTTATTTCAGTTTCCCATTGCCTTTCATGTTAGCCATAGGTGTCCAAAAGGGATCTCGAAAGAAAGACAGTGTGACCCAGCACAAGATCACCAAGGAGTACAATGTCTGATGGATGGAAATCTAGTGTTCTTTTTTAAATTTATTTATACACACACACACACACACACACACACACACACATGCCACCCGTGCACCACTTTGCATCTGGCTGTACATGGGCACTGGGGGATCAAACCTGTGCTGACAAACTCTTTTTAAACCACTGAACCATCTCCCCAGCATGAAAACTACTTTTCTATCACTTCACCTTTGCTGCTGCCATGATGGGAGAGATGTTGGTCTGAGCCCTGTCTTGTGAAAATTCAAAGATGGCCAAATCACATGGACATTGTCTGGGCTAGAGAAAGTGCCATCTTCCACGGGCTTAGTTGGATTACTAATGCTATTGTCTATTTCTGAGAGTCAGGTTGTCTCTAAGGCCTGGTTCTTATTGGGGTAGCCTGTGAAAAAAAAAGTGACAAATTCAGACAGCCTTAAATGCTTGCTTTACCCTTTAATGTCATCATTTGTGCTATAAGTGCCTGACTTGGGAGGGGAACAAATGGCAAGAACAAATGTAAAATATTGTCAAAATTGATCTCATCTTAGACTGTCTTTTATTTCAGAGGTTTGTAGGAGAAAAGCATTTTTAAAAGGCATATTGAAGGAACTGAGTAACTGTGTCTGGTCCTAACTAATGTGACAAACGAAATGGCTGGCACCAAGATTCTGTTGGGGAAGGGCATGATTTAGGATCATGCACCCACAGATCTGAGGCCTCCCAGAGGTAATGCTGAGAGACCTTCTCACCACGTGAAAATCCTTCCAGAGAAGAGGACTGTCGCTGGCTCCCCATTTAGCTGTTCCAGTCACACCATATTTTGTTTCCTAGAACTTCCCCAACGAGTTACCACAGAAGTATGCTCTCACACCTTTCTACAGAGTCAACATGGAAAATCGAAGGGTCGCATCTCTGTAGAGATTACAGAAACCCCTTCCGCATCTCTTCCTGTGTGTGGTGGTGGTGGTGCCAGGCACTCTTCAGCTCATGGCAGAATCACTCCTGCCGGTGCCTCTGCTTTCTTCTATGGATCTCCCTGTTCTCTTCTCCTCTAATGAGGACACCTTTCACGGATGTGGAATACCTTCTAAAGCCAGGATGAGTTTGTCTTGAGATCCTTACCTAATTACATCTGCAAAAACCCCACTTTCAAATAAGGTCATATTCTGAGCTGTGACTTTTAGGGGGTACTACTCCACCCACTGCATACTATTCAGGGTCCTCTTTGACCTTTGGGAGTCAGTCATGGAGGTAAAAGAGCAGGTGTGGGTCCTGCATCTCCCCCACACTTTGGGGCAAAATTCAAGCATAAATCAGAAGAATCAGGTGGGCCAGATTCAAGTCATACTGACTCATGACAGAAAAAAAGTCATCTCTAAGCCTGTTTCCTCAGTTACAAAACAAAGGCCCAGAGATGGTTCAGTGGGAAAACCCTGGCCACGTAAAGCTGAGAAACTGAGCTTGGCTCCCCAGAACCCACATAACTACTGGAAACGGTACACACACCTGTAATCCCAATGCTCCTAAGGCAATGGTACGAGGAGACAGCATAATCCCCGGAAGTGCGCAGGACAGCTGCGCCGGCAAATGCAGCAGTGAACAAGAATCCCTCCCCGTCGTAAACAAGGTGGGAGCTGAGCACTGACACCCTCTGACTCCACATAGACACCATAGTATGCACATTCACACACACGTGCACACATGCACACACGCACACTCATGCACACACACACACACAAAAATCCCTAGTACTCATCTAAAGCTGCACACTTCCCTAGAATCCATAATTCCAGAACACCTACGCTGAGAAAGGAGGTAGACACAGAAGAATTGTCCCCCACGCTCACACGCCAGCTAGCATGGCAAATGGTAGCCAAACAATCACTGCTCCGCCTCAAACATGGAAGACAAAGAGCTACACCCAAGGTTGTCCTTTGACCTCCACATGCATGCAAGCTTGCACCTGCACTCACACATGGACCCACAAAATGACATAGTCAGTCCGTGGAGCTTAGCCAAGCACAAGACCCCTGGCTGTGTTCAACAAATAGGAGGAGCTTCTGTCCATCAAAGGCACACCAGGGGAAGGATTTACATAAGATACAAAACAAAACCATCATCCCCAGCTAGGTCACTCACTTTCCTGACTTGTCACAGAAAACCAACCATAACCAGGGGTACATGGCTGTCAAGGTTTTCTGTACTGTTCGCCTAGTGCTAGATTCACACTTGGAGGTGAAGCTCCCACATCTGCACTGAAGCTCCCGTGAGTAGGAATGTGCAAAGACACCCGAGGAAACGACTCCATGCTGGCAGCTCTCAGGAATCTTAGGCCCCCTTGGCTGGAAGGCTGACAGGAAAGAAAACTGGGGCTAGAACCTGAAACGCACTTGAAGGCTAGCGTGACGACCAGCAGTGGCACGTTCAAGTCCAATTGCAGTTTCTTAGGGAAAAGTACAAGAGTTTTACAATGATGAGGTAGGGGACTAGTAATTTCCCAATCAGATCTCCCTGTCACAAGGAAAGTTCTGTGTTCCTCAGCCTCAAGTAACTGCAGGAAGCAGCTCATATCCAGCATCTGCTCCTGGGAGGACAGTGTATAGGCCTGGCCCTTGCCAGAGGCACAACGCCTCTGGAGCTGAGCTCGGGACTCCTGCAGAAGCAGATGAGGATTCTGGTGCAGTTACACGCGGGTCATGTTCCCTCCCCTGCCCAATGCAAACTGTATCTTGTCCTGTTTGCCTGGGAGCATTCCCAAACACCTCCCTTCAAGGCAGGCTTTTACCAAGCCCATCTATCTAGATGAGAAGACTGAGCCTCAGAGATTAGGCAAAGCTCCCTAACACATGCAATTGGTAAACGGAAAAGTCTTCTTTAAAACTCAAGGACATACAGCCCAAAGCCCAAGCCCTTTCACTCCCATCCCTGTGTTCTGCAAGACACGGGTAATTAGACAGAGATTTGTAACTTTGTGAATTTGAGAAAACAGGACTATAACCGCTGTGTGATATAAGGGACAGGATTCCTTTTTCGTTCTCTGGTCTCTCTCAAAAGCCCATTCTTGTGGCTGTGGTTCTCTCTCTTGTTATCTCAGTCAGCGCTGGTGACTAAATGTTGATTTTCTTTTATTAGCCTACTGTATGTATGCTCAGGGGCTGGTCCCGGCTTGCTAGTTTATGTTTGCCTAGTTCCTTCTAAGCCGGAACCATCTGTTCCTGCTGTGGTAGATGACATTTTTTATTCAGAGATTTCACTACTTTTGATTTTATGAAGGAAATCATTCTAGGTGACTCACCGTCAACATCTTAATCTTTATCTTCCTTCTCACCCTCTTCCTCTTTGTCATCATCATCATCATCATCACTATGCAAACACTGAGAAAGCTGAAGGCTTCTCCATGTCCCTTAGGTGATGTCCTGTGCTGTCAGCAGGAAACACACCATGCTTGGATTGGGAACTGTGATCGAAGTGAAGCCGTGGAACTTTGCAGCGAATCAAACCAAATTTCTGAACTCGAAAAGATCTGGGCTGGAATTTCTGCTTCAGCCCATACTAGCTACATGACCAAATAAATTGCTAAACTGCTATGTACAAACCTTCCCTGTAAAAATGGAACTAACGATAATAATTGTTATTTTAGGTGTGAAAACTTCCTGAGATAACATAAGAGGTTTGGCATGGTGCTATAAATACAGGAAACATGCCCAAAGTTATCTTTTGATGTGTGAGAATTAGAAGTGAACAAATTTGGGATCTTCATTCAAAACTATCAACTGTGTCTCTCACAAACATGGTCTCAACTTAGATCTCTGCTCCTGCTCACCAAGCTCCCCAAGGCACAAGACATCACTTTCTGCTAGTGCAGTCCCACCCTACAGATTTCTAAAACATCCCACATAGCAATTTTTTTTTCAAATTAAAATATGTTTGTGGGGCTGGAAAGATGGTTTAGCAGTTAAGGTGCTGGCCTGCAAAGCCTAAGAGCTCATGTTCAAATCTCCAGGTTCCACGTAGCCAGATGCACGGTGACATATGTGCACAATGTTGCACAAAGGGGTGCACACATCTAGAGTTCGTTCGCAGCAGGCTGAAGGTCCTGGTGCACCCATTTTCTCTCTCTCTCCCTTCTTCCCTCCCTCCCTCTTTCTCTTTTTCTCTCTTATAAATAAAAAATAATAAAAATATGTTTGGGGGTTTGAAATTTAACATACCGTTTGACATAATAACTACTGATGTTGGCAGGCATTCCACCAAACTAGCATGAATTACATTTCCTCTCAATCTGTCAGGGGTTGGGCTTACCTGGAAATTCTGAAACATGCTTTTGTAGGCATCTATATCCTTATGACAAAGACCCTTCTCTTGATTCAGATCCACTGAGATTCTTGTTTTCTTCTTTTTAGTATTATTTATTTATTTATTTATTTATTTATTTATTTAAGAGAAGCACAGAGAGAGAGAAAGAGAATGGGCATTCCAGATCCTCTAGCCACTGCACATGATGCATGTGTCATCTTGTGCATCTGGATTACATATGCGTACTGGGGAATCAAACCTGGGTCCTTTGACTTTGCAGACAAGTACCCCAACTGCTAATCCATCACTCCAGCCCAAGATTCTTGTTTTCTTAAATAAAATATTCATCATGAGGACTGGAGAGATGGTTCAGTGATTAAGACACTTGTCTGCAGAGACAAATGACCCAGGTTCGATTCTCCAGGATCTATGTAAGCCAGATGCACAAGGTGGTGCATGCATCTCTCTTTCTTTCTCTCTCTCTCCCTCTCTTTCTCTCTCTCTCTCTCAAATAAATAAATAAATAAATAAAAATATTTTCAAAAATTCATTAAGCATTATTCTCCACAATCAAGGACTATTTAAAGCTATGTGAGTCTTCTACAAAATAAAAATATTTTAGTTCATAGGAAAAATATATTTATTTTCCATTGCTCACTGAATTACAAGTAGTTAATTTATCAGTTAATAGAAGACTAGAGCACAAGACATAAATTATAGATTGCCAGTAGAAGAGGTGAGTGGTGAGGTAAAACGGAAAGACCAAAGGCAAATGAGTTTCAAAGCTTGTCTATAAAGTTGAGCATGGTTAGTAGATGGCATCCATCGACAATGGATTGCAGATGTTCAGCCTAAGTCCAAAGTCCAATGGTAATACTTACTAAGTATTAGTATTATTGTCTCATTATAATTATTTTTTAAAACTTTTTAATTTTTATTTATTTATTTATCTGACAGAGAAAAGGGAGAGAAAGAGAGAGAGAGAATGGGCGCTGCAGGGCCTCCAGCCACTGCAAATGACCTCCAGATGTATGAACCCCCTTGTGCATAACGTGGGTCCTGGGGAATCAAACCTGGGTCCTTTGGCTTTGCAGGCAAACACATTAACCATTAAGCCTTCCCTCCAGCCCGTCTCATCATAATTTTTAATGCTTCCACCTTGCACAAGTCACCTAGCCTCTGTGAGCTTAATGAGTCCTTCCTCATGGAAGGATACTCTTTGGTGTGATACTCACTCTTTCCCAAGAAGAAACTCTGGGGCACAAAATGGGCACGTGCCTCAGCCCCTTGCTCTCTCTCTCTCTCTCTTTTTTTTTTTTTCCCCCGGTTCTGGCTACGGCAGGACTCCAGAATTTGCTCTGTTCCCTGTGCCACGCATTGGTAGAGGTCTGCCCCTTACAGGTCAGAGGTAGGAACTGCAGTGAAGCCTATAAGTGAGTGAGCTGTCCTTGCTCATTAATAGAAGGCCACATGCTCACAGACCTATGTCCACTCTAAATAATAGCTTTTTCATTTCAAAACTAACATGTGTTTCTCATATGCCTAACTCACTTTTCCTTTTCCTCGGTTGATTTACTGTTTATATAGAGGGCAATGAGGTTGTGCCCAACATAGCATCATGTTGAACCAGAAACCTCAGAGAACCAGAATATAATGACATCAGATGAGTCTATACTAGTTTAAGACTGGGCATAGGAACTTGGACTTTGGAAAGCATACAGCCACGCCCCTGACAACCTAGAGAGGCCACCCTGACCCATGCGGCTCTTAGAATATTGCAATGTTCAGCTTTGATACTCAGATTCAGTGGGATTCTTCGCCTTGGTGGCTGGCATCAGCTGTGCCAGTTGTCTACAGTGATTCCCCTACCTCTATACAGCTTGATTTCCATGGAGATATATGAAAATACCTAGCTTGTATGCTGTGCTGTGGGATCCCAGCAAACACAGCTTGACCATAAGCCAGAAGGCAACATTTTTCTAAGCAGTGATAGCTGAGGTAAGAATTCCACTTTAGAATAAGGAAAATCTAGACATTGGGGTGAAATAAAATAATAATAGTAATAATAACAATAATAAACTGCTTTTAAATTCCAAGATGGCTGCAGGCTTGGTATGCTGAAGACAGTAGAGAGAATTTACATTTAACTTATTAATGCCAAGCCGAGGTGAAAGAGGACTAGACCCTCTGTCTAAATCCCAGTGTTTTCCTGAGCGAGAGTAAATGGAATGAAGAGCCTTAACTATACCGCTTGTCCAAAAGCTGAAGGATTTTGAAGCACTTAGAAGGCAGCCGGATGGATTCCAGGGAGTTGGCTAGTTAGTCACTAGGGTGTCCTCTGCTGAGAGGAGCCTCGGGGTTCAGAGAAAGACAGAAGCTGATAACTACAGTGAAGTTAAAGTCACAAACACAGCAGATTGGTTCTGGAAGGAAAGAAAAACAGCAGGACTGTAACCTACGCCTGCGGGAGAAGATGAAACAAGAAAATACTCCTTAGACCTTCCGGTATTGAAGCAAAGCAGCAGAAGATTTAGTCTGTACTAGGTCCCAATGCTTTGCAATCACATAAGGCAGAGAATGATAAAAATATATATATTCCCCAATGTGGTGGGTTTCATTAAACGACAGAGAAAAGGAGCCACTGTCACGTGGTATGTGGCTGGAAGACACACCCCAGGGATGGTGCCAGGTCACTGGGCAGAGCTCACTCTGAGGCCAGCACTATATCCAGGGCATGAGCTTCCAAACAGAAATTCATATGAAGACATATGGAGGGTGCTGACAGGTAACGGGAGAGCAGCCACACACACATATATGCGTGCTACACAACACTAGTGTATGAAAGTAAAAATTTTAAGATAAAAATAATAACTTTGAGCTTTTACGTTTTTGTTTTCAATTTATATGGGCAAGGGAAATTAATCTGGCAACTTTAACCATGCCCCATGAATGTAATAATGAGCTAGAAGTTACAAAAGTGTTTTATTTTATTGATATTTTGTTATGTGGAGTGTATGTGTTTAATTCGATGTGGGTGTGAGTGTGTGGTCATGGTGATGGTGATGGTGTGTGTGTGAGTGTGTGGTGTTTTGGGGGTATATGCATGAGTATATGCCCATACAGTACCCAATATGCTCATCAGCAATGGAGTATTCTTGCCTGCAATGGCCAGAACTGAACATTGGGCATCTCGCTCTATCACTCTTCTGCCAGTTGTTATTTGAGCCAGTGTCTCTTACTGATCCCACAGCTTGCCCTAGCTGCTCTCTGCTCCCATAAGGGACCGGGGTTACAGATAGATGCACATACCATGCTCAACTGTCTTGGGGGAGGGGTCTGGGCATCAAATTCCAGCAGTCTCTACGACTTCCTCAGGTCCTCATGCTTGCACAGGAAGTGCTCTTAACCACTGAGCTATTTCTTTTTTTCTTTTGTTTCTTTCTTTCTTTCTTTCTTTTTTTTTTTGAGGAGAGCCCATCAGACTGCCTTTTTTTATGCGAGACTGAGAGAGAGAGAGAGAGCAAGAGAGAATTGGCACACCAGGGCCTCTAGCCACTGCAATCAAACTCCAGATGCTTGTGCCCCCTTGTGTGCATGTGTGACCTTTCATGTTTGCATCACTGTGAGTCTGGCTTAAGTGGGATCTGGAGAGTCACACATGAGTCCTTAGGCTTCGCAGGCAAGTACATTAACCACTAAGCCATCTCTCCAGCCCCATTGAGCTATTTCTTCAGCCCAGCTATTTTATTATTGAAGCATGGTACTGCTCTCATCCAAGCTCATTACAGAACTTCAGAAAGCCAGCTTGGAGACATGGCTGAGCATGGTTTTGAATGACAATGACAATAAGAAATGATCTCCCTTGGAAAACTGGTTCCAGGAGCCCTTTGAAGATAACAAAATCCTCATATGTTCAAGCCCCTCATACACAAAGGTACAGTATTTGTGTCAAGTCTGCATACATCCTCCCAAATGCTTGTTATCATCTCTCGATGACGTTGACTACCTAATTGAATGTATATCCTATGTGAATAACTGTTATGATGTACAGTCTGGATAGTCATGAAAAGCAAAAAAGACTGCACATGTTCAACCATCACTGACCTACCTACATAGTGCAGGACCTGTGGTTGGCTGACACTGCAGATAATGTGCTTGATACGGGGTGATGGTGATTTCTATGGTTTGTGGATTCTACAGAATAGGTTACGAGTGTGCAATCTTAGAGTGGGCTCAGTCAGAGTTCATTTAGTTAATGGCTTATTTTTTTCATTACAAACTACTTGGAGGGTAAGATATAAACTATTTACCTGGGATCTTAGGAAGGTTCAAAGGGACAGTGCTACCACACAGAACAAGTCTGCCTGAAACAATACAGATTGGATTTCTTCTCAGATGTAGTTAAGTCCTGGTGGGTTTAAAAACTGGAATGCTGAAGCCCAGTGTGGTGGCACATGCTTGTATTCTCAGCACTCAAGAGGCTGAGGCAGGAGGATTGTGAGTTCAAGCTCAGTGTGGGCTACACAGCAAGACTCTGGAGGGAGGGAGGAGAGCTAAGGAATGGTGGTGAATGAAGGCTTCTTGTTCTTAGCATGTCTCTCTCAGGAAGTGAGCTCCGTGCATGTCACTCTGGCCTCTTACAGAACTAGGGAATTAGGTGTGTGGTGAGAGCATTTGGGAATGTGTGGGGCACAGCACCCTTTCCTTGATCTTGGGGATGAGCCACTGTGGGAATCATTCCTTCTCTGTGTTCTTCCAGATGCAAAAAGAGCATAACATGGTGATCCGCCTTGCTCTATGACTAAGAAACCCTGCTGGGGTCCCAGCATGACCCTACATTATAGACAGGACTTGGGGGACTTTGCATAGGAAATTAAAAGGAAACAGCAGGGGGCCTGCAGAGATGGCTTAGTGGTTAAGCACTTGCCTATGAAACCTAAGGACCCTGGTTCAAGGCTCAATTCCCCAGGACCCACGTAAGCCAGATGCACAAGGGGGCGCAAGCATCTGGAGTTTGTTTGCAGTGGCTGGAGGCCCTGGCGTGCCCATTTTCTCTCTCTCTCTCTCTCTCTCTCTCTGCCTCTTCTCTGTCTGTTGCTTTCAAATAAAATAAAAAAAAAAAAAAAAAAAAAAAAAAAAAAAAAAAAAAGGAATGGGGAGAGGGCCCAGTGGTTAAGAGCATAAGTATGAGTGTCTCTAAGAAAGTGTCCTGAAAGCCACTCCCAACAGGTCCCATGCCATGCCATTGATAGCCCCAGGCTGCAGACTGGGAAAAGCAGACTTTCAGCTGAACACAGTGACACCCCACACAAAACTGGATTCTGATTGGAGAGTATGGGAGAACTACCACTGGTTAAGCAACCGTCTCTAAGCCAGCGAGCCTTTAGCAGAACCCACTGAGGGAGATTTTAGAAGAGCTTTTGCCCTCCCGATGACATAGCCAGTCCAGTTCTCTACCTGCCTGGTCCTTTTCCTTCTCGCTTCTCCCAGCCTGGGGTGCAGACTGATTCCAAGAGGTTTGTGGTCCTTATGTGACATGCACTAATGAGCACGAGGCAAAAAGATAAATGGCCAATGAGTCACCGTGTATGCGTCCTTGTCACTGTCAAGTTATTGAAGCAACGTCAGCAGCTACTTGTCTCCAGTGATCTTGTGTGAAAACACTTATTGGTAAAGTTGCTGTTATAGCATGTGTTTCTGCCTAAAAGCAATATCCATCATCAATATAAATACAAGTCAGTGGTTTTTTGCTTGTATCTTTAGCATGCTCTCCCATGCACTCCAGCTCTCTGTGCAGAATATTGTCCAAAGGTGATGGCTGTCTTGTTTTTTTGTTTTTTTGTTTTTTTGTTTTTTTTTTTTTGGTCACAGGAAGTTTGAGACGACTTCAATGTCAGTTTTCCCAAGAATTAAAAAGATCCTTAGAGGGCTGGAGAGATGGCTTAGCAGTTAAGGCTAAGCCTAAGAACGTCAGTTCCAATCTCCAAGTCCCACGTTTAGCCAGATGCAGTGACGCAAGGGCGCAATGCTGCACTTGACCACAAGGGGGCGCACACATCTGGATTTCGGTTACAGCAGCTGAGAGGCTGCTGACGCCCAACTCTGTCTTCCTCTCCTTCTCCCTCTCTCTCTCTCCCCCCACAAAAAAAAAATTTAAAAAGATCCTTAGAAACCATTGTAATTTATTTCCATGACTGTACTATCTACATTTTCTGAAGAAAATATCCTCCTCAGACACATGATCAGGGGGTTTTCCAGTCTCTAATTAGCATCTTGCTGCATTAGAAATCCTTTCCCCCTTGTGCTGGCTTCAGTGAACAGGGTGAACAGATGTTCCACCTCCCTCTGTCAAAATCCCATCTCTCCTCCATGACTATAATTAAGTGTTGTTCCACTTCGTCTTCTGGAAAAATCAGCTCACTGCTCACTCAGGCCTTGGAGGACACACATTTCAACCTTCCTGGTCATTGCTGTTTCCCTGGTCAGGACCCCTTTCAAGGCCTTCGTATATGTTACTTCTGTAACATGCAACATGCCAGCAGGAAATATGGCGAGAACATCCCGATGAGGGCTCAGGACTGGGAGAGAACCATCCCATACTCTTTCCATGAGAGTCTACTCTGGGAAACATGACCCGTTACATTTCTGACAAGGCTTCACAGGTCCCATTAGTTTTAGTTTTAGGGAGCTCTAACTGCTTGCTGGATGGGTCAGGGGAACACTACCAACACACTGCTGTCCTGGGCTCTGCTTACAGAGGCCCTGGTGTGTGTGTTCTAGGACAGGGTCTCCACACTGGTACTTTATCAGACTTCTCCAGATGCACACTCAGGTTCCAGAACAGTGAGCTCTTCCCTCTTCACCACTCTTTACCCAGATGCCCAAAGCCAATGACCAAGAAGGGTCTTCATGTGTGAATTCCAACTATACTCTGCCTGTCAAGTCTCATAAATTCTACCTCTAGACTCTAGAACATCTTTTGAATTTCCTCCCTCGCCCCTACCCCACAATGTTCCTGTCTTAGTCTTAAACCCTTAGTTCAACATTTATCATACATAACTGTCCATATTTAGTTTCCTTCCTGCTGTATCAAGTTTCTATAATTTACTTCCATTCAGATAAATTATATTTGTAACGGAGGAATCTCATTGTGTTACTCCCACATAATAAGGGTACAGTGCTTTTTCAAAAAAAAAAATTTATTGACAACTTCTATACTTACAGACAATAAACCATGATATTTCCCTCCCCTCCCCCACTTTCCCCTTCACAACTCCACTCTCCATCATATGCCCTCCCTCTTTCTATTAGCCTCTCTTTTATTTTGATGTCATCGTCTTTTTCTCCTATTATGAGGGTTGTGTGAAGGTATTGCCAGGTCACAGATATCGAGGCCAAATCCCGTCTGGACAGTTGCATTGTAAGGAGTTGTACCCTTCCTTTGGCTCTTACATTCTTTCTGCCACTTCTTCTTCAATGGACCCTGAGCCTTGGAGGGTGTGGTAGAGATGTTTCAGTGCTGAGCACTCCTCTGTCCCTCCTCAGCACTATGTTGCCTGTTAGGTCATCCAGTGGTCATCGCCATCTGAAAAGAGAAGCTTCTCTAACCAAAAGTGAGAGTAGCATTAATATGTGAATATGAACATTAAGTGTATGGCTTTCAGGGCATTTTGGTAGAATAATATATACATTTAGCTAGATAAGAGCAGGCTTTATACCCCTAAGGCTGATGACCTCCCCTGCCATAGGCTTTTGATTAGGTTTTCAGTACCAGGAATGTATCCCCTCCCATAGAGCGGGCCTCCAGTCCAATTAGAGAGCAGTTAGTTTCCCCTAGAGCAGACATGCCACTATTGCACCCATTCAGTCATTTGGCCTGTCTGACCAAGCTTGAGGCTTCCAGTGTCCACTGATTTCACCGCTGATGATTTCTGTCTCCCATAGGGCTGCATGCAGGGCAGTTTTTTCCAGCTTTCAGTTGGCTGGTCTACAGGGAGGTTTCTACTCAGCACCAGCTTGACTTCTCAGTGACTTTGGCACCCAGGCATGTGAAGTCTTCAGCAATAGGGTCTTACCATCTGTTTCTCATGGGAAACCAAGGGCCTTGGCAATAGCCTATAATGTTTGGGGGACAACAGGGACCTCCCTGGCCAACAACTCACTGGAAGGTATCCCATCCCTGGCACTGAAAACTTTCTAGTAACAATCTATGGCTTATGAATGTGCCATTATTCCAAAAAGTAGGTTTTCATATGTCTTATTCAGAATGTCTTGAATTTTGATTGACCCTCCCCCCGCTTCTTTTACACAATCTCTTCCCCTGGCCTCTCTTAGGCCTTTCCACTCCCTGTAATCTGTTCTTCTCCTTACATGTATAGAATACATACCCTTAAATCCTTTTTATCTCTTAAAATTCACCAAGAACTCATCATGTAGGGATTTCTGTGATTGGTTTCTCTTATCTTTTCATCTTCACCTTCTGCCCCTTTCTCGAGCACATGGAAATCTTACAGTTTGATAAACATCTTGTTTTTATTTCTTAGCACATTATTATTATTCCATTTAACAAACCCCGCCACGTAACAAGCTCTTCCATTTACATGCATATGTACACACACGTGCCTATATGTGTGCTCTAAGCCACCGTCAAACTCATGCTCTTCCTGCTTAAGCCTCCTAGGGCCAAGATTACAAATGGGTGCTGCCATGACCGACCTCAGAATTCTAGTGCAAATGAATGAGACCAGCAATCATCCCATTATGCCATAATTATCTATTTGTTTGAATCCCCTATGAACTATGAGCTCTTTGAAGGCTGATAATGTATTGGGTTTGCTTTCGCATTCCTGTCACTCAGCAGTGTCTGACATAGAACAGATACTGATGATTGTTTAGAAAGTTCATTAATTTACTCATGGAAGTGGTAAAAATGGATAAATTGAACTGAGGGCTTAAAAAGGATGCACAATTTTAGAAACAGAAAAGAAATCTGAACATTAAACTACATTTGCAGTGAATGCACCGTAGGCTTGAGTACATAGTAGAGAAATATAAATTATTTACAAAACAGAAAATTATAAGATAAAGATAAAGTTTTACTTCCATGTAGTGAGTATGAGGATATGAGATTTCTTGTAATTTCATATGACACACACTAAATCTTTTTATCTCTTACTTAGGAATATAAATCATTTCATGGCCAGTTTTGGCATAGCTACATGAAGCAAGGTTTGTAGATAGTTTCTGGAGTCAGAATTCCAGGTTTTGAATTTCAAACCTACCTACCAGCTTATAAGATATTAGAAGAACATTTCCTCTGTCTGAGCTTTGGTTTGCTTCTTTTATAAAACCAGAGTTGTGAGGTTATGAGCAAGAAGCACTTGATAAAGGGATGGGCAGCATTCGAGCAGGGCTTCTGCTTTTTAACCGTAACTGCCTGCTTCTGTGAACTGCAACTTGTGTTAACTATGGTATGAAAAAAAAAAAAAAAACATGAATTGCTCATATTCAGAAATGATCTCTGGGGCTGGAAATATACCTGTCAGTAAAATGCTTGTCTCACACACATGAGGATCTGAGTTTTAGCCCCAGGGCTCACATAAAAAATGTCCCACATGCTGGGGAAGTAGAGGAACCCTGCTCAGCCAGTCCAGCCAAACTGGTGAGTTCCAGGCCAATGAGATACTTTCACTCAAAAAACAAAAAAAGGATGGTATTCCTGGGGATGATACCCAAGGCTGTCTTCTGGCCTCACACGCACACATGTATATGCATACCTGCACATACATACTTACAAAAAAAGAGATGAACTCTATTTGAGGGATCAACTGTAGAATTTTCCACAGATTCCATAGTCTATAATAAACTGACCTTCTCTAAATGCCTAAGCCAGGTAGCTGTTGATGACAGCTTCTCCTGGCACCTGTATCCGGGGCAGGTAACTGCTGTGGAATATGAGACAAAGTGAGCTGATGAGCAAGAATCTCTCTGTGTCAGACCAGACCGGTGATGAGGAGGGGATTTGACTCACTATCACAGGATGTGAGCTTTATCTTATTATTCATTTATTATTTATTTATTTAGCATGTGGTGTGCATACATGTGTGAGTATGTGTTTGTATGGATGTGGTTATATATGTGTGTGTGAGTGAGCACGAAAGTGCACGTAGAGGCCAGAGATTGATGTTGGTGCCTTCTTCAATCACTCTATCTACCTTAGTTATATTGAGAAAATTTCTCTCATTTGGGGCAGATTCTCATGTTTACATGTGGATCTCACCAATTTAGCTAGCCACCCTGCCTCAGGCTGGGCAAGCACTAATGTCCTAACACTGGGACTTCTAAGAGGCATTTGTGTGGGCGCTGGAGCTCTGAACTCATGTCTTCATATTTGGGTTCCAAGCACTTTACCGGCTTAGCCCTCTATCTCTGCCCAGAGCTTCCTGCTCTTCCCTGCGGACAGCTACATTTCTATGATGGAGGCCCACACATCCCTGGATCATAGGGAGCTAGGTCCTTATAAATGCAGACGTCACTCCACTTTGCTGTTGTACTGCTTTGTTCACCAAGCAGCATTTTGATCATTGTTTCCCTTGAACAGCGTTAATTCTTTGAATAGGCTGCTTCGGTGAGCTCACATAGATATCTGCTTCCCCTTTCTGGCTGCGTGTCTAGGATCGAGTCTTGCATTTCTGCAGTGGGTGCTATGGTGAGCTACCACCACCTGCTTTCCCACCCCGAGAACGAAGCGAACGTCCCTGTAGCTGCTGGTGACGTTTCCACCCCTCACGTAACAAAACAGAAAAAATGAAGATGCCTATTCTCTGAACTGACTCCGCTCCTTAAAGTCTGAAATCAAGAACAGCCCTCTTCAGAAGAATGGTTCCCCAGTCACCCAGTGTGACCTCCAAAGACAGACAGCAATTCCTGCCTGCTGCTTCAAGTCATCCAGCATGACCTCACAGATGCCTGCTCCAAGTCACCCAGTGTTACTCCCAAAGACCCCTCCTCAACCCCTGCCTCAGCTGTAGAGCAAAGCCACGCCTCGCGCAGCAATATAAAGAAACGCCTTTTTCTGGCTTGTGTGTGTGTGTGCGTGTGTGTGTGTGTGTGTGTGTGTGTGTGTGTGTGTGTGTGTGTGTGGATGCCCTCCTGAGGAGAACATCGGATGATCTCCTCTATAGTGAAACTGCATTGTTTCCTTCACACAGAATCTCTCACTGACTCCAGAGCTACCATTTGTTCAGTCAAACTGGCTGACCAGCAAGCCCCAGTGATTTCCTGTCTGTTCTTCCTGTCTTTTCTCTGGACTTACAGAGGAGCGCGCCTGTGCCCACTGGGGATAGAACTCGGGTTTTCTCTGACCCTCATTCTTGAATAATAGATGCTCTTACCCACTGCTCCAGCCCCTAGGAACACATTATTTTTGGTGCAGATGCATACCTGACAGTATGATCCAGTCATTAACAAGAACTGCTCGGAAAAAGAATAAATTACAGCCTCTCAACCCAATCTAGGCTATAAATACCATTTAATTTTAAGTTGTGATGATTAATTTTACATACCAACCTAACTGGACCATGAAGTACCCAATATTTGATCTAATGTATCTTGTTTGTGTCTGTGACAATGTGTGGGAGGAGGTTAACATTTAAATCAAAAGCTCTAGTAAAGCAGGCTGCTGTCCATGATGCTCTGGTCTAATGCAGTTTTCGGAAGGTCTGAATCACACAGACAAACGCGATTGGGGTAACTCCTGTGTAACTGCCTTCAAAGAGGACAAGGGTTTTCACCTGCCTTCAGACTTGAACTTCAAATCTGGCTCTTTCTAAGCCACCAGCATGTTGGGTTTTAAACTCTCTTGGGCCTTCAGTGTAAACATACAAGCCAGTTCCATATACTAAGTCTCTCTCTATATATTTATAACAAATTATATTCATATACATTCTAATACCTCCACATGACATAGAATATCTTCAAGTTTATTTCTATTTTGATTCTCTGGCTGAGGCAACCCTGGCTAATACAGAGGCAAAGGGATGACGGAACAGGGATAAGAGATTTTCTCATTTTCTTACTCCATTTTGTGTTTTCTTTCTCAGGGGATACAAGGGGCTTGAGAATTACAAAACCCGAGTACATGCTATTTGAACTTGCACTTGTTCTTGTTCCTGCCAGGAAGGAGGACTTTATTCAGCTTGATTTGAGTACATCCACTGTCAGTCAGTGCATTGCAAATTCAGGTCCATTTGCAGCTCAGAAAGACAGCTATGGCTGAGAGAGCGTCTTTCTTCATTATTTCTTAAGATGCAAGAATAAAGTCAGGAACAATTTGATCAATGAGCTGATTTTTGATTTTTTGTATGCTTGTTTTCCCATCTAGAATCCAGTTATACCTAAATAAGAAAAGAAAATTCTCTTCCTGAAACAGTATCTCATTGTTGGCAATGCAGTCACAAAACTTTTAAAATGGAAGTCATGTAAATACCTCATGGGCTGTGTAGAATTCAACAGGTCTAGCTGTATGTGATTTTAGCTGTTCCCTGTGGCTCCCTCAGCTGAGCTTCCTGCTTCTTTACCAAAAGTAAGAAACTGGTATTCCAGACAACCCCAAATAGCTGGCGTCCTGGCTGCAATCCTGTTCAACCCCCTGAAAGGCTGTTCTCGTGTGGGTCCTGTGAGGACACAGAATACATTCAGCTGCATAGCAACTCAGACACAGCCTCATAGAAAGCCAGGAGGGGAGGGCATTGTCCTTTGGAATCTTCTACCTGTGGGCTCCAACAGGAACTGAGTGACCTCTGCTAGAAGATGCCTGAGTCTACTTGATGGTCCAAGTCTGCCTGCAAAAGACACTACTGACTTCTCCTTGTCTTTATTATGATGATTTGGATGGAAAAATGTGCCCCCCACACACACAGTGGGTATCTATCTGAAGGCCCTATTTGGGAAAGTTGTGGAACCTTTGTGGGTGCGACATAGTTAGAACAAGTAGATTTCTAGAAGACAGGTCTTGAAAGGTCCCGCTTCCTATCTTGTCTCCATGCCCTGGTCCCGAGAGATGTGTTACAAGCAGCCTCGCTCTCCCGCTGTCACAATCACGAGCAGCTCCCACCACCATAATAGACTATATGCTCAAACCATAAGCCAAAAAAAAAAAAACTTCCTCCTTTACATTTCTTCTTGTCAGGTATTTGGTCACAGCCATGAGAAAAGTTACTAGGACATGTATCCTTTTGACCGTAATGTGTGCCTCGTTGATGATACAGGGCACAGGCTTGGTCACATACCTTTGGCACCTCAACTTGCTCAAACACCATGACTTCTGGATAAACTTCGCATTTACCTCTTGCATGACCCCACCACCCAATGACCCCGCCACCCCATGACCCCATCATTTTAGTTAGTGCATACACTGATTTCTCCAAACTAAGAACATCGGATTTCATCTTTTCCATGACTTCCGATTTCTCTTGGCACCTGTGTTGTTAGGGTTCTGCTCCTGGTTGTGGAGGTTTGAGTTTATGAATTGTTGTCTCCATTGGTTTGGACCTGCCGTAAAGCAGATGGGACACATTGCGGAAAGAAACCATTCACCTCACCATGGCCAGGAAGCAAGAGAGAACAGAGGAGCTAGCTGTGTGAAATCAAAGGCTCTCAGTGGCTTAAAGACTGCCTATTCAACTCTGCCTCTTTAAGGTTCCACCACCTCCAACATGCACCACCCTGGTATCTAAGATTTTAACACAAGAATCTGCCGGAGATACTTAAGATCCAAAGTATAACAGAAATCAAGCCAGTTTATTAAAATTTGATTGTGAGCATGAATTTATATAAGAATTCAACTTCAGAGGACCAAACAAGTAAGGGCTTTGTGTTGTTGCTATTTGACAACCTCCTCCTCCTCGTTCTTCTTTTTATAATTTTTTCCTAACAAAGGATGTAAACTTGACAGTGCGGAGTTGACAAGAGTGCCCAGTGAAGTCATCAGGAACCAGGCTCCTCCACGCTTCCTGAACTTCCATCCTTAGCATATGGCTTCTAAATGAGCTCCAAGTGACTCCACTGCCCCCCAGGCACTGAGTCCAAATTCCAGTCAAAGAAGAGGAGGAGGAAAGACACAAAGGGCAAACGGCGAATTCTATCATGTTTCAGGCAAGCTTGATCTATATGAGACCCTATATCAAAAAACAAGCAAACAGGGCTGGGAAAAAAAAATGGCTTAGTGGTCCTTACCTGTTATGCCTAAGAACTCATATTAGAATCTCCAGGTCCCACCTAGCCAGACACACAGTGAAGCAAGCATGCAATGTCATATATGTGCCACAAGGGGGCACATGTGTCTGGAGTACCTTTGCAGTGGCTAAGACTGTGGCACCTCCATTCTCTCTCTCTCTCTTTCTCTCTCTCTTTCTCTCTCTTTCTCTCTCTCTCCCTCTTTCTCTCTCTCTTTCAAAAATAAAAATAAATAAATAATGTGATTTTCAGAAATTATTTTTTAAAAACAAATAAAATAAAATAAATGGTGGACACAATCTGACTATGGGATTGAGAGGCAGGGCTTATGGGAGGGAATTAGGATTAGCCAGGGTCATAGGCTGGAGGCTCTATGACTCATTGCTGATGGCTTTGTAACAAGACAGTGACAGAAAAGACTTGTGTGCTTCCAGTCTCTCACCATGTGCTGCCTTGTGCTGGCTCAGGACTGTCAAACAGGCCATCATGTGATATGAGCTCTTGAACCTTCAGCTCTCTCAGCTAAATCTTTCCTTAATAAAGTTCCTTAGTCCTGAATATTTCAGTAATGCAAAGGACATAATACAGGCTGGAGAGATGGCTTAGCAGTTAAGGTGCTTGCCTGTGAAGCCAAAAGACCTAGGTTTGATTGCCTAGGACCCATGTAAACCAGATGCACAAGGTGGCGCATGTGTATGGAGTTCATTTTGCAGTGGCTAGAGGCCCTGGTGTACCCATTCTTTCTCTGTTTCCCTTCTCTCTCCTTCTCTCTCTCTCCTTGCAAATAAAAAAAAATTAAATTAGGGCTGGAGAGATGGCTTAGCGGTTAAACGCTTGCTCTACGAAGCCTAAGGACCACAGTTTGAGGCTCGATTCTCCAGGACCCACATAAGCCAGATGCACAAGGGGGTGCATGCATCTGGAGTTCGTTTGCAGTGGCTGGAGGCCCTGGCGCACCCATTCTCTCTCTCTCTCTCTACCTGCCTATTTCTGCATCTCTCTCTCTCAAATAAATAAATAATAAAATATTTTTTAAAAATTAAATTAAATTAAAATTTATAAAAATTTAACACAACTGCTCTTCAGAAGCCAGGACCATGGAAGGCTCCCAGCAGAGACAGAGGCATGGTAAATAGCTCACATTACCAGCAGGTAAATTCAGGAGTCCTGACCTTTCTCCCTAGGTGCTGTCTGTCCATCAGCTATTCACTGTGACATCTTCAGGCCCTGCTCCCTGTGAGACTCCCTTAACTCTTTTCATCCATGACCCCAAATGAAATGGGTAGCATAAAAGATAACTGCCTTTGGAAGCTACAGACATTTTGAGTCCACTTCCTATTATTCTGAATTTAGGGTAAGGAATTGCCCCAGAGGTGTAACAATTCTGGATTCTTTTTAGCCATTGGAAATACAATACCCTTAAAAAGCTTATAGAATTTCCACCTTGGAATAATTGCTCTTGGCCAATTAATTCTATGTATAAATGACCGTGTGAAAGATTCCCTGTGAACATGAAGATTCCTTTCCCATTCTGACTGACCTCTTGCCTTTGCCCAATTCTTTGTTCCATAGCCCAAAGACTAATGCCTTGAATTCATCCCCAATAATGCTGGGGAGATGTCAAGCACAATGCAAATTTATGTTTGTCCAAAACACTCAGGAGACTGGGTGGAAAGTGTTCAGGGGATCAGCCTAGTAAGCATGCAGACCTGCTGTCACTCTCCTTGCCTACTCAGTTTTGTAAGAATAAATTTCTTTTTAAAAACTCCTCAGTACCCAAAATAAAAGCTTCTCAGTCAATTTAAAATGCAGGCCATAGGTAAAGAATACATCTCTGATTTCTTCTTGCAGACTAGCTAACTCTCTGCTCAGTACAGATTTTGCCTTTAGAAAAAAAAATAGAAAAGAAAGAAAAATAAGCTACAACCATATGGCAAGGTTCTGAGTTCTTCCTACTCCTCACACTAATAACCAAGCTGCTGTGGGACATGGGCTCCATGCCAAGGCACAGCAGGTGACAAGCTGACCAAATGTTTGGCCACCATGTCAGGGCCACCAGATCTGTAGCCAGAAATAATCTAAGACCTCACAGTACAAAGCCCCACAGACAGACAGCTCCACATTTTAGCATCTGACTTGCAGCTCCCATGCCAGGCAGGAGATTCGATGTTCACTGGCACACACTCAGATGTCGCTACACGGAAAAGCAACAGGAATGCAGTCACCCGGAACCCAGGTCCAAGCAAGGCGCCCTCAATATAAACACACCAGCCTTTCTTGTACTCTAATTATGCCGCCCTCTGTGAAGAGCGGCTTCCCTGCATGATTTAATGTGTGCCTCACAATAACTCTATGCATGGGCAGTAGCCATCCCCATTTCACAGATGTCTAACTGAGGCCCAGAGCCTAGGCAGCCTGCTCAAGTTCACCTGTTTGTGAAGTGGTACAGCTGGGTGATGTCAAAGTCAGGCCTTTTTTTTTTTTTTTTTTTAATAGCATTTGCAAAACTCATTTTAGTCATTTGATCTGTAATCAGGGAAATACCACGCCACGGAGGACCAACGTGAGAACTATAAGGCAAGTCTGAATGGCATAGTTCCAGCTGTGACATTATGGTGGCATTGGGGAAATCATGGACGGAGCCCAGGCTGCAACACTGTGAGGTGGGGTTGGTCCTGTGGAACCAAAGAGTACATGAGATTTTTGATCTGAGTAGATGGCTGGGGAGGCAAATGCTATCAGAAAAGAACAAGTCACGCTCTGTGGAGCCATATGTTCCATCCCTCAGCCAGGACTGAGTAATCCCTGCCAAATGTGCCATCAGGTCCCTGCATCTCCACAGAAAGATGATGACTGCTCTGCCTTCAGCAAGGCCAGGAACCTTGAAGGCCTGAGGCAACTGACCAGACTCTAGCTAGCAAGCCCTGTGGGCTTTTTACTAGCATCTCCTCTCTGTGTAGCTGAGGGAACAGGCCCGCTAATCTAGGGCTTCTTCAACTTTTTCCACTCACAACCCATGTTCATTCAAGAACTTTTTATGCCATCCCAGCTATACAGGCTTAGGAAATAGGTATGTAAATGAAATATTTACTGATAATGCTTCATAAGGAAATTTATTTTAAAGCAACTTGTCACTGTACATTTATCACAAAAGGAAAATAAATTTGTATACTAATGAGCTGGATGTACTTACTTATTTTTACATAAAGAATTAAATCCCAGTTGAATGTTTGATACTTTAGGATACAAGGCATCTTGAATAATTTTCAGAATAAATCAATGTTTTGATTTCACAATTGTCAATGATGGTAAGAAAATACTAAAGTCATCATTTTTTTTCATAACTAAACCATTATGTTTCCAAAGAGCAGAAAACCTTGCAAGCACGGTAAAAACACTGAAATTTCTGACATGCAAATATGAGCAGAGGGGTTGTGGGCACTGTCAGTGTCTGTTAAGGGTTGTGACTGAATGACATGTGCATGTTGTGTGCTCACAGCCAAGGCTGCAGAGAAGTCATGTGATACCACATGGACCAGAAATATCTTGGATCCATTATGCTTGATTCTGAATTAATTTTAGGGCAAATTTCATCTGTGAAATGAAACATTTCCATGGGATGTAGAAAAGAGACTGACATCCACAAAAATAATTTAGAGTAAGGCTGAGGTTCTAAACTGAGGTTCCCCAATCAGGAGCCACACTTCCAATTCTAAGTATTGCCTGCCCCTTAGACTCTGGCCCATCCTTAAATGAACTGTAAGCTGAACATAGTCACAACCTTGTCAGATTTAGTTTGGTCTTAAGCTAATGAAATGTGGCAGACATATCGCCATAAAGTTGGTGTTTACCTATCTTGGTCTTTTCTCGGTACAGTGACCTTTTAAATTTAATCATTCACTGGCTAAAACATCCTCAATGGTTCCATATTTTGGTAACACAAAATGAAAGGCCCTTTCAATGGCTGTCATACTCTTCTCCCTGCTTCCACACACACAGCTCACTCCTTTCCAGTCATACTAGTATGCTTGGAAAGTTGCCTGCCTTCTTGTCTTGACTCCCTGCTCACATCTAGTGATTATTCCTGGGTCACCAAGGCCACCGTTCCGGATCCATTCACTCTCCACACCCAGGTACACACCCTTTCTCAGTCTTCTTCAGATCATTTGTGGCCTTTGAATAGACTATACCATTTACTTTTTTTTTTTTTTTAATTTTTGGAGAGAGAGACACAGAGAGAGACAGACAGAGAGGGAGAGGGAGACAGATAGAGATGGGCGCGCCAGCCGCCTCTCAGCTGTTGTGAAAGAAATCCAGATGCGTGTGCCCCCTTGTGGTCAAGTGTGGCATTACGCCCTTGCATCACTTTGCATCTGGCTAAACGTGGGACCTGGAGATTGGAACCTGGTTCTTAGGCTTAGCAGACAGGCGCCTTAACCACTAAGCCATCTCTCCAGCCCACCATTTACTTTTTTATCATGTTGATGCTTATTTTATTGCTCATCAGAAGATGACTTCACAAAAGCAAGGATTTCTGTCACTAGTCTTTAGATTTTTAAAATAGACTTCATTTTTAGTGCAGTTTTACTTTAGCAAAACAGCAGAAATTACAGCAATTCATTTTGTACCCTATTCCCCTGAAATAGTCTACTGTGTATTCATTCTATCAGCATTCCGCAGGAAGTGGGACATTTGGTACAACTGATGAGCCTACACTGTGTCATTTTTTTAATTACTGCATTCCAAATACTTGGCATATAATAGTAAATTTTATAGAATGAACACATAAGGAAAGAATACATACGCTATTTGTTGTCAAGCATTAAGCGGAATCAGGAAGGTCATGTGAGGCGTAAGTGTAATCAGATCTGATTCTGAGGACTCTCGCTCATGTGTGTGACATGTTATTCTCATTGCTGTGACCAAATACAACTTGGAGAAGGAAGGTTTTCCTTTGCCTCCATGGCTTGAGAGTGTAGTCCCTCATGGTGGTGGAGTTAAGGCGTGGGATGTGAGGCAGAATCGCACTGTATCTGCAATTAGAAAACAGAGAGAAATAAATGCTGGCATTCTATTTGCTTCCCCCCCCTTTTATTCACTCCAGAACCTCAGCCCACAGCATGGTGCCACCCATATTCTTCCCTCTCAGTTGAGCCATTCTGCAAACATCCTCACCTCACCCAGAGGTATATTTCCCAGGTGATTCTAAATCCTGTTAAATGGAGATTAACCAGATTAATCATCACGGATGTTCCCATGAAACACTGCACGGAGGGGAAGGAAACAGGCTTATTAAACATCTACAGTTTGTTTGAAGGGTAGTTCTGCCCCTTCTTAGCTATGGGAAAGCTAACTAGATGTCCATGAACATTTAGTTATTCTTTGGAAATTGGCAGTTCTGTTAATTATTCAATGAGCAACTAGCACAGTTACAGACATGGTAAATGAAGATCTCCATTCTCTCTCTCTCTCTCTCTCTCTCTCTGTCTCTTTGACCCTTCATCAGGCCCTATGTGATGGAAACAGAAGGGATGTGCCAGGCACTTGCAAAGAGCCACAGAGAACCCCCAAACATCTGTACATGGAAAAGAAAGCAGAAGGTGGAGGGGAGGGTGGGAAGACAGCTATCAGCAGATCCTCTCTGGTTCCTCCCTGGAGGGCCTGGCCCGTGGAGGTGCCTGGGAAGGAGGAAGGACAAGAGGAGCACGTAGTCATGACTGTCGGGGAGGGGCCAGGACAGGGACCAAACATGGGCAAGGCAGGAGCAGAGAAACCTGACAGCAGGTTGGCTGAGCCTGGAGTCAGGGACTAGGGAGTGAGTCCAGGAATTAGCAAGGTGGAGAGATCAGGAAAAAAAGGGTAGATGTGGCCAGAGGGAAGACGGAGGCTCACTGCAACCCACCTGGACTGAGGTAAGGACTCAGACTATACTTCTGCACATGGGGTGGCTCAGGCCCCCTGGAAGGTGCCACCAATGGACAGCTGACCCTGCTGCCATGTCAGGTGCTTCTCTGAAAGTCTAGGGACCTTGTCGTTAGTGGTACTCATTTGTATTTCTGAAGAAGGCTTTCAGCTTGGGAACCCTGGACAATGAGGGGACACCGAGGAATGTTTCTGCTCTTCCCCCTCCCACCAGCAGGACTGGTACTTCACACTCTGAACCCCTGAGAAAACTCAAAGTGAAAATATAGTATTTTTCAAAAATTAAAGTCTGCTTTAGGCAGTGCTCCAGTGTTTCCATGGAGGCAATGAACAGTCTACAGCCAGTCAGGGAAGGAGTGTTTACTGAATAGATTCCTCAAGATGTACAGCCCCTCCTCTCAAAGCAAATGGCCCCTTGGGCTTCTCATCACCCAACTTCCGGTTAGGAAGGATTTTGATTGACAAGTGTTTTCAGGGAAACCAATGCAAACCAGACCTCAGTGGTGCAGGCCTGAAATCCCAGCTACTTGAAAGCTGAGGCTGTGTTCTCCCAAGCTGGCCTCAGACTTGTGACCCTTCTGTGTCAGTAGTCTCCCAGGGGCTGTGGCTGCAGGCAGGCACCACCACACCCAGCTGGTATTCTCAGCGTTTTCAGACTCCTCACTCTAGCTCATTACGATGCCAAGTTGTAACTTCATTATAAAATATGATCTGTTTTCATAAATTGATTATATGTTTATCTTAGCGAGGTGGCTGTTTATATCTTCTGTTGGTGTAGGTCTTTTAGTCTTGCTTGTTTATTTTCTTATTACTGAGTTTTTAGGAGATATGTGTATATTTCAGATATAATGTTTTATCAACTATGTGTTTTGCAAATATTTCCACCCATTCTTTTGTTTGTTTCATTTACTAAGTAGTCTTTTACAGGGCAAGATATTTTAAAATTTTATTTATTTATCTATGTCTGTGTGAGAGAGAGGAAGAGACAGAGAGAGAAAGAGAGAGAGAGAGAACAGGCACTCCAGGGTCTCCAGCCACTGCAAATGAACTCCAGAGGCATGCAGCACCTAATGCATCTGACTTTATGAGGGTACTGGGGAATCCAACCTGGGTCCTTAGGCTCTGCAGGCAAGTACCTTAACCATTGACCTATCTCTCCATCCCAGATTTTTTTTAATTTTAATAAGTTCCAGGGCTTAGGCTGAAGCTCAGTTATTAAAGTGTTTGCTTACTTGCACAAGGCCCTGGGTTCAATCCCCACCATATAAACCAGGCTCATTGGCTCATGCCTGTAATGACAAGACTCAGGAGATGTTTAAGGTCATCCTTGCTAGATAGTAAATTTGAGGACACTCTGGGCTATGTGAGTCCTTGTCTTAAAAGAACAAAACCAAAGCAAAGCAAAGCAAAACAAAACGTAACCTAAGTGAGCTCCAGCATATCTATTGCTCTTTGTTATGTCATTGCCAACCCAAGGTAGCCTAGATATTTTTTCCTATGCATCTTCCAAGGGTATTGTTATATTTGCATTTCACATTTATATCTATGATCTGTTATAGGTAATCTTGTGAAATGTGTAAGGTCTGTGTCTAGATTCATTTTCTAGCACTGCTGATGTCCATTTTTAGCAAATGGAGCTCTTTGCAAAACAACTGGGGAAAGGCTGACCTAATCTCGGCCTGCAATCACCCAAGTGAAGAAGCTGATTATCTTCATGGAGAAGGGAATTGGTTTTCTCAAGGTCACACAGTTAACACTTGCTAAATTGCAGTGGACACTCATTGATCAAACAGAATTTCAACCTTAATTTCCAATGGAAGCCATCTTTTCCAATGACTGTGTGTGTGTGTGTGTGTGTGTGTGTGTGTGTATCTGTCAGGTTTTCTGTACATGTTAAATCATCAGATGATTGTGAAACAGAGCCAAGAAGTGAAGCGAGCCTCAAGGGTTTCATGTAGAATGTGTGGAACCCTGGATGGTAGTCCCCATTTTAATTCTATAGTCTACTTACCCAGTTATAGAAATGCTCCTATCTCTAAGAGATGTCTTTTTTCCTTAGTCACCATTACACATAAAATCCTTAGTTTCCCTTGTCTTATTTTATACATACTACAGTATCTATTATCTGAGATGAAACAACACCAAGGATTGAAGTCAGTCATACAGCAGTCACTGCTCCTGATGACATTTGTTTCAGGGGACCTTGCAAGAGAGCTAAAGATTTCAGAAATACCTGTTTCTTGGAGAAATGGTCCAGAGATTCTCCCATGTCTTTGGTAAACTTTTTCTTTGCACATGCGCGTGTGTCTGTGTGTGTGATATGCATGCATGCATGTGCATATGTGTGTTTGTACAAGCGTAGGTGCATGTGTGTTTGCAAGGGCATGCATACATAGGAGAGGTTCATGCTGGAGGATCTTCCTTAGCACTCTCCACCTTACTCCTTGAGACAAGGTCTCTTATTGAATCTACAGCTCACCAATTCAGCTAGACTAGGTAGTCAGTGAGCCCCAGGAATTCCTTGTCTCCCCCCACCCAGCACTGAGACTACAGGTACACACCACCATGCCCAGTGTTTGATGTAGATGCTGGAGATCTGGACTCAGGAGCTCACGCTTGCATGATGCTGAGCTATCTCCCTAGCTCTCATTTATAGTCAACTTTTGAAAGCTTTCCTACTCCTATCATGCTGTTTGGTTGCAGAGAACATATATTTTCTTTGTATTGCTTGTTCTGACACTGTATCCCAATCCTAGGAGTTAGCACTATTCATGATCTGATGATCCCTGGGGACTATCTAGAGAAAGAAGGCAGTCTTCCTTTGACTCTAACACTACCTAGTCCTATATAAACATCCTAGATAAATGGATGGTAGTTTTCTCAGATGTCTTATCATGAGTTATGCCATTTTTGTAGGAAACCAAGGATGGAAAACATTATAAAAAGATTCTCTCTCTCTCTCTCTCTCTCCCTCCCTTTCAAAATTTCAAACTCTCAAGGAGCTAGAATGATACTTGGTTTCTACAATAATGACATCACCCTTTGATGAGTGAAACACTCAAAGTCATCTCTAGAGCCAGTCACCTTCATAAAGTGAACCCTTATTGCCCCTCAGAGCATAGCACTGAATTACCACCTCAGCTGGATGTCACTGGAGGGAGCTAATGGTTTTCCAAAACCCAATTATCTTACTACATTATAAAGCATTTGACTTTAGCAATGAGATGTTTTCAGTTGTGGGGGTTAAAACTTCATTATTTGTGAAGAAACTTATTGATTATACACAAACTATCTGAAGGACAGGTAATCTAGAGAGAAATGTGAAATAGAATAGCTTTCAATTTTTAATATTACATAAATAAGAATTTAGTGAAAAAAATGAACAAATCCTCCAAATTTAAGAATGGTAACATAGGGCTGGAGAGATGGCTTAGTGGTTAAGGCACATGCCTGTGAAGCCTAAGGACCCTGGTTTGATTCTCCAGGTCCCATGTAAGCCAGATGCACAAGGGGGCACATGCATCTGGAGTTAGTTTGCAGTGGCTACAGGCCCTGGCGTGCCCATTCTCACTCTCCCTCTCTCTCTCTTTTCCCTCTCTCTGTCTCAAATAAATAAATAAATAAATAAAAAATTTTAAAAATTTTTTAAAAAGAACAGTAACATAAATCTATTTCAAACTAGTATAAACTGGAGAAAACTATGGAAAATATTATGGTAAAACCCTATACATAGTTCATTTCCAATCAAAAACTTTGATTTGAAATTGAGTTGACCTTTAATTCACAGTTGACTTACATAATGAACATTTGATGACTATACACATCTTTTTAAGTAGAGAAAGTTGTATTTTACACACCAGAAGTCTATAAAAGCAAGTTCATGGTTAACTAATTTTTGTTAATATTAATTTTTAAAAATCTTTGTATTTGAATATATTCAAATATGCATAAAAGGAGAAGAAACCAAATGGTTTCACTAATCATAAATATGTTGTCAACCTGATTTTATTAACATTTCCCCCTTTTCTCTTGGTAGCTGTTATTTTTGGTCATAGTTTATTGGTGAATAATTTATATACTAAAATTTACTTGTGCTACACTATTCAGTCATTTTTAGATTTATATAGTTATAACACCATCACAAAAATCTAATATTTATGCACTTCCATCATCCACCCAAATAAATTTGTTGTGCTTGCTTAAAGTCTGCCTTCTAAGCCCAGATCTGTGTTGCCAGTCTAATTTCATCTACTTCCTGCCTCTTTCCTCTTTGGGATGGTTTATACAAATGGAATCATACGATATGTAGTAGTATTTTGCACCGTGCTTCTCTCACTTAGCATGATGATTTTAGGTCCATCTACATAGAGCATGAACCATTTCTTACATTATCAACGCATCCTTCATTGCAGAGTTCCACTATATCTATTTTTTTGTTGTTCTTGTTTTTGGTTTTTTGAGGTATGGTTTCACTCTAGCCCAGGCTGACCTGGAATTCACTATGTAATCTCAAGGTGCCCTTGAACATTCGGTGATCCTCCTACCTCTCTCTGCCTCCTGAGTGCTGGGATTAAAGGTGTGCACCATCACGCCCTGCTCCACTATGTCTTATTTATTCACTCACCCTGTGGTTTTCCATCTTTCTGTTTCAGTGCTGGCTGTTTGCAATGACACTGTTGTGAAGTTTCCTGTACAAGTCTAGTTGTGGGCACATGCCTTCGGTCCTCTCCTGGATTTCCGAAAGTAGATTGACTGGATCATATAATCCATTGAACATTTTAATAAATAGTCAAGCTATTTTCCAAAGTACTGCCACTTATAAATTTTATGTTTAAAATTTTGCTTATATTAAGTTGAAGTATTTCTAAACTCCCCTTCATAATGTCCTTAGGTCAAGAAATAATTTTAAAATTGTGTTTTGAAAATTTCCAAATATTAATTATTTCCAACATTTAACTTTATTAACTTCTAACTTACTGTTTTTATTATCATAAGATATGGCATGATAATCCCCTTACATATATTGAAGCTTGTCTTAGACTCTTAGAACGATGCTTCCTGTGAACATAAAAATGCACATTCTGCTGACATTGGCTGAAGTGTTCTATGAATATCAACTAGTACAAGTTGGTTGACAGTTTTGTCCGTTTTATAAGTCCTTGCTGGTGTTCTGGACTGTTCTATTGCTTGTTGGAATGGGTTATAGAAGTTCCTACTATTATTATTGAACTGTATACTTCCCTTCTTACTCCTGTCAATTTTTACCTCCAGGATTTTGCAGCTCAATTATTACTTGCATAGACATTTGTGGTTGTGCATCCCTAAACCCTGACCACTTTTATCATTATGACATGTCCCTCTGTCTCTAGTACTTTGTCTTGCCTTCAAGTCAATTACACCTACAATACTATAGCCACTAGAGTTCTGTTGTGGTCACTGTTTCTGTTATTTCTTTTTTATATGAAAAAATAGGATTTATTACGTAAAATGTTATTTTGCTTAGATGATTTCTTCAACCAATCATTAAATAATGAATATTTGGAATGCTTACATTATTAATGTGCATATTAATTAACATGTTATTTAATAATTAACATATTAAATATGTATATATGTACTGAACCAGTAGTATTTTTTAATAAGGGATTGACAAAAGCAGACATATGAAATGTAAACAGAAGAAAGTCAGATGTAAGTGACAAAATGGAAATGCAGGTGCCCCTCCCCCATCTCTAGGTCATCATGAAGACCTGCCATATCCAGGTATACATCTAGTTGATGGGCACCATACTTCGTGTCAGCTCCTAAAGCATGGGGCACTTCTTTAAATGATTTTTCTGCTTTTTGTGTTTTCTTATACCTTGAGGTGTATGTGTTGCTTTAACATCAAACAAGTAGCTATAAGCCTCGGGTTAAAGCAGGTGCTCTACTAGGTCAGCCCCAGGTTCTCCTGGGACATTATCAGAATAACCTCACACAGATAAAGAGCCCTATTTTTCTCAAGCCAATGCTTATGGCCATTTGAAAACAATTTCTTTTTATTTACTTGTGTTTTAAAATTCTCCCTGTCTTCCCTTTAAAAAAAATAGAGGAAATTCAATCACATGAACAAGAAAAGAGAGGTGCCCTTTATTCCGTTCAGCAAGACTGATCCCAGCAGAGCAGCGCTCAAATGCCTGGAGGCACTTCCTCTCTCTCTCTCTCTCTCTCTCTCTCTCTCTTTATTAGTTATGGACATACTGAGTATGTAAATAGCACTTGCACCATCCTTGCCCTCATCCCTGCCCCACTTTTACCCCTGATGAATCATACTTCTAGACTGTTTGTCAAAGACCTTTCAAGGAAACCTCAGCAGAAACCTGGCTTGAATTATGCACTAGAAACAAGCTCAAGAAAGAACCTTAGAGTTACTGGACACCACAGATCCAAGGAGTAGGCAGCTATTTTCTTTTTAATTTGCTTTTTAAAAATATATTTTATTTATTTATTTATTTAAGAAAGACAAAGAGGCAGAGAAAAGAGAGAATGGACAAGCCAGGGCCTCCAGCCACTGCAAACAAGCTCCAGATACATGCACCCCCTTGTTCATTTGGCTTACGTGGGTCCTGGGCAATCGAACCAGGATCCTTTGGCTTTGCAGGCAAACACCTTACCCACTAAGCCATCTCTCTCGCCCTTCTTTGGTCTTTTGATATAAAGTCTTTCTATATAGCCCTGGTTGGCCAGGGACTCCAGGTCCTCCAGTTGCTAGGGTTGCAGGTAGGCACTACCATGCCCAGCTATAGGCAGTGTTTGTTAGTCCACAGAAGGGAGATGGGCTTTCTTGTCAGGGATGTTACAGCTTCTCTATGTTTGTTCAAAAATAACCATCATTAGGCAATAGTTTGTAGACAACTAGATACATTTCCCCTGAATCCTTAAAGAAAGTAAATTCTATTTAAATTACTTCATATGATCCATACCAATACTTTGGCTTATATATTTAAGAAGACAAAAAAATCATGAAGGGGGCTGGAAAGATGGCTTAGTGGTTAAGGCACTTACCAGCAAGGCCAGAGGACCCAGGTTCAATTCCCTAGTACCCATACCAGATGCACAAGGTGGATCATGCATCTGGAGTTTGTTTGCAGTGGCTAGAGACCCTGGCATGTCCGTTCTCTATCTGTCCCCTTCTCTTTTTCAAATTAAATAAAAAAATTTTTAAATCATGAAGGTAGATAGAAGTCATGCATTTATCCGGAAATGGTAGAAAAGGGCTAGGAATGATGGGGTCATCAGATATAAAACAGAAGACCTCTCTTGAACTGTTTGCAATATTGTAGTTGGTGATTTCCCCATATTCCTCCTGATTTTCTTTGAGATTGTAAGCATAGCTAGGCCTGATGTCTTACATATGTAATCCCAGTACTTAGGTGGCTGAGACAGCAGTGTAGCTGTCATGTTATTTCAAAGCCAGTTTGGGCTGTATAGTGAATATCAGGCACATGCATCTGGAGTTTGTTCGCAGTGGCTGTAGGCTCTGGCGTGCCCATTCTCTCTCTCTCTCTCTCTCTCTCTCTCTCTCTCTGTATTTCTGTCTCACTCTCAAATAAATAAATAAATTAAAATCTTTTTTTAAAAGATAGCATCTTTTTATTTTTTAATTTTTAAATATATTTTTATTAGTTATGTATATATACAGCCATGATGGTACCATTGTTAGCCTTCTCCCTGCCCTCCCCCCATGGGTTATATGGGTCTTGCCTTATGTGGGTAGCCATCAGTTATACGGGAGAGACAATGACTCTGTGTATAATGACCCAAGTCATGGCTTTAGCAATCTTTCCGCCCCTCTTCAGCGAGTTTCCCTGAGCCATGTTGGGTACATTTTAGGTCTATTTCAGTGACGAGGTTTTGTGAGTCTCTGTGTCTCTGGATATATGATTTGGTAGGGGTTGAGATTCCTTTGTGTCTATCTCCTTCGCTCTTGTGCTGGTACCAGGTTGACCAAGAAAGCAGCACTTCTTGCTCATTTCCCCTATAACTCAAAGGCTTCATCTGGTGCCCTGATGTGGTGAGATGGGTTGATTCTCTCCTCAGGATATGCGTCCATCTGAAAGAGAAAAGGCAGATTCTCCAACGGAGAGTGAGGTCAGTGCAAGATACATGGGTAACAATTATTATTTTAGGGATAATTTAATAGGTGTCGGCCTTCTTGTATCCCACTATTGGTAGGAGCTTGATAATGGAGAGCAGGCTCATTTGGGGGTATGGTTCTGACTTGTTTCCCATTTCCAGGTATGGGTTCCATTCCACTGAGTGGATCCGTTAGCCAAATCTAGGGCAGTTGGTTACCCACCATGGCCATGTGCCACTACTGCACTTGTGTGAGCATCATGTCAGGTTGTTTGCTGCTGAGTAGCTTAGACCACGAGTTGCTTAGACAGTTGTTGGTTGTTTTCCACCAGTTGCTCATGTAGCACCTTCTGGCACTAGACAAGCTAACTGTCTGGGGACTGACTCTCTTCCAGATTCCATCCAGGTCTCTCCATGTTCTGTCCAAATAGCATATGGTGTCTTCAGCAGTAGGGTCTTACCAATAACCTTTGGTGAGTCATCAACTGTGGAAAGTAATATAGAGACTCCTAAAAAGGATGACTATAGACGTACCAACAGACCCAGTTATCCCCTTATTGGGCATTTACTCCAAAAGCTCCAAGCCTCAGATCAGAGAGATTTGCTCAACCATGTTTATAGCTGCTCAACTCATAATAGCTAAGAGCTGGAATCAACCCAGATGTCCATCACTAGATAAATGGGTAACTAAGATGTGGTATGTCTACACAATGGAATTCTACACAACAGTAAGGAAAAATGATACTAAGCAATGTGAAAAAAAAATGGTCAAACTTAGAAGAGATCCTTCTTAGTGAACTCACCCAATTGCAGAAAGATAAGAGTCTCATGGTCTCACTCATCTGTGGCTCCTAATTTGCACTTTCTTCAGATGCTGACACACCTGCTAAACATCTTGAGGACTGGACAATAGGGATGGTTGGGTGGGAGGGCAGGGTTGGTGGGGGACAAAAAACTGGACCCAAGTGGAAATGGTACCATAAAATCTTATATCCTGAAGGACATACTAAAAGGTTGAACCTGCATCAGGTGCTTGGAGAGAATACCTGAATCACAGGGGCTGGGAGAAGGTAGGATGAAGAGTAACTTCACTCTTATCCTGTTTCTCTCTGTATTACTCCCTCTTCTCTCTTTCTCTTTCATATTACCCATATTTTTTCTTCCTTCTTTTCTCTTGGCACTGACCTATAACTCCCAATACCAGCATGTGGTTAACATCCACAAGTATCTGTTGATTAATGAGACCTACAAGGTTTCCCAAAAGAAGACAGATTTCTGTCAGAGTACTTCATGACTCACCAAAGATAGTATCTTTGAAACAATTACAAGTAATCTTTAAATTCATGTACTCTTTGAATCACCTTGAGCAAGTTAAACTCCCTCTCTGAGCATCTGTTTCTCCTGTTAGAAATGTAGCTACAACTCACTAACCACAGAAGTGCTGAGGTTAATGAGATGGCAGATGTGAAGATCCCTGGTTCTCAGACGCGATTCAAAGCACGCAGAATATCGTTTTCCTTTCTTCTAAAATTTGTGCATGGAATGTAAATGAGAGATATTTGCAACACTCGTCAGTATAGATTTCAAAAAAGGCCCACATTGCTTTAAAAGATGCTTTTGTAATAGATGCGTCTGTATCTCCTTATACTTTATTGCTATATGTCATAATTTATTTGTATGATAGCAGTTTGAGTCTAAAGTTGCTAAATGAAATAATGTGTAAATGGATATGAGCCATCACAATTTGTTAGTCAGCATGCACTTTATAACCAACATAATTTAGTAGTTTACCAAGTAAACATTTATTTAACCCATGATTCAGTGGGTCAGCGATTTGAGCTGTCTGGTCTTCCTGCTGAGATCAAAGGGCCTGCTGATGTATCTAAGTACAAGTACTGGTTACCCAGATAGCATTGCTTCTAGGACAGTGGCGGTAACTGGGCTTGCCTCTCTTATCATCTGGAGGGATAGCCTGGGCTTACTCACATAGTACTTGGCTGAGATCTCTCCGATAAACAATCCTGCTTGGATCTGCATTTTCTCACCAGGGACCTTCTCCATGGAAGATGGCTCTATTGCTTCACTCTTTGTTTTTTGGAGAGAGTCAGAGCATAAGAGACAGAGAATGGGCACGCCAGTGGCCTAGAATGAACTCCAGACTCGTGTGCCCCTTTGTGGGCAAGTGCGGCATTGCGCTCTTGCATCACTTTCTGCGTCTGGCTAAACGTGGGACCTGGAGAATTGAACAGGTGTTCTTAGGCTTCACAGGCAGGTGCATTAACCACTAAGCCATCTCTCCAGCCCTCACTCTTTTCTTGATCCTTGCAGGGGTGTCAATAGGTCCTCGAGAAGAGCCACAGTAGCCAAGTTTGTGCCACTTGGCTTGACCTTTCATATCTCTGAGATAATCCTTTTGGTGTTTTGAGAGGCACCATTATCAGTAATCTGAAAGAATGAGTTATTATGGTACAGCATTGCCCCACATCAATACACTATGAATGAAAGATGTGTTTTCCCCCTAATCTGGATGTCCATTATCACTGATAACAGTTCATAAAAACCCTGAAATTTATCAGAATATGGTAACTTTTTCTGATAAAATATATTTCACATGCCACAATGAGATCCATTATTTTATATACTTGAATATACACTAATAATTTTAAAAATAAATTTCATGCCTAATATCCCAAGTTCAATTTCCTATCTTTGGTGGTTCCTTCTTTGCTTTTTTCCCCATAGGTGTGAGTGTCCATTTCTGGAGTCTCTTGGCCCTGAGGAGAGACCTCTGGTCCTTCTTGTTGGTCTTCCCTTCCTCATCCTGGCATATGACTTTTTTTTTTTTTTTCAGTTTTTCAAGGTAGGGTCTCACTCTAGCTCAGGTTGACCTGGAATTCACTATGTAGTCTCAGGGTGGCCTGGAACTCACAGCGATCCTCCTACCTCTGCCTCCCAGATGCTGTGAAAAAAGGCATGTGCCACCATGCCTGGCTATACTGGCTATATGGCTCTTTTTTTTGGAGAGAGATGGGGGGGGGGGAGAGAGGAAGACAGAGATGGGCATGCCAGTAGCCACTCAGCTGCTGTGAACGAAATCCAGATGCCTGCGCCCCCTTGTGGTCAAGTGCGGTATTGCACCCTTGCGTCACTTTGCATCTGGCTAAACGTGGGGCCTGGAGATTGGAACAGCTGGAGATTGGAACCAGCCTTCTTAGGCTTAGGAGGCAGGCGCTTTAACTGCTAAGCCATCTCTCCAGCCCTATGGCTCTTTTTTCAAAGCAGATTTTTAAAGTGTATTAAAATAAAGTGCTAGCGAATAATATGCAAAAATAAGTTTATTTAGTTTATGGCTTTGATAAACACAATACAGTAAAATCTAAACTTTAAGTATCAAAAAGAGAAGAGAACTGAAGCATGTGTCTAGAATTCCACTTTCTACGACATAAATAGAAGCAGTGCATGTAAAAGTCAGAAGCAGACCTACAGTGCAGCCCTCGCTTTGGTCTTCATCACGTGCAGTATGAAATATCTAAGAGAGGTCCACACAAATGTTCACTTGTCACGATTCCACTCCTATCCAAGTTAAAGAGAAGTAAAATTAACTTGCAACTTGAACCAACCAGGTTAAAAAGTGTATTATATCACCTGCCCTGCCCAGCCATCATTAAGATTCAATACGTTTAAATTTTTAAATTTTTATGTGCGTGTGTGTTATTCATGTGTGTGTGTGTGTGTGTGTGTGGTATGCATGTGTGTGGGGGTATGTGCATGCTATGGGGCATGTGTGGAGGTCACAGGACAACTTCAAGGTGTCTGTTCCTTCTCCATCCTCTTTGAAATAGTCTCTGATTACTGCAAATGAATGCCAGTAAATAGCTGCCTGGGCCACCTGGCACATTCACTTGGCTTTATGTGGCCACTGGGAAGATTGAACCTGGGTGGATATGCTTTGCAACCAAGTTCCTTTAACTGTTGAGCCATCTACCCAGTCTCAAGCTTCCCTACATTTAAAATGTTTCATGAGTCAGCTAGAGCAAATTCATCTCCAATACCATTAGAAGGGAACATCTGACTTTAAAACACTCCCTTTAAAAGAACTTGAGATTCTTTGGCCTAACTGGAGTTTTGTAGGCTACCATCATCATATTAAAAAGGCACTACCCATTAATGAGGGGAAAATCACCTGTACACAAAATTATGAATGTGTTAAAAAGAGCAACTTCAAATAAATCCCTAAAGGATCATGGTTTATGGTGTCTGAAAATGTTATAAGAACTGAGTTATTTGGACAAGATGCTTTTACACATTTACATGTTGGACACAAGCCTCTTACACATTTTTATGAACCATCAAAGGATCCTACTCCAGAATGCGACCTTTTCAATGAGTAACTCATCGCCTATCTTACAGCAGTTCTCATCTGAAGCTGTTGCATGTGTTCGAACTTAACTTTTGGAGACTGAGCATTCTGGATAGCAGAGGGATCCAGGAAACATCCCAACACTTGGGTCATCTCTGAACTTCTATTTATCTCTCTGCTCTATAACCCAAGAAGAGCTCCTGCTTCCCTTTCCTGCCAGGGGGAAATACCTCCACTTTTCACCTTCTTTCCTGCATGTTGACTTCTGCTGTAAATACAAGCCTACCTCCCACTTGGGCAGTCACTCTCATTGTGTTTATTTAATGGTAGAAACATCTTCAGAAAGGGGGAAAGGGAGAGAAAATTGCATTAACAAAAGGGAAACCACATACAGAAGGTTTTTAATAATGGCTACTCTCAAAATAGGAAATAAAAAAAAACCTATTTTGGAGAGACTAAAACTCAAGCCACATTGCAGAATCTAGCGTTACCATTTTTCTCCAGGAAGAACATTAGAGCTGAGTGGCTTGTACTGTGTAAGGAGAAGGGCTTTATCAGACTTTTTTGTGTTTCTCTACAGATGACAAATAAATAGTTTGCTTGTATTCATTTTATTACTTTAGCATTATTTCATCTTTGTTTTTGGCCCTGAGGAAATTGGACACTAATAGATAGCTGTTAGGTATAATATAAACAGCAACTATTTGGAATTAAAGGACTTAAATCCATGACCCATCACTTCATACAGTGTAATCCATGTGAGAATTAATCAATTGCTTTGACCTTCAGGCTGCCTTTTAAAAATGACATCTATGTCATAAGAATGTTGTCAGTATCCAATGCAGTATTCAATATGAAAGTACTCAGACAGGACAGGGACATTGTAAGCCTTCATATGTGTTTACTCCCACTCCTTAATCATCACCCTTCATCAGATCAAGTGAGAAATATGTCCCCTGGGAAATGATTCTCTGCAAAGTCCAGAGGTGTTCTGCTGTCTGTATAGACTGCCTTATGCCTAGCCAACTGTGCTGATTAAAAGTTCTAACAGAAGAAGAAAAAGAAAAGTAAAACGAACTTGGAAGAAGTAATCCAGACCCTCCATAGTCCAAAAGAAATGATTTCCCAGTTGTACAGAGAACCAATAAACCTCTATCCCGAAGACAGAAGTAATTCCATGGAACTGTATAAGGTTCTCAGGAGAAGGAGTTTTCACGAAGCTCAGTGGTTGCAGATGCGCAGTGGAGCCAAGCTCCCTTGAGTCTGTGCCAACCAAGTAACATTTCAGTGTTTTCTTCTAAAGAGAGACAGTTTCATTTAAATTTCTGAAACACTGAATTAGTCAGTGCTCTCCAGAGAAGCAGAACATGCATACACATATAGACTTTATCATATATATAGAATATAATATATATGTATATGTGTATGTATATATTTGTGTGTGTATATGTATATATACATATATATATAACAAAGCATGCCAAAAGAATATATTGAGGGCTGGAGAGATGGCTCAGCAGCTAAGGTGCTTGCTTGCAAAGCCTGATGACCTGGGTTTGATTCTCCGGTACCCATGTAAAGCCAGTTGCACAAAGTGGCACATGCATCTAGAATTTGTTCGCAGTGGAAAGAGGTTCTGGAATGTCCATTCTCTCTTTCTCTCTCTCCCTCCCTTCTTCCTTCCCTCCCTCCCTTTCTCTGTCCTTGCAAATAAATAAAAATATTTTTAAAATGAATTTTAAAAGAATATATCATATGTCATGTGTGCGTGCGTGCGTGCATGTATGTATGTGTCTTATTTCTATATGGTCATCACTCAACCACTGTCAAAGCTCCTGATCCAGCCAAAAGCTGCTTCTTGAAGGGAAAGACATTGTCTGTAGAGGATGGTAGAGGAACCTCTTGGCATGACCCACACCACTGCACACATAAAAATTTCACTTAGATCCAAACTTCTAGACTTCTGTTATATTTATTTCCCACACAAAGGTTTCACAGTAAGTTTAAAGTAGTTACTACTTCTAGCTCACCCTGTTTAATCAGCACAATGTAGCCATGGGATTAATGGATTAGCAGGATGCCTTAGGGAAGGAAAACTTGATCAAAATCCTCGAGAAATAGAGCTGAGGAGATGAAGCAGCAGCAGAACTCTACCTGGCATGTGCAAAGCCTTGATGGGTTCTATCAGAGACGAAAAGAGGAAGACATTTAAGAATCAAATCGCTGGGCTGGAGAGGTGGGTGGCTCAGCAGTTCAGGCACGTGCCTGAAAAGCCTAACAACTGGGGTTCAATTCCCCAGTCCTCACATAAAGCCAGATGTCCAAAGTGGTATAAGCATCTGGAGTGTGTTTGCAGTGATTAGAGGCCCTGGTACACCCATTCTCTGTCTCTCTGTGTCTCTCTCTTTCTTTCTCTGTATTCCTCTGCTTGCAAATAAATAAAGAATATATTTTTTAAAGATAAAAAAATTATGACTTCAGGCAACAGAGTTGATATTCCCCTGAGGTAGAACAGGGAAGGCAGACTGTTGGACTTGCCCACTGAAAGCAAGCAGATTTTGGTGAACATTACAGACAGGAATGGAGGAAAAGGCAATTTCCTTGTCAGTGTCTAAATACCAGCTACCAGGGGTACAGCCGCTGCAATTAGAGTCATCACCTGGTTAAACTTATGATAATCCACAGTCATTCTCCAATAAACTTATGATAATCCACAGTCATTCTCCAATAAACTTATGATAATCCACAGTCATTCTCCAAGACCTCTCAGCCAGATCTGTCCCACCAGATAGCTGAATGGGGACATGGAAGGAATCATCCTTTCTGCATCTTTCAAGTCCTGAAGTGCAGCAGTAATTTCTGCAATCCCTTCAGGGACATTACATTGCCATTGGCGGACTGTTTTCCTGAGTAGAGGTAGTTCTAATGGCCTCCACTTCGCCTCTTCCTCCACTATAGATAGCCCTCAGCCTACAGCTCAGGGAACTAATGTGGCAACTCTGAGAACTAAGACTACCCCAAATATGCATGATGTCATCCCTGGAGAAATAAGCACAGAATGGACTTTGAACCCGAGTCAAAACACTATTGCGGGTTGGGAATTTAGCTCAGTTGGAGGGTGATTGTCTAGCTAGTGCAAGACCCTAAGCTTGGTTCCTAGCACGGGAAGGGGAGAGACCTCATCATTTATCTGACCTCCTTCCAAAAGCTTCCTATTCTGCTGAAGGGCCGCAGTGATGCTTTGGGTCTTGTAGCATCAGTGCTGCTTTGGAGCCAATGTTCAGCACTCTCGACAATTCTGATGATCATTTCCTGTTCCCCAGTGCCTAGTTACCCCACTAAAAACCTGGTAGGATGCCGGGCGTGGTGGCGCACCCCTTTAATCCCAGCACTTGGGAGGCAGAGGTAGGAGGATCGCCGAGAGTTCGAGGCCACCCTGAGACTATGTAGTTATTCCAGGTCAGCCTGGACCAGAGTGAGACCCTACCTCACAAAACCAAAAAAAAAAAAACAACAACAACAACAACAAAAAAAACCTGGTAGGCCTCTTGGGAAAAGCTGGGAGAAAGATCACAGATCACAAATATAAATTTTTTCAGCACTGGACTGTGGTTCTTACAGGACACTTGGCCTCTTCTTCCCCTAAGATGTCCGGGCTATACACTGTGGACCAAGTCTGGGAAGAGATTGAGAGGCGGTGACCACAGGTGTTTATTTTTATCCGTATAAAGTGTCTAGTTCACCTGAAGACTCAGCATCACAGCAGTGGAGAAGGTGAAGGGAATGGAACAGATGCTGCATTTTGTATGAACTTCCACACAGTTAACAACCAAACCGTTTCAAGGGCACACGATATATTAAGTTGTATTGTGTACAGCCTGCCCATTTCAGACCATAAGCTCCTAAGGGACAAGGACCTCATCTTGGTCATTGTTTTATCCACCAGCCCACAGGATGGGACCAAATCAAATCAAATGATTCACAGCAGTACCAGCTTCCTTGTCCTCCTTGGCTGCAAACAAGAATAAGTGGCAATGTAATTTCTGCTAAGTGGCTATGTAATATCTGCCTTGTGTTGCATTTGGTTGAAGTGAATTATTTTTAGAAGAAATGGCTAGAGCCTGAGAGATTAAATAACTCTTTTTTTTTTTCATAACGATTTATTTATTGGAGATAGACAGAGGGAGAGAGCAAGAGCTAGAGAGTGAGAATGGGCACACCAGGGCCTCTGATCACTGCAAACAAACTCCAGACGTATGCGTCACCTTATGCATCTAGCTTATGTGGGACCTGGAGAATCAAACCTGGGTCCTTTGGCTTCATAGGCATGCACCTTAACCGCTAAGCCATCTCTCCAGCCCCTAAATAACTCTTAAAACAGAGCTTTGAGTCTGGACTGGACTGACAGGCTACTTCACTGTCCACCTCACAGATGTGCACAGTGGTCCTGGGGGACTCTTGCTAATGATGCACAGTGATAAGATGCTGTGCATGTAAGCTCGTACTCCTTTCTGGAAAAGAAATGACATCAAACTTCCAGCTTCCTCCTCTCATCTCATGCCCTGAGGCTTCACCATTCTGGCCTCCCAGAATGCTGTGTCACTTTTGGTCAGAAGACAGGTGACTGAGAGATCAACCGCACCGGTTCCAGATGCTGAGGATAAGTATAGTGTTAAGCACAATTCCACGTTTGAATTTGTAAATAAACAATTGTTTTCATTATTCATATCCATATGAACCTACAGAATCAAAGGAAGTTAGAGAAAATCACTTAAATAAAAGAACAAATACTAAACTTGTGGTTGTCCAGCCCCCAAATTAGTGTACATTAAAACACAAATTCTAACAAAAAATAAATAAATCTATGCTAAGCAGCAATATCTCTATCGTCACAAGCGGAAAGGAGATGCTAGCAGTTCTCCAATGAAAGCAGGGATGTTCTCTGGGGAGAGATGGTAAGCTTGAAGAGGATGTGGGCTTGATTCAGTCAAATAATTGCAATCATTTGAGTGAAAATTTCTCTTGCTCTTCAAGGAGCCTTAAGATACTACTGAAAAGGGCAGGTCTTGGTGGCCACACGAGGGATTGTTGGCTTGTAGCCAAGAGTATGATGCAGAATGCCATGACCAGAGGTAAAGTAAAAGGCAGTTGGGCAGAATGGGAGAGGATCAAAGTGATAAAATGAGGATTGGAGATTTCCAAGAATCCCTACAGAGGAAGGTGACTCTGAGTAAGTTACCAAGACAAGATAGGCCTTGTCTACCCATTTGCGCAATCCGTGGAGGAGAATTGTCCAGAAGGGTATTCACAACATTAAGTTCATAGGTCATACAAGGTATTCTATGAGGGTGGAGAAATGATTTGCACTTCCATTTGTGTTTTCAATTCTTTTGAGTTTTTATTTCTGTTAGTGTTTTTGGTGTATGTGTGTAGTTATATGTGATGTGGTGTATGTGATGTATGTACATGTATGTACAGATGCTCTGCCTTGTGCACAATAGGACACCAAAGGAGAACATCCTTGTCCCCCCAATGTTTCCTAAGATTAGTTCTAGAGCTTGCCACTTTCATGAGCCCCAGAAAAAAAATCTGTCATCTCTGCTCCCCGCAGGACTGGAATCATAGGCATACATGGCCATACCCAGCTGTTGACACGGGTGTTGAGGAATAGAACTTGGGCAGTCTCAGGCCCCCTCAGGCCCTCCTGCTCAGCAATGAGGTGCTCTTAGTGTCTACTCTGCCACTCCAGCCTGTATGCCTTCTTTTAAATGCATGTGGTTCATACCATCTATGTACACAGATCATTTAAGAATGGTATAGCCAACACAGTGGGAAGAGCATGGGTTGAAAGCTTCAGAAGCAGGAATAGCATGTGTTTGAATCTCTCCTTCACTACTTCATAGTTGCCTGACCCCAGGTGAATGTTTTACATTTCCAAAGATTTATTTTCACTGGGTGGATTTCAAGGATAATTATAGTGCATATGGCATAAGGTTTTTGCAAACATCAAGTGATTACTTACCAAGATGCTTGGCAAAAAAAAAAAAAAAGTGTGATGTAGAAAATGGCCTGCATTACTCACCAACAAAATAGAGAATATCGCTTCTTTTATGCAAAATTGTTGTGAATGTAACACCATGGTACATTTTAAAGTATTAATTCCAGACAAATATAAGTCAAAATTCTTTACTGCTTGCTGGAAAAGGTCATGATTTCAAGCCGTCAAGCATAAGAATGCTTCCATGGGACCCTTCCCTTATGGAATCACTTTTCTTTAATTTATATCATAAACTCATCAGAGCAAAACCGGGAAAAGATTTCCCAAGGTTATCCTGAGATGCTTCTGCATAAACAGAACATGTGGCCATCATCTCGGTGGCTGGGTGTGCACTGTCTAAGGCCATTCTCCTTCTGAGCATCTGCTTCCAATGTTAACATTGTCTAAGACCAATATGTCCCTGTGCATTCAAAATTCTAATCCTTTAGAATTAGACCAAGCACTTGAGGTTGTTTGTTCATACACAGCAGAACTTTAGAAGGCACAGGATTTATGTATTTAATAAGATCTACAGAATACTGGGATTTAATGCCAGATGAGGTCTAGGAACTAGATCTGGATCCCAGAGCTAGCTATTCCGATAGAAGAAAACAAACAACGGAATTCCAACTTTCTTTGGGCTAGAAATGACTTGTAGCTGAGATCATCATTTTTTTCTCTAGTAATATCATGTCACACTGGTTGGAAAAACATTGAATAAAATAAGAAACGTGGGCCAGGCGTGGTGGCTCACGCCTTTAATCCCAGCACTTGGGAGGCAGAGGTAGGAGGATCGCCATGAGTTCGAGGCCACCCTGAGACTACATAGTTAATTCCAGGTCTGCCTGGGCCAGAGTGAAACCCTACCTGGAAAAAAAAAAAAAAGAAAGAAACATATTTTGAGTTCCTTCATTGAATCAGCATTGATTTCTGTCACTCAGTGACCCAGAGGAAGGGTGACAAGGGGAATGCAAGAGTCTGAATTCGGTAGCAGAAAAGCTACACATATGTTTGAATCTCTATTCCATAACCATGTTTGCCTGATTCCAAGCAAATTGCTTCCATTTTCTAAGACTCACTTTCAAGGTGTGGATTCCAAGGATAATAATAGCACATATGTCCTAAGGTTTTTGAAAAGATCAAGTGATTACTTAACATGGTGCCTGGCAAGAAATAAGTGGGATGACAGCTAATAATAACCAGCATTACTCCTCAATGAGACGGAGAGGATGTGATATAAGAATGACAGTGAGATTTCTGGGCGTGGCATGTTAGAGAATGACCTCTTCTTTGAGACTATGTGGAGGTTGAGGAGGGGACAGCTTGGTGATGATCAGTACACCAGCCAACCTCCCATTTACTGGTGTCAACATGATCTTGTGGGGAGCGAACCCTTGGGAGAAAACCATGAGGACAGTAGTAGCAGTAAAGAGTCATCTGCCCTCCTTTTGTGCTCTGTGAAACGGCCCCAGACAGAGAGCCAGACTTCCCCATGTCACCTACACAATACTTCAGAGTACTCCCAACACATATGGGAAAGTCAGACACTGCCCCTGCTGAGTACCCCCACTGTTCACATATTGAAATCCCAGTGTCAGTGATGGTTTTAAGAAGTGGGACTTTGGGGGAGTAATTATGGCATAAAGATGGAGTCCTTAGGAATGGGATTAATCCTTTACCATATCAGCCCCAAAGAAGCTCAGTTGCCCTTTCTTTTCGTCTTCTTTTTTATATATTGCATTTATTTATTTATTTATTTATTTAACAGAGAGAATGGGCACACCAGGGCCTCCAGTCACTGCAAACAAACTCCAGATGCATGTACCCCCTTGTACATCTGGTTTACATGGGTCCTAGAGAGTCAAACTGGGATCCTTTGGCTTTGCAGGCAAGCACCTTAACCATTAAGCCATCTCTCCAGCCCCTCACTTGCCCTTTCTATGGCATGGGGAAACAGGAACAAGATGCCTCTTATCAACCAGACAGCAAGTAAGTCTACCAGTGTCTTGACCTTGAGCTTCCAGCCCCAGAACTGTGGGCAATGAATGTCTGCCTGTGTCTTTTAAGCCACTCAAAAGATAATGTTCTAAGAACCTAAACTTATGGCACAATGCAGGTCGGGTCCTAACCAGACCTCATGCTAAAAGAAACCAGGAAGTGGCTTCTGTGGACATGGCATTCTGCACAGACCTGGCATGACAACAGCTACAGTCCCATGATCGCGAGAAACCTGGTGCAAGATGATCTGCCCGGAGACCGGCTGTCATTGGTCACAAGAAGGGGACCACCCCACACAATGATTGGCCAGCCAAACCCCTTAAAACCCCCTACACTTCCTTGAATAAAGGAGTTTGCAGCAGCTTGCCCTGCCATCCCTCCTGGGCTGGCCCTAGGGGGGACCTCAACACCTAAACTGAGACAACCCATGACATTCTCATTATTGGTGGCCACTGACTGTTTTGAGCACACTGCCTGCCTAGCTGAACTTGACGAAACTTGGCCAGACTGCTCTCCTTCCCCAGGCCGCTAACCTCTAGCCCTCTCCTCAGCTGCAGCAAGTACTTTCCTGTTCACATGGTCCACACTGCCTAATCCATTTTTACACACCCAGCTCTCTCAGCTTCCCCATTTCTTCCTGAACAAAACAAAAAGATACTAGGAGAAAGATTGACTGCAAAGGATGCTGGGATACAGAAGAATACTGAGATGAATTTCTTCTAAGGGGGAGAGTTTAGTACCTCGTGGAAGAGTATGGTGAGGTCCCCAAAGCCAGAGAGGAAGCTTCTTGCTTTTATAATGTCTCCAGAAAGGGAGAAACATTTTACTCCACATAACTCTGATTAAGTGTTAGCAGCCACAAAGGCACTAGACAAGACTCAGGTCTGCAACCCAAGTGGCTTAAGATTTTCCTGATAACTGGGTCTGCTTGGCTGCAGCAGGGGTGGGCTTTGGGAGAGACAGGAAGGCACATGTTATGAGAGTAAAGTTAAAACTCAAAGTTGCCTCAGCTGGGACAGCAAAGAGGCTCCTACAGTGGCGTCATCTGTTCTAACACTCCTTCTCTTCATCTGAAAGCTCCTCTGCTGTGTTAGATAGGTGCAGACCATTGGGGACAGAGCATCTCCTTGACTAGCAATACCCACTGCCCTTTGTGATCCTCCTTACAAATTCCCCTTCTTCCTGTAGACCAGCCAACTGAAAGCTGGAAAAAAAGCTGCAACTGCACACAGTGTATGGGAGACAGAAGCCATCAACAGTGAAAACAGTGGACGCTGAATATTCAAGCTTGGCCAGACAGGCCCAATGACTGAACGGGTGCAATAGTGGCATGTCTACTCTTGGCGTAACCAACTGCTCCATAATTGGACTGAAGGCCTCTCTATGGGAGGGAATACATACCTGGTACTGAAAAACCTAAGCAAAAGTCTATGGTAGGTGAGGTCATGAGCCTTAGGGGTATAAGCCTGCTCTTGTCTGACTAAATGTATATATTATTCCCACCAAGCTGCCCTGAAAGCACTACATTTAAGGTTCATATTCACATATTAATGCTACTCTCACTTCTGGTTAGAGAAGCTTCTCTTTTCAGATGGCAATGGCCACTGGGATGACCCAAAAGGCAACATAGTGCTGAGAAGAAGGGATGGAGGAGTGCCCAGCACTGAAACACCTCTGTCACACCCTCTGAGGCTCAGGGACCATTGCGGAAGAGGGGGCGGATAGAATGGAAGAGCCAAAGGAAGGGTATGACCTCTTACAATGCAACTGCCCAGACAGAAATTGGCCTCGATATCCATGACCTTGCAGTGCCTAGCAATACTCCGCAAGACCCTCAAAATAGAAGAAAAAGATGATGTCATCAAATTAAAAGAGAATGGAGTAATGGAGAGGGAAAATGGAATGGGGAGGGGAGGGAAATATTAGGTGGAGACTGGAAAAGTTCTAAAATGGAATGGGGAGGCAGGGTAGGAAAATATTAGGTGAGACTACATAGTTTTTCAGCCTGGACCAGAGTGAGACCCTACCTCGAAAAAAAAAAAAAAAAAAAAAAAAAAAAAAAAAAAAGAGTTGTAGAAAAGTCAATAAAAAAAATCATAATAAAAAAACAAATTTAGTTGTGATCTAAGGGAAAGACCATTTCATCAGAGGGAGGAGGTACTTTCTATCCAACCCCTCCTCTTGCAAGTGTGTTTGTTCTTGAACCTATCTTTTAAGGAAATACATTCGCACATATCAAAATATACATCAAGTTTACGCTTGGTGCTAGACGTTAAAATAAAAACAATAAAGGCTCTTCTCTTTTGAAAGAGTAGATGAGAGACAGATAAAAAAACAAATAAATATCAAAATTATATGATGTACTTTGGAGAAAAATAAACCAAAATAAGTAATAAGGATGTCTGGGCATAGGCATAGGTTGATTAGATAAGAGTTCAAAAATGCCAATAGACCTAAAAGAAATCATAGAGAGTATTAACAAGTGTAAAGATTCAGATGTGTATTTAAAATGGTCAAGAAACAACAGACTACCATGTGTTTGGAATACAGTAATGGAGGGGTAAACCTAATTAAAGGGCCAGAGTAGGGTTGGAGAGATTGTTCAGTGGTTAAAGGCACTTGTTTGCAACTCCTGCAAGTCCAGGTTTGATTCCCCAGTACTCACATAAAGCTAAATGCACAAAGTGGTTCATGCATCTACAGTTTGTTTGCAATGGCAAGAGGCCCTGGAATTCCTATACTTACTCTCTCCTCACTTTTACAAATAAAAATTTTTTTAAGCTGCTATAGATCACACAGTATAGACCATTGCAAAGATGTTCATGTTTAATAAGACAGATAATCTTTAGGTTTTGCACAGTAGGGCCATAATCTAACTTTTTTGAGAGAGAGAGAGACAGAGAGAAAGAGAATGGGTGCCCCAGTGGCCTCTTAGCCTCTGTGAATGAACTCCATATGTGTGTGGCCCCTTGTGGGCAAGTGTAGCATTTTGTCCTTATGTCACTTGCATCTGGCTAAACGAGAGACCTGGAGAATCAAACAGACATACTTAGGCTTGGCAGGCAGGCAGGCACCTTAACCACTAAGCCATCTCTCCAGCCCCCATAACCTAACATTTTAAAATAAACTACTTTGGATTCTAAATAGAGAATAGGCTAGAAAGAGCACAATAACAGACCATTGGAAAATCTATTGAGACAATTTATGGAAAGAAATATATATTTGCGTATATACAGAGAAGATTGTAGATGTATTTGAGTATTTATATTCAGTCAGTGAATTGGGGAGAGATCTTTACAGATTTTGAATGTAGATATGGCTAACAGAAAGTGGATGTAACTCAGGGCCTTGTGCCTGCTAGGCAAGTGCTCTGCCACCAAGCTTCATCTTCTGCCCTTATTCATTTTTAAAATTAGTAAGACTTGGTTTTCTAAGTCAGACAATTCTTTCAGTAGTTCCTGAGTACATGTGAGACACGTGCATTGATTTAGCTATGTCTCCCCCTACCCTGCTTGTCTGAAATGCCAATTCTGCTTTGCCACAGGCCTTTGCACATTCCTCCCTGTTAAACAAGGTCAGTCAAAGTACCAGAGAGAAAGAGTGAAAGTCCCACAGCATGTGTCATCAAGGAGGTGAGCAAGAGGGAAAAGGTAGCTTCTGTGAGCAGCGATGCAGCTGTTTTGGTTAGGGGCAAGCTCCCTGTTGCTGACCAGGAACATATGCATCCCGCCACATTTGGAGATGTGCATACTCTTGTGGATCTCTGAAGCAAGCCCACATGAACACAGGGATCACCTTCACTCTACTGAACAGATGTCACTTCCTCAGAACAGCATTTTCTTCTTGATTGGTGTGAAGCAGGGTCTCATGACTTAGCCAACGCTGGCCTTGAACTTTTGATCTTCCTCTGTTAGCCCCCCAAATGTTGTGATTACAGGTACAGGTTTAGGTCATCATACCTAGCCTAGTCAATATGGAGGAAAATGTAACAGAGGCCTGGTCTCTTATGTCCCCTTGTCCCAGTCATTTCAGTCACCTCAGTCTGCTTTTATTTGTTTGCACTTACACCCTTCACAATCTTCACATTCCAAAATGCAAAGCCATCATTAGCCTATTCTATTCAAACATAAAATTGAACACTCACTGAAGATATTACAAGAAGCTCACAGAACTCCAAACAGACTGGACCAAAAAAGAAACTTTGCAAGGCACATTCATTATTAAAACTCTAACCAACAAAAACAAAGAGAAAGTGTAAAAAGCACCAAGAGAGAAAAACACATTACATACAAAGGCAATTCCATCAGAATTACCTCAGTTTTTCAGTGGAAACCCTGAAAGACAGAAAGACCTGGAATGGAGCACTTCAAACTGTAAAAAGCTATGACTTCCAACTGTCCCCAGCAAAAGCATACCTTATAATAGACAGTGAAAAAAAAATCTTTCCATGATAAAAACTTGATCTATGATTATATGAACACAAAACCAAACCTACAGAGAATACTTCAGGGAATACTCCACACAGAAGAGTCAAACAACCAATCTCAAGAGCCTACAAGAAGATCATAATAACAAAAAGTAGATCAGACTTTTTACAAAAAAGCACAAAGTCCAAGAAAACACCAAACCCAATAAAGCACCCCACCATGGTAGGGATTAAATCGAACCTCACAATTGTAACCTTAAATATTAATTGTCTTAACTTACCCACCAAAAGACACAACTTAACAGGGTGAATCGGAAAAATGGATCCTTCAATTTGCTCTATTCAAGAAATTCACCTCACCACTAATGACACACATCTCTTCAAGGTGAAAAGATAGAAAATGATATTCCAAGCAAATGGAAATAAGAAACAAGAAGGTGCTGCTATATTAATAGCTGATAAAGTAGACTTCAAATCAAAAGTAACCAAAAAGGACAAAGAAGGCCACTTCTTACTCATCAAGGAATGATCCAGCAAGAGGACATCACAATCATAAGTCTATATACACCAAACACAGGTGCACCACAGTTTATGAAACAAAACCTACTTAACAACTGAACAGAAATAAACACCAACACCATCATAATTGGGTAATTTAATACTCCACTATCATCAATAGACAAATCATCCAAGCAGAAAATAAACAGGGAAGTAAGAGAACTCAACAACACCATAGATCAACTAGACCTAATGGACATCTACAGAACATTCTGTAGATGTCCCCAATTCTACAGAATACACATTCTTATCATCAGCCCATGGAACCTTCTGCAAAATAGATAATATATTAGGCCATAAAGCATAACTCCATAAATTCAGGAAAATTGACATAGTTTCATACATAATATCAAATCACAATGCTGTAAAGGTAGAAAGTAGCAACAAGAGACTTCAGGAAGTCCATCAGCTCCTGGAGACTGAACAACATACTTAAATAATAACTAGGTAATTGAAAAACCTGTAAACTTTCTAGAGTTGAATGACAATGAGAACACATTACCAAAACTCATGGGACACAATGAAGGTAGTCATAAGGGAAAAATTCATAGCACTAAATGCCTTCATAACAAAGACAGAAAGAACTCAAATTAATAACCTAACCATTCATTTAAAGGCATTGCAAAAACAAGATGAGCTCCAGATGGAAAGAAATAATCAAGATTAGAGCAGAAATTAATGAATTGGAAACTAAGAAAATAATTAAGAAAGTTAATGAAATGAAGAGCTGGTTCTTTGAAAAATATAAACAATATTGAAAAACCCTTGGACAATTTGATGAAGCAAAAAGAGAGAAGTCTCAAATTCACAAAATCAGAAATGAAAAAGGAGAAGTCACAACAGACATAAATGAAATCGGCAGAATAATCAGGACTTACTTTCAAAACCTCTGCTCCAAAAAATTAGATAACCTGAAAGAAATGGATGATTTCCTAGACACATACAACCTACCAAAACTAAACTCAGAGCAGCCTAATCTCCTAAACAAACCTATCACATCCATTAAGATTGAAAAAGGTGATCAAAAACCTCTCCAAAAAGAAAAGTCCAAGACTACAGGGCTTCTCAGCTGAATTCTATCAAACCTTCATTGAAGAACTGAAACCAATTTTTCTCAAACTTTTTCACATAATTGGAGAATAGGGAATGCTCCCCCCAACTCCTTTTATGAAGATAGCATCACCCTAATGCCAAAAGCAGGCAGAGGTACAATGAAGAAAGAAAACTATAGGCTTATATCCCTGATGAACTTAGATACAAAGATCCTGAACAAAATCCTTGCAAACTAAATTCAATAACACATCAAAAGCATTGTCCATTTTGATTAAGTATGCTTCATCTCAGGAACAGGGATGATTCAGCATATGGAAATTATAATGCCCACATAAGTAAACTTGATCACAATAATGACATGATCATTTCAATAGATGCAGAGAAGGTCTTTGACACAATGCAACACAACTTCATGGTCAAAACACAGGAGAGAATATTCATGGAGGGTTTATATCTCAACATCATAAAGGCTATATATAAAGCCCCTAAAGCCCAAATAATACTCAATGTGGAAAGACTCAAGGTGTTCCAGTTGAGATTGGGAACAATGCAAGGGTGTCCTCTCTCACCAGCACTCTTCAACATGATACTAGAAGTACTAGCCTAAGCAATAAGTCAGGAGACAGAAATAAAAGGGATACAAATCGGAAAGGAAGAAGTACAGTTAGCCCTATTTGCAGATGACATGATACTATTCATGAGTGACCCAAAAGTCTCCATCTCAAAACTTCTAAAGGTGATTAAGTCCTTCAGTAAAGTGACAGGATACAAAATCAACACACAAAAATGAGTAGCCTTTCTCTATGCAAAGGACACATACATGAGAAAGAAATCAGTGAGGCTATCCCATTTTCCATCACCACAAAAAAAAATTAGATACCTTGAAATAACACTAACTAAGGATGTGAAAGATCTATTTATAATGAAAACATAAAATCACTCAAGAAAGAAATTAGGCAGGACTTCAGAAAATGGAAAGACCTCCGATGCTCCTGGATAGGTAGATTAATATTGTGAAAATGGCAATTGTACCAAAAGCAATATACAGACTTAATGCAATACAAATTAAAAGTCCAGCATCATTCTTCACAAACATAGAAAAAAATGATCTCAAATTCATACAGAATGGCAGCAGGCCTTGGATATCCAAACATCCTGAGTAATAGAAACACCTCTTGAGGTATCACCATACCAACCTACAGCTGTTTTACAAAGCCAGTAAAAAAGAATTTTTTTAAGCATGGTATTGGCATAGAAACAGAAATATAGACCAATGGAACAGAAATTGAAGAACTGAGCTTTAGATCAAGTAACTACAGCTACTTGATCTTTGACAAAGGTGCCAATAAAGTAGACTGGAGAAAAGATAGCATCTTCAAGAGATGGGGCTGAACAAATTGGATGACCATATGTAGAAATACGAAACTAGATCCACAAATCTCACCATACACAAAAATCAACTCCAAATGGATTAAAGACCACAATATAAAACCTGAAAATTCTTCTCCTACTGGAAGAAAAAATAGAAGGAACTCTCCACAATACAGGAGTGGGAAAAGAGTTCCCGAACCAAACCCCAGTTGTCCAGGAAATTAAACAATTACTCAAACAATGGTATATCATGACGATAAAAAAAAAAAAAAACTTTTGTACAAACATACCATAATCAAAACCAATAGGTTACCCACAGAATGGGAACATTTTTTGCTACCTATACCACTGACAGAGGTCTAATATCTAGAATCTACAAAGAACTCAAAAGAGTAAACAATAAAAAAAATCAAACAACCCACTTAGAAAATACAGTGAAGAGGGCCTGGGAAATGGCTTAGCAGTTAAGGTGCTTGCCTGTGGAGCCTAAGGACCCCGATTCGATTCCTCAGGACCCACGTTAAGCCAGATGCACAAGAGGGGGTTGCATGTGTCTAGAGTTTGTTTGCAGTGGCTAGAAGCCCTGGCATGCCCATTCTCTCTATCTGCCTCTTCCTCTCTCTCTCTCTCTCTCATAAATAAATAATTAAATAAAAATTTTTAAAAATATGGCAAAGAAATGAACAGAGTTCTCAGAGGAAGAAACACAAATGGCTAACATACATTTAAGAAAACGTTCAACATCCCTAACCATCAGGGAAATACAAATTAAAATAACTATGAGATTCCAGCTTACTCCAGTAAGGATGGCAATCATTAAAAAATCAAATGACAACAAATGTTGGCAAGGATGTGGAGAAAGAGGAAGCCTCACTCACTGGCATTGGGAAGGTAGATTTGTACAACCACTATGGAAATCCTGAAAAGGATGAATATAGAGCTTCCAAGAGACCCAGTTATTCCCTTACTGAGTATTTACCCTAAATGCTCACGACAGAGATATTTGCTCAAACATGTTTATAGCTACTCAATTCATAATAGCTAAGAACTGGAATTAACCCATTTGCCCATTATTGGATGAATGGATAACAGAGTTATGGTACATTTACACACTGGAATTCTACTCAGTAGTAAGAAAAAAAATGATACAATGAAATTTGTAGCAAATTTCAGCCTTGGAATAGATGATACTCAGTGAACTCACACAATCACAGAAAGACAATGGCTTCATGGTCACACTCATCTGTGGCTCCTAACCTGGATCAGCTTGAGTTGCCGCCATATGTGCTAGGCAACTTGAGGCACAGACAATAGGGATGGAAGGATTCAGGGAGAGGGGAACGGGAGGGTGGGGGAACAAAACGCAAAACTGAACTCAAAACAAATATGTACCATAGAAACTTTTATTTTTGAAGATGGACTAAAAGATTGAACTTCAACAGGAGTATGGGGGGAGCACCTGAAAAGAAGGGCCCTGAAGAGGGTGGAATGAAACGTAACCTTAAAAGATTTTTTGTTTCTGGCCCATAACTCTCAATACCAAAAAGGGGTTGCTACCCACAATGGGCTATTGATCAGAGAGACTTATGAGGTCCCCAAAACATGACAGGCTTCTGTCAAAGCACTTGATTACCTGCCTGAGGTAAAAGGTAAGAACCTATTGCTGGAGATACCATATGCTGCTGGCCCAGAACACAGAGACCTGCCTGGAATCTGGAATAGAGCCAGTGCCCACACAGTTATCCTGTCTAGTGCTAGAAAGTGCTACATGAGCTACTGGGGTCAAGTGGTCAACAACGGTCCAAGCAACCAGGGGTCTAACTTACTCAGAAGGAAACAATCTGACAAGATGTACACACAAGTGCAATAGTGGCACACAGCCTTGATGGGTAGCTTTTTGATTGGCTAAGAGATCCGCTCAGTGTAAAGGAACCCATATCTGGAATTGGGAACCAAGTCAGAATCCTATGGAGACAAAGATTATGCTCTCCAATGTCAAGCCTCCACTTTGGCTAAAAGCCATCAAATTCTCTCCAAATTAATAATGCTTATAGTGAGGACTTCACTCTGTTGAAGAATCTGCTTCTGTTTTTCAAACGGGAGTGAGACTGAGGAGACCCCTCACACTTCAACCCAGCCCCAGCTGAAACCACAGAGGAATTGGGACATGAACAAGAGTGCTGCTTCCACAGTGAATCTGATAATCAGTGCCAGGATGAAGGAGACAGACCATGAGGACACTCAACACCTACCAAAGCAGAGATCCAGGGGCTCCTAAGAGTCCACCACTGAAGCAGACTTAAAACACACCCACCGCAGTTCAGGGAACTTTGCAGAAAAGGTGATGGAAAAGTTGTAAGAGCCACAGGATGGGACATCATGCCCAGAGGTATTGCCTGCCCCCAACAACTGACTGCTGCTCCCACAATGCATAACCCACAACCCCATGGGGAATACCTGCAACCCAACCCAGCAGAATAGGGGCAGGAACAAGGGAAAGGATGGTACCAATACATGATGTATCCATACTAAGTATGTCTGTAATAATAATAATAAAATGTATCTGGAAATAAACTTATCTAATAAGCCTTTGCCCTTTAACAATTTATTTTCCTAATTACAATTATATTCTTTATAAACACTGCAGTAGAAGAGTATGTACTGTTTGATTTTTATTTATAACCAATCTGAAAATTACTTTCATCAAGAAGTGTAATCCACTTACATGGTCAAAATATATTTAACTTATGCCAATTATTGTTTTAAAAGAATTCAGTATGCTTTCCTATTTCATTTTTTCATATTCTGTTCCATGGCTGGGGTTTTGAAACCTATTTTTCCTTTATGTGTTGGGTACCTTCTCTGATACTCACAACAAGGATAAAAGATTAACTTGATTTCTCCTCTTATTACTTTTTTAAAGATTTTATTTATTTATTTGAGAGAGAGAAATAGGCAGGGAGAAAGAGAGAAGGAGAGAGAGAGAGAGAGAATAGGCACACCCAGACCTCCAGCCACTGTAAACAAATTCCAGATGTGTTGCCCCCTTATGCGTCTGGCTTACGTGGATCCTGGGGAATTGAACTTGGGTCCTTTGGCTTTGCAGACAAGTGCCTGAACCTCTAAGCCATCTCCCCAGCCCTCTCCTCTTCTTATTTACGGCTAATAAACCAATAACATGTACTCTGTGTCCTCACCTAAGCTCTCTTTTGATTTTCAACATTTATGTTTTTCATCTCCATGTAATCCACCTTGTACCTAAAACTTAATTCAGTACACGAATGAATAAATCATATATGTAAGGGGCTCACAATGTTGCTAGGAATTGGAATTTCCTTTCTCAGTCAGGCAGAAAATCTATTTCAGTAGCAGGTGGTGGATTTCACTGTTGCCGAGTGACCTGTGTAGTGTCTGCTCTCTATGTTCTAAGACCCTGAAACATGACGGGGCCGTGAAACCTGTGTTTACTGGTAAAACTGAGATCTCACTGCTGAGGAAAATGAAAGTGTTTAAAGCCCCATAGGTTAGTTTTGCTTCAACTATATAAGTGGTCAAAGGAACCCAGCAAGGCTTTCTTCTCACACACTTTCACAACACTCTGACTTCTGAAGAAATAGATGACAGTGCTCCTCCAGACTAAAATTTATAGTTTTCTTTTCTTTTCTTTTCTTTTTCTGAGACAGAGTCTCATGTAGCACAGAATGACATTGAGTGTTTTTTTTTTTTTTTTTTTTTTTTTGAGGTAGGGTCTCACTCTAGTCCAGGCTGACCTGGAATTCACTAAGTAGTCTTAAGGTGGCCTAGAACTCCTGGTGATCCACCCACCTCTGCCTCCCGAGTGCTGGGATGAAAGGCATGCACCACCATGCCTGGCTTGACCTTGATGTTTTAATTTTGTTTGCATATGTGTGCATGTGACAATGTGTATATGTATCTTAGTATGTGTGTGTTCACACTGGTGTGATGTGGAGATGTGCATGCATGGATGAATGTGCAGATGTCAACATCTGGTCTTGCATCATTTTATATCTTATTTTATTTATTTATTTATTTATTTATTTATTTATTTATTTATTTATTTTGGTTTTATGAGGTAGGGTCTCACTCTAGCCCAGGCTGACCTGGAATTCACTGTATTCTCAGGGTAACCTCGAACTCACAGTGACCCTCCTACCTCTGCCTCCCAAGAGCTGGGATTAAAGGTGTGTGCCACCACGCCTGTTGCGCCCCACGTTGGGCACCTGTTGCCGGTGCTTTTTTCCTCCACCACCAGCAGGTAGAGCGGAAGAGAGAGAGAGCCGGGCCAGCCGCTTCTCCCGAGGCTGAGTGGGAAGGCGGGTGTCGGCGACTCAAAAAAACCTCCCCAAGCCACCGGGGAAAAGAAAACCACATTGAGCCGCGGAGACCGTCTGGCGGAAATCTCTCCGTTTATTGTCATGGGAAGGTATTTATATATTTTGAGAGAGGGTGGGAAAAAGGATGAGATAAAGGTGGAAGGGCCAATATTATTTCACCACGTCAGCAGCAGCTGGGCGGAGGCAGTTTCAGCTTAGGTGCTGAGTCACTCCAAGGACAGGTCGTGAAACTCTACTCAGGCTCCGGAAGCTCGACTAGGCCTCACCGGGAGCCAAGTACAGGTAAACTCTGGCTGGGCTCACCACTAGGCTTCACACCAGGCAGGGCCCAACACACGCCCAGCACTTTCATCATTTTATGTCTTTTTTTTTTTTTTTTTTTTTGGCTTTTGCAAGGCTCACCAGGCTGACCTGGAATTCACTATGTAGTCTCAGGGTGGCCTCGGGCCTCTTGCAATCCTCCTACCTCTGCCTCCACTGCTGGGATTAAAGGCATCATTTTATGTCTTATTTTTTGAGACAAGGACTCTCATTGGACCTGAAGCTCACTCATTTGGCTAGACTAGCTGGCCAGCCAGCCCTGGGGATCATCCTGTCTCTGACCCCCCAGTGCTGGGATTACAGGTGCACACTACCACACCTAGCTTTTGTGTGGGCATTGGGGATTTGAACTCTGGTCTTCATGCTTGTACAGCCAGTGCTTTACTGACTGAGCCATCTCCCCAGGCCCCGATCTGAAATTTATGATCCTCTTGCCTCTGACTCCTGGGTCCTGAGATCACAGGAGAGTACCACCATGCTGGGTTTTATGCAGTGGTAGAGATAGAATCCAGGGCTTCACATATACCAGGCAACACTCTACAAACTGATCCATATTCCCAGCATCAAAACTTATTATCTACAGATAATATTCATGAATCATTTTCAGATGTTTAAAAACACATTTGTCTATTTTACTGTTTGCTTAATTTATGGAAATTCAGAGGGAGGAAAAAATGCCTTTCTCTTATGCCACTATCTTCTTTATAAGCAATTTCTTTACATTTTGCTCAGGAATGAGCATCATAGAGAAAAATATCACAGAAACGATTCCGATAGCTAACTTACAAGTCTATGCTCAATGTATTTGTTGAATGTTATTATCAAATCAATTTTGATTGATATAAATGCACAAGTGCATTGATATGTCATCAAAACTATTGCTGAAGCTCTAAGTGAGTAAGAATGAATGTAAACCAGGTGATGGAGAAAAACGGAAAGTCTGTAATCCCAGCACTGGAGATGCTGAGGCAGGAGGATACAGAATTCCAGGTCAGCTTGGACTATGCACTGAGACTGTCGGTGGGGGGAAAGGGGGAAGAGGGAAGAAAAGGGAGGGGAGAAATATAGAACAGAGGGAAAGGGGAGATAAAGAAAAGGAAAGGAGAAATTTAAAAATGAAAGAAAAAAGAGGGAAGGAAATAAGGGGAAAAGGGATAATTTTAATGATCATTTTCAATTGCCAGTAAATACAGGAGATGTGGGTATAGAAATAATGGTTTCTCTCAATATCTTCTACCTTCCTAAAACCAAGACACAAATGAACATGAGATTTATAGAAATCCTAATGATCCTAAATTGAAAAGGAAGGAAAACCTGTGGACCTTCTGTCAAAGTCTGATCCCAGATCAATGCTAGGTTTACAGAGAATGCAGTCATGTGTAATCCTGGGCATTGTGCAGTGCGAGGCAATTTAACAATGCAGAGATGGGTCCATGTAAATTGCCCCAAGTTTCCCTTGCTGATGCCTAGTCAGCACGTTACTCATCTTCATTTCTGGCCAGAACTGTGGGGAGACAGCTTCTCGGGGAAGAAAACAACAGTGCTGGGTCATGTAGACGGCTGTGAGGTTTCGGGAGTGAGTGACTGGCAGATTTATGTGGATATCTCTGGCCATGTCGTTAGAGATATAAGCAATACTAAAGTCTACACTAATGCCCCAGTGGAGGTAACCTGAACAAATGACAGATCATAACAATAATAAAATACATAATTATCACTAATAAGTGACATAATTACATTACTGACAACATGCCCACACAGGCAAGCAGTAATGCTCACAGCTTTTCTGGGCTTGTTAGTTTGCTCACAGATTGTAACTAGGGAAACGTACAATCCAGCAAAAGTGGTTTCAGACAAACTCGCAGACGTGTGGCAGCAGCTATATTGCTGTTAGGAATGTCCCTCAGGCTTGTGGGGGAGTACTGGGGAAGGAAGAAGTGGCTTTGGGAGGTGAAATTAGCTGTAGCCTGCAGACCCATGTGCAGAGGCGAGGGCCTGGAGAAGAGGATTAGAAGGACAATAAACACTGGGCACCAGCAGCAGAAGGGAAGTACAGACGGTATTGGGGAGGCATGGAGGTGAGCTGACAGATGGAGGGTGACTTGGAGATTTAGTGAAGTTTTCCATATTCCTAAGAATGATTCAAAGCAAATCAAATTTAGATCTACAACAGTTTAGTTTTGAAAACTAAAGCCTTCATTTCTATATTCACCTGAAAGTCCGAGATGGTACCAAATATATTAAGTATGTGATTGTAAAACCGGGTCTTACCACGAAGGTGCTGTTGCCTCGGTAAGCTTGGCTGGGACATTTCATGGTCATAAAAATTACTAAGCTACATTTCCCACTTGGAGGCAGCCCAAGTGCTTTGCTGTCAGAGAAGAGCAATTCAATTTCATCTGTTACCCTGGCACTTTCCTTGCCCTGTTCTGATGAGATGATCTAGACCCACTTGATGAGTTCATGAGGACCTTCAGGGTCTTTTCACTTCTACCATTTTATGGATGACACATCTTAGGATCAGAGAAGTGAATGGATATGGCCTAGGTCAACACATCCTTAACAACACTCACCACTGGAAGTCTAGTCTCCTGCATCTTTGAATAGCTGTCTTTAGGTTTGGAGGAAAAGTCTTCTTCCAAGAGACTGCAAAGAAGCTGCCAGTTTCCTGAGTTCCAGGACATCATATATTTTGTGTACCACTAACAAAAGAAGGAATTGTTGTCATTCAATAAAAGGCGAGTGATTGTAAGATGTGTCCAATTTTAGACATACTAAAATATCTTTTAAACATCGTATAATTGATTTTATTTATTTATTTATTTATTTTTGTTTTTGTTTTTTCAAGGTAGGGTTTCACTCTAGCCCAGGCTGACCTGGGATTCACTGTGTAGTCTCAGGGTGGCCTTGAACTCTTGGTGATCCTCCTACCTCTGCCTCCCTAGTGCTGGGATTAAAGGCATGTGCCACCACGCCTGGCTTTTAAATTATGACAAGAGGGCTGGAAAGATGGCTTAGTAGTTAAGGTGCTTGCCTGCAAAGCCAAAGGATCCAGTTTGACTCTCCAGGACCCACGTAAGCCAGATGCACAAGGGAGTACATGTATCTGGAGTTCATTTGCAGTGGCTGGAGGCCCTGGCATGCCCATTCTCTCACTCTTTTTCTGTGCCTCTTTCTCTCTCTTAAATATATATATATATTTTATGTATTTTATGTATTTTTTAATAAATAAAATAAAATAAAATAAAATAAAATAAAATAAAATGTGACAAGAAAAATCTGCAGTGTTCCCTAAATAAACAATAAGCTCACAGGCGAATGTCCCATTCTTACATGATAGCAAAAACAAAAACAGCAGTTTTGCCACATACCTGTAACTCCAGAACTTATGAGGCTGACACAGGAGGACTGAGAGTTTGAGGCCAGTCTGGGCTATATTGTGACATCATATATCATGAAAAGGGCTGGTGATGTCTCAGTGGTAGAACTTTAGGCTACTATGTATAAGGCCCTGGGTTCTATCCCCAGCACCAAAGGGATCATTCCAGGTACAACAGCCCACCTGCTTTAGTTGTTTGCTCTATGATAAATTTATTTTATAGACAGTGATCTGCACTGTTTGCTTTCTAAAAATCTATCAGTATACCACACTTGTGTACTTTTCTACATTTTGAATAGTCTTAATTGATAGACTCTTTTTTAAATTTTATTTATTTATTTATTTATTTATTTATTTATTCATTTATTCATTTATTTGCAAGGAGAGAGGGGGCATTCATCAGGGCTGCTTACCACTGCAGACGAACTCCAGACACATGCTCCACTTTGTGCATTTGGCCTTATGAGGGTACTGAGGAACCAAACCCAGGCCATCAGGCTTTGCAAGCAAATACTAGCGGTGGAGGTAAAGGCAGGAAGATCAGGAGTTCATCCTCAGCTACATAAGGAATTTGAGGCCAGTCTTTAAACCTGAAGCCTAATGAAGTGCAAAAGACATATTAAAGGTTAAATACTTAGTGTTGAAAAATGCTGAATAGCATTCGTATTCCCCATCTGTGTCTGTATGTATTGGAGTTTCTTACTAAAGGGGATACATGCAGTATATTCAAAATTCAGGGCCTCCCCTTACCTAGATCAAATCCTTGACCACCCTGGTTCTGAGATATAGCAAAAAATAAATAAACAAATTCTGCTTCATGTTCCATTTGTAATTCATTGCCGCATTAGGAAGTGAAATCACACTGTTATATTTTTATGTGTTGAGCAGACCTAGGAGAGCTGTCTGCTTGAATTCTTAGAGAAGTATTTGAACTATTCACCATATTTGCCATCAGCTCCTTTGTTTAGATATGTTTAGATATATGAGCAATACTTTACCAAAACCAGTGCTTTTGCTATCAGCCAGATCTCAGTGTCCGTCTCCTGTATGTGGAAACCACGAGAACATTACTGCTGCTGTTTTAGATTCTGACCAGGTACCAAACCTGACAGACTTTAGCTGTGCCCTGGCTTCAAACTTGTGCAGTGTGACAGAGGACACTGGGACTTACATTCCTCGATTATACTTGGTCTTGTAGAATAATACTTCCAGTCTTCCTTCATTATGCTTGTGCAAAGAAAACTGAATTATGAAGTTACAGTATCCAAACTGTTTTATTACTCTGAGATAGCTTGCTAAGAAGGCAGCTGGGTATTAGAAAAATTTAAAATCTACTTTAAAATGAATTTTTTTTTTTTTTTTTTGAAAAATGTGGGTAATATTTGCAACCTTAAGATTCAACAGGGTTTTTCTTACTGTGTGGATTGCTTCCCATATCCTGTCCCTACCACACCACCACCAAATATAGGAATGATTTTGTGACTAAGCCTGGTGTCACCATAATGTTCTGGGGACAGAATGATAGTCCAGTGACTCATCAGGCACTAGAAAGGAAAAAAATTCAAGAAATGTGACACCATTGGCATTAGAAATATTTCCATACTGTGAAGCTCTTCCTAAAATAAGGACAACTAAATAACTTTATTCACTGACAAAAAGCCACCCATCAAAACAATTGTGACAGGATGAAACAGATTATAATCACTTAAAGAATCATCACAATTACTCATAAAAGCCTTAACATTTGCCAGACATTTTCTTCTTGTCAAAACACATTGTTTCTTCTGGGGTTCAGACCCTTCATTTGCCCAATTACTCTCCATAAATGTTCTTTTTGGGTGGCTGAAACACACAATAGGATTCCAATTCTAAAGACTTCTTCTGTGGGAGAACACTTGAGAAGCAGATGAATGCCTTTCAAAATCAATTGCACTTGAGATTTCTGAGAGGAAGAAACGAGAAGTTACCTGGAGATTTCAGCCCCAACCACGAGCCCAGCATCGGTGGCATCTCACTTTCCCCCTTGTCACATTTTTGCTTACTTCTCTCTCATGCTACCATTTCGCTCCTCCCTCCACAGCTGTCACTTCCTTCCCCTTTCCCTCCCCATTTGCCTTCCTTGCCCCATGCTTCTCTAAGGTCTGACCCTTCCTCACTGCTGAGACAAAAGAAAGGGTTCGTTTTGGCTTAGTTTCTAGGGGAAGTTTCTTGTCCTCATGGCAGGGAAGGTGTGGCTCAAACAGACAGCAGGGGTGTCACATCTTGTCATATTTCCACAGCAAGGAAGTAGAGACAGCTTGAAGCTGGGATATATCACCCTAAGCCCCCCACCCCCAGCAATCCACCTCCCCCAGGAAGGCTCCACCTCCCAAAGGTCTCACAACTCCTAAATTGCTAGTTGGGGACCAAAGATTCACAACACATGAGCCTATGGGGGACATTTCATTCAAACGACCACATGGAACTGATATGATATGGATGTCTATTCTTTCCTACCATATCCCTAAGAAATACTAACCATGTCCAAGATACGATTAACTCCACGTGTCTAACTCCCAGGAAGATCATCTTCCACCCTCAGTTGTGGACACTGGGAAGCTGTCCATGTCTGTAGCATTATTTCCATGAGCCCCTCCTAGTTTGGGCTGCTCTTCAGGGCATTGAACCTCCTCTGACTCCTGCTGGTTGCTTAGCACCTGCCCAACAACACAGCCATAGTAGTTTCTGCCTTTAACAGTAATCATGGCCTAGACTTCTTGTCACCCAAATTGCTCAATTCCCCTGGGGCTCTGGTAAGAGACTGATATGATCTGGATTGGTTAGTATAAGCCAAGACCTCGATGATTTATCAGATAATACTGGCATGTCAGGGCTTGGCAATTTTACTTTTCTGTTCTTATAGTACTGGCATAGGTTGGCTGTTGAATGTCCCCAAAGGTCCTTGTGTTAAAGGCTTGATCTCCAAGGTGGCACTGTTAAAAGGTGGCAGTACCTTTAGAAGGTGGGGCCTATTGGGTGTGCTCGTGAAGAAGACCGTGTGCTTGTGGAAGCCCAGCCCTTTCACCTTTTGCTTCACTTGTCATGTGTCAACTGGCTTTGCTCCATCACCCACTCACCACATAATATACCACCAAAGTTCCAAAGCAACAGGACTCATCAGTCTGAACTGAGACCTCCAAAACCCCAAGCAAGAATCTTTCCTCTTTATCAGTTAATCGTCTCAGGTTATTCATCATTTGACAGAACGTTGACTAACACAAACACTTAACATGAGATCTTTTCCCTTAATAAAAAAATTTTAATTCCCCATAGAACAGATCTCGGGAACTTATTCTTGCTGTATAAATGCTTTAATGGAAACTTAAAACACGTCAAATAATGTCTTTGTTTAGTATCGCCTATGTGTCAGGCACTGTGCCCGATGTTGGACCTCTGCAGGTAGATGGTGTGTTTATGGTACTTATCTTCTGAGCTTTGGGGAGACAGTGTGGTTTGAGACATAGCTCACACTGTAGCCCAGGCTACTCTGTCCTGGAACTCACTCTGTAGCCCAGGTTATTCCCAAACTCCTGGTGATAATTCTACCTCAGCCTCCCAAGTGCTGGTATAACAAGCTTGAGCCACCACTCCCAGCTGGCACGGTGCCTATCTTCATGGACATTATAATGTAGTGACTCTTCAATCTTCAATTGGCCATCTACATACACTTTGAATCCCTTCACATATGGGGGCATCTGTTCTGATGCCATGTGAACTAAAGACAACCTTTGAAAGAAAAGAACTTACTAAGCTTCTTGGACTCTTTTTTTAAAGCAAATATGTCAGGTAGTTATTTTGTCATTTTGCAGAAGAAACCAGCTTTACAAAAGTAAGTCCTCTTTCTGTGGTCCAGGACAAGCAAGTGGCAGTGTGGCATCTGAACACAGCTTTGGATACCAACTGCAGCGCTGTCCACTCCACCACAGGTGCCACCTCGGTCTTGCCACGCCCCGTTGGATAAGCAGTGAGCCGAGCATCAGGAATCACAGGGCAGCTTCGTGTTTCATTAGATGTGCTCACTCATGGTGAGAAGAATCAAGTTTCAGCGTAGGCTGTTAAGGTATTGTTACTGAGGCTAGAGAGATCCCTGCGCAAGCATGATGACCTGAGTTTGTATCTTCAGAACCCGTGGACAGTGAGTTAGTAGTGCACAGCTATATCCAGTCACGCAGAAAGAGACAGGAGGTGGAGACAACCACAGAATCCTGGAAGCTTGTGGGCCAACTAGTGTAGTGAATCCAGCAACGACCACGGGACCCTACCTCAAACAAGATGGAAGATGAGGACTGGCTCCAAAGGTTGGTCTCTGTTCTCCACATGTACACCATGATGGGTGCATGCCCACATACACATATTGATAAAGTAAATATATATGTAATGCAGTAGTCCCATGTTAATGCCATATCACTCTTACTAGAATCATCTATCTAGTATACTCTAGCTTACTTGTATGAATTCATCCTGTTCCTGAGTCCTCTGGTCAAAGGTCACCACAGAACTGGCGTTGGATGACAGTCTGTCTCTTCCTGGCTGGTGTTCTCTAGGCACAGCATGACATTTATTACTCACCTCACCCACCTCTTATGTCAGCGTGTTGACAAGTTACTCAGCCCTCCAGGTTGCCTTCATAATCATTCCTTATATTCAGAAAATTTACAGCTGCTATAGCATGAGAGGTGTTACAGAAAGTTGTAGAAATGATGCAACAATTGGCCCTCGGGGGTTTTTTGTTATAGGCAGGGTCACACTGTGCAATCCAGGCCAGCCAGGAACGGACAATCCTCCTGAGACGTGCCCCACCACTCCTGGCAGCTCCTCTTCATCGCAGGCAAAGACCCCTCAGCTCAGAAGTCCACTTGCTCCAAACCTAAGAGTTTCACACATTTAATACTTAAGTCAATCTAAACAATCAGGAAGGTTGAGTCAGGTTCCAGCCATTTGGAGGCTATCCACAATGCATCCTGCAAGAATGCACCCTGTGTCAGCTGTCAGCAGATGAGTTAAGTGGCAGGCCACGAGGAGCCCAGGCTGCTGCCCTTTGGAGCTCCTGGACTCCTGCCGCACTGCTGAGCAGCTCACTTGAAGCATCCGCCCCTCTCCAACCGCGTCTCTCTGGGAACCGGCTTGCTGCCTCATCCTGACAGCCTGTTTCTGCACCTTACACTCAGGCTTTGAAGAACTTCTGCCTCGTGCAAGCCTGTCAGGCTGGCACCCAAGAAAGCTTGTGTGTGTGTTTTTGTCTTGTCCCTTAGTCCTCCCAAATCCCAGAAACCCATTCCAATGGCCTAATGTCCTCCATTCATTGGGTGATACACAGAGCATGTACATAGTACCCTAAGCAAAGGTATGGACTCCATCTATTTTCATTTATGTGTGGTTTGGAGGGTCAATATTTGGTCACCCAATTGTGTTATGACAGTTGAACGCCTCAGAAAGCTGTTTCTCACTTTACAATTGTGCAGTGTGTGACACTGATGGGAAGTAAATCATAGAGAACTACCGCTCATCTTAACCATCAGCTTTCCACTTCCAAATTTATGCTGCTCAGAATCTGTCAGTAACAGAAAATTAAGGAAATAATAACCACAGGGAAAAAAAAATTTGGAAGGTTTGCCAAAAGAACCCAAGGTTCCACCTCAAAGTCCAGAGTCACAAAGCAAGTGACACATCAAGCAGAATCAACATTCATCAATGCCGACTGGTTTGCTTGTTGCCGTGAAAACATTCCTGACAAAATCAGCTTGATGAAGGGTTTATCTAGGCTGCGGTTTGAAGGTGTGGCTGGTCCATCACAACAGGGAAGTCGTGATGGTGAGAGTGGCTCCACCTGTGGCAGCAAGAGCATGAGGCAGCTGGCCACGCTGCCGCCACAGTCAGAAAGCAGAGAGACAGATGCTGGTGTCCAGCACGATGTCACTTTATCCAGTCATGGAACCCAGCCTATGGGATGGTGCCTCCCACATTCAATGAAAAATTTCTGGAAACTCCCTCAAGACATGCCCAGAGGTTTTCCTCCTAGGCGATTGGAACTCCCATCGAAATGGCAGTGAAGACTCTCCATCACACCATGGTTTCACGCTACAAGTCACACAGTAGGAAAGGTTAACAGGGAAGAAACAGCTCTTCAGTAAGGCAGTCCTACACACAAACGGAAGAAACAAGGAATCCGCATCGGGCAACTGTAACAAAAGCTGCAGACAAGGTTCCGCCATAGATGGAAAACGTGATGGGTGAAGGCTTGAGGGGAAAGCTCTTATTTTGTGTATGTGTGGCTTCAGCGTCTCCTCTCAAGATGACTACACAGAGGTAGGAACTTTAGGGAAACACAGGAGGCAGCCGTGAACAAACAATCAGTAGCATCCATGTGATTCACTGAGGACACCGTAACATTGTCGACCATTGTTGCTGTGGGCATTCTTTCATGTGCACGTGTGTAGTATTGTGGTGTGGCATGGATACATGCACGTACATGGAGGCCAGAGAACATCAGGTGTCCCCTCCATCGCTCATCCACATGTTTTCAAGATATGGAATCTCACTGAGTCAGGAGCTTGGTACTTTCAGGAGTCCCAGCTATTCTCCAGTATCCACTCTCCATGGAACTGGGATTACTGACATGAATGGTGACATCAAGCTGTCTATGTGGGTGCTGGGGTACTGAATGCATGTAGTCTCAGGCCCATGTGCTTGTTCAAGAAACACTTTTTTTTTTTTTTGGAGAGAGACACAGAGAGAGAGGAAGACAGAGATGGGCGCGCCAGCAGCGTCTCAGCTGTTGCGAAAGATATCCAGATGCGTGCTCCCCCTTGTGGTCAAGTGCGCCATTGCGCCCTAGCGTCGCTTTGCATCTGGCTAAATGTGGGACCTGGAGATTGGAACTGCTGGAGATTGGAACCAGCATTCTTAAGCTTAGGAGGCAGGCGCCTTAACTGCTAAGCCATCTCTCCAGCCCTCAAGAAACACTTTTAACTACTGAGCCATCTCTCCTTCCCCGGCTGTTGCTGTTTAAGACAGGGTGTTAAATTTGTCACCCAGGCTGGCCTCTAACCTGAGATTCTCTTGTCTCAGCCTCTGGAGTGATGGCGTTACAGTTGTATGCCATCACACTGAACGTAATTTCTGGGGTATTCTTGCCCTACTTGCACAGCTTCGTTTCGATCATGAAGACATATCAAAATTCAAACAAAAGGACATTGTGCAAAATGCCTGATCCACTTCTGAGTAAGTCTAGTGGGAAGGGACACTACAGGGCTCAGCAGCTGTGACAGACAGGAAGAGAGGAAGGCATTTGAAACTATGTACAATGCAGGGCCCTGGACAGGGTCTTAGAACTAATGGTGGAAAATAGGTGAAATCTGAGAAAAAGTCTGCAGTGTAGTTAATGATACTGTACTGGCATTGTTTACCTATTCCTGACCACTGTCCTGTGGTGGTATAAGATGTTAGCATGAGAAGCTAGGGGGGACATACAGAACCTTTCATTTCATTCTCTCAACTTCACTGTAAGCCTCAAATAGGTCAAAATAAAAAAGTTTAAAATACAAAGTCAAATAAAAATAGAGACTGGCTGGTGAGGCTAACACCAGGAGCCTAGTTTCACAGTTGGGGAAACTGAGTTGAAGGAAATTGCTGACAGGAAGCCTTTTATCCAATTTTTCAAGTCAAAAAACACTGAGAAGTAAAAAAAGCCCTATGTTTTAACCAAAGCAGTCGACCACAAACACATGGTTTTCCACTCCGTTTTGATCTGCCTAGGATGCTGATGATAGCTCTACAGTAACAGCAGGCACGGAATAAAATGCTACATGTGGAAGTATGTAACAATATAACAACAGTATGTGACACATGCACTGTGTTCTACTTTTATGTCCACAGAATGTCAACTGAGAAATGAACCTGGCCCAGAGCAAAGAAATGACATTTGAAGCTAATCAGGACTGTGGTCTAGGAAAAGAAAGGTCCACACAGAGCTAAAAGGTGTTCCAATGTTTCACAAGATGTCGGCTAGATTTATAGCTTTAAACCACAAAGGAGCTAGGACATCCATCACTTGTTAGGAATTTCTGAGGACTGCCAGCAAAAGTAGCGTTGTCCTGCAAGCAACCCTCCAGCTTCACTTGCCCTTTGTCACTTGCTGCTATTTTTGAGGTCAGGTGGCTCGGCAGTGTAGCCTGTTTGCTGTGCTGACACCTCTCAAGTATGGGCCACTTGTTAATTCCATTATTCTTGTTTGCATCACTGAGACCAAATTCCTGTCAGAACAACTTGAAAGGAGGAAGGTCCTTTACTAATCTCATTCTACATAACCAGCATCATCCTGATATCCAAACTGGTTAAGGATGGACACACACACTTCCCTGATACACAGAGGGGTATACACTTGTAATCCCAGCAGTCAGGAGACTTAAGCAGAACAACTGCAAGTTTGAGGTCAGCCTGAGTGACAGCGTGGCATGCCAAGAAAGACAGGATAGGAAACCCTTGTCCCTCGCACTCGCTCATAGGGATCCATGGAATGATTTCCTCTCCATTTTAAACATTTACCAGGCAGTTTTGCAACTCTGACCCATCATGCCTATTCCATACAAACATTTGGAATCTATCCTGGAAATAAGGTTATTTCAAAGCATTCACACAATAATCGTGATTTCCTGTAACACTCTGCTGTTCCTGCTCATATTAAAGATGCCTGCATTTCAATGACTCAAGTCACACCAGGACACATGCGCACGGACACGCAATGCAGTCTAACTTAACAATGAGTATTTCCATGGATATGCTTCAGTTTGATTTATCTCCACCTCAGAATCACTGACATCTTAGGGCCGGAACATTTCCTTGGTGGAGACTCCTATGCACTATGAGTAGCGGCATCTCTGGCCTCAACCAGTTAGATCATTTATAACAACTGGAAATGTGTCTGGCATTGTCTAGTTATCCCCCAGCGCACAAAATTACCCTTCCATGAAAACAGACTGAAGCTGGCTTTCAGTACAACTATCCACTAGCATTCTGATTGTGTCACAAACCCATTTTCTTTCAGTACCATCATACAGGGACAACTGTCAACGCCAAGGCTTCCATCACCTGCTGGTAATAAATGAGATGACCGTGCCTAGTGTATGGGGCTAGGAACTTGATCTGCTGCTATCTTTATTATCTAAATGGTGTGACCCTAGTCAAGCCCTCAAATAACCTATTTAGAGTGAGGATACCTACTAATGGGGACATGTGACATCCTAGCTGATAAATACGTATCACAATTACAAATCAGTTTTCACAATGATAAGTCAGTTGCAAGTGTTCAACTGCAGCCTCATAGATTTTATTTTTCAACACTTTTTTTAAATTTTTTTTTTTTTTTTTGTTTTTTCGAGGTAGGGTTTCACTCTGGTCCAGGCTGATCTGGAATTAACTATGTAGTCTCAGGATGGCCTCGCACAAATTGTTTTTTAAAGGGGTGAGGGCACTAAGTGAAACAATGTTGAGTTCAAACAATAGGAAGGGAGAGCAAAGAGAGAGAGGGAAAGAGAGGAGAGACGTAAAGAAAGGAAGAAGGAAATGGTGAAATAGGAGAAAGCTAGCTTCTTTTAGGCAGTTCCAATTAGAAACCGAGGCCCAAGAGAGACAGATGCCACCTCGCCGTGGCGTGAATGGAACTCTTAGCGGGAATGGAACTCCTGTCTGGTCAAGACTCAGTTACAGAGCTCCCTGCTGCCCACAGTCTAGCAGACCACAGAAGTGTGCTGCCCTCCAAATCTACAAAGCAATCGGGTTTTCCTCTTGCATACCTGAATGTGATGAAGGAGTCCATTTTCAATAGAGTATAAAGGCTTGTCCATGCTGTTTTCCAGTCTCCCTCTCCCTGCATCCTCTCGCTCTGCCCTGTGACCTCTGCTAGATCCATGTCAGCCTGGCTCCCCCCACCTCCCAACTTAGCTGTCATTGTGGGACAGAGATCTTACGCATGGAGACTCAGGCATGACGTTGTGCACAGCTCAACCACCAGAGAAAAAAGACCAAGAAGCCTGTCAGTGCGCCCAAGTAACAAATTTTGGAGTCTATGCTCAGGAAGATTGACACACCTGGAATTGGTTCTAGGCTCAGAGGAGCCCACCCACACCTCAGCAGAGTGTGTATTCAACAGAGAGAGGGAGAGAGAGAGAGAGGTTGATGATTGAGATGGACAGACATTGAGTCCTGTAGGCAAGGCGAGCTGAGATACTGTAATTGGGCCAGTCCCTGCCTGGCAACCTCAAAAAACTATCTAACCCAGCCCCTTACAGGTTTATAGTATCAAGGGGATGCATTCCATCGTGATGGGGAGGAAGGCACGGCAACAGGAACAGGAGGCAGACAGTTACATTACATCCAAAGCCAGGAAGCAGAGGATGACCAGGAAGTAAGGCCAGACTATAAAACTGAAGGTTTGGAACTGTTAAAGTGCTTGCAAAGTCTAAGGGCCCACGTTTGACTCTCCAGATCCCACATACGCTAGATGCACAAAGGTGAGGCAAAACCAAGGTCGTACATGCCCACTAGGTGGCGCAAGCATCTGGAGTTCAACTGCAGTGGCTGAGGCCCTGGTGCTCCAATCCTAAGAAAAAAAAAACTGAAGGCCTGCTGACCCCAATGACTCATTTCCTTCAGCAAGGTTCTACCTCCTAAAGGTTCCATAACCTTCCCAAATAGCACACCAGTTGGTTTCCAAGTGTTGAACCACAAGGAACATTTTATATTCAAACCACACCAGATCCCCAGCATCCACATAAAAAGCCAGGCATGGCTGCACATGCCTGTGACCCCAGTGCTGAGGGAGGCCGAGATAAGGATCACTGGGGCTCCTTGGTGAGCCAATCTGACAAACAGTTCCAAGTGCAGTGGGAGGCTGTCTCAGGAAGTAAAGCCCAACATCTTCCTGAGGCTTCTGTATACACAGGGTATGTCATCTGCACACAATGTGCACATACCACACACACACCACAAAACTATTCACTGTATATCCCATTAAACATACATGCATTATATAAGCTGGGCATGGTGGCACATGCCTTTAATCCCAGCACTCAGGAGGTGGAGGTAGGAGGATCGCCATGAGTTCAAGGCCACCCTGATACTACATAGTGAATTCCAGGTCAGCCTCGGCTATAATGAGAACCTATCTCACACACACACACACACACACACACACACACACATATATATATGAGAAAGAGAGAGAGGGGGGAGGAGAGGAGAGAGAGGGAGAGAATATATATAATACAAATATATAATGTACATTATAAATATTGGGGCTAGGGAGATGGGCCAGTAGTTAAAGATGCTTGCTTGCAAAGCCTGATAGCCAGGGTTTAATGCCCTAGTACCCACATAAAGCCAAGTGCACAAACTGGTGCATGCATCTGAAGTTTGTTTACAATGGCAGGAGGACCTGGAATGCCTATACTCTCTCAAATAAATAAAAATGTTTTAAAGTAATACACATATATATACACACGTACATGCATGTGCATGTATACACACACACACATTTGCTGGAACATTACTTAAAATGCTCATGAAAACAATGTTCCTCACTGTATGCGTGAAAAGTTGAAAAGAAAATGTTGTATCTAATGATATTCAGTGCAGAAACATTCTACTTTACATCCTACAGCTGCAAGTTTGGAGCAGTCTATTCTGGATATCAAAACAGGTTATTTCAAGTAAATTCCTGTGAAAAATCTTAGTATGGGTGCAAGAGAGAAGATGGACAAGTCACTCTTCTTTCCAGTTCTCAGGCATGTCCCCTTTACACTTTCTGACCTGTCCCCAAAACCGTGACAGTCATTCCAGTCTTTTTATGATAAATGAAACAAGATGGAGATGTTATCAACACATAATATATGTCTCATTTTTTAAATCTATCCTATTTTTTCTTTCTATTACACACACAGACATACCCATCCCTACTTCTAAGGTCTTGGTTAACTTATGCCTGGAGACCATGGCTTGGGAATGACGTAAGGATATTACTAAAGGAGAATTTTTTTTTTTTTTTTGGGGAGAGAGACAGAGAGAGAGGGAAAGGAAGACAGAAAATGGACGCGCCAGCAGTCTCTCAGCTGCTGAGAACGAAATCCAGATGAGTGCACCCCCTTGTGGTCAAGTGTGGCATTGCGCCCTTGCGTCACTTTGCATCTGGCTAAACGTGGGACCTGGAGATTGGAACCAGTGTTCTTAGGCTTAGGAGGCAGGTGCCTTAACCACTAAGCCATCTCTCCAGCCCAGGAGAATTTTTTAAAACCACTACCAAAATATTTGAATCCCTTTACAAATTGATAATTTGAACAAACAAAAAGCTTATGAAGTGGGCTGTCTAGATAGCACACCAGAAAAGTGTTTACTTTGCAAAGATGAGGACCTCAATTTGAACCTTAGCACCCATATAAAAATGCCAAGCTTGCTGGGTGTGGTGGCTCATACCTTTAATGCCAGAGGCAGAGAGAAGGTAGGAGGATCATTGTGAGTTTGAGGCCAGCTTGATACTACAGAATGAATGCCAGGTCAGCCTAGGCTAGAGTTGAGATGCTACCTCAAAAAAAAAAAAAAAAAAAAAAAAAAAAAAAAAAAAAAAAAAAAATTTCAGGCTATGAGAGGTGGTCCACACCTATAATTCCAGCATTCAAGAGGCTGACGAATGAGGATCACCATGAGTTTGAGACTAGTCTGGGCTATTTAAAAAACAAACAAAAACAAAACAAAACAAACAAAAAAAACCACTCATGGTAACACATGCCTACAATCCCAGCACTGAGCCAACAGGTGGGTCGCTGAGGCTTACTGGTCAACTATTCTAATCTACCTGGTGAGCTCCAAGCCAATGAGAACGTGCCTAAAAAAAAAAAAAAAAAAAAAAAAAAAAAAAAGGTGGATTGCTGTGATAGTTTGGATGGCTGTCCCTCAATAGATTCAGGGTTTATTAAAGCTTGTAACTTAGTTCTCCAGTCACCAGGCTGGAGGAAGTACCACTGTGGGCAGATCCTATGGTCCAGTTCTAAGGTGTTATTGGGGGCAGATCTGATTTCCAGCCACGGAGTGCTGCCTGGTGTTCCCAGAGCGTGCGTGCTTGCTTATGGTGCTGGTGGTGGTATTTCTCTGCGTGGACCTGTGAAAGGGGGCCAGCTTCTTCCGCCATTATGGAACTTCCCCTGGATCTTAAGCTTCTATAAATCCTGTTCCTCCTATATAAACTATGCCTAGTTTGAAAGTTCATTGCAACAATGTGAGGCTTACTGCGACAACCCCCTTCCCAAAGAACAGCCAAGATTGACCTCTGGATCCATATGCACACACAAGCACCTGCATAAACATGCTCACTGTGTACACTGAACATGCACACACACACAAAACAAAGTTATGAAGTGATAGATGTGCAAAAGGATCCGAAATTCACCTCTAACAAAGTTATTTACACAAAAGAAAAATGAGTCCATTTTATTTCAAATATTATAGAATACAATTTATATTATGCTTACTTGAACTTGGCCTGTCCTGGAGTTTTACACATGATGAAATTGCTCTGCCAGAGATTCTCACATCCATACTAGTTTCTGTTCAAATGTAACCTTTTTCACTTAAAAAATGTAATTAGTCTTTTTAATTTTTCACTCGTTTATTTTTATTATAACTGATTTCAATCACTTTGGGCCCAGCATGTCCTTTGGCTTTACCCACTCATCAAACTGTTCTGCTGTGAGGTAGCCCAGTTCAACGGCCGTTTCCTTTAGGGTGGAGCCTTTCTTGTGAGCGGTCTTGGCGATTTTTGCTGCCTTGTCATACCCTAAAGAGAAAACAGACCACACAAAAGTTAGCAGTAAAGAGTAATAATTATTGTTGACTTCAATCTATATTATGGGTCCCTTATATCAATAAATGTTTTATATTCAGAACACAACCTTTGCTTTACTTATGGAATTCAGATGTAGACGTTCCTTACCTTCTATAAGATTCTTTCCTAAGTTGAAGTTGCCCACTAATTCAGACACTTTCACACAGAGAATATCAGTACCAAGATATAAAAAATACATCTGGGTCATGTTTCCTAACAGTGCTTACTCAGCTACAGTTATCTTTCTGAGGAAGTATTAAGAACCTAGATGGTCCAGCCTATCTGCTTCTGGAGGACAGGTGAGACGTCCTCGCAGAGAGGCAGGAGTGGCCAAGCTGCGGAGAGGCAGGCCACAGAGCAGTTGCCATTCCCTGGTCTCTACTTAAGACGTCATGATAAAGGAAACTGGGAGTTCTAGCCAAAATATACACTTGAGCAGGTAACCCAGGCATGATGGTGCATATGTGGTACCCCAGTACTCAGTAGGCTGAGGCAGGAGGATGGTGAGCTCCAAGCCAGCCTGGGCTACATGGTGAGCCCCCGTCTCAAAAATGCCAAAACAAAAATAGTTTCAGGTAGACAGTTTACTTCAGAGTTATTTGCTTTTTAAGTATCTGGGCAAGCTGAACAGTTCTGCAAGTTGTCTTGATGTGACCCAATAAAAAAGGAAAGTCAGAAGTCAAGAATGACAACGAGATCAAGGAGGGCAGAGAAGAACAAAACATGTACGCCCAGAGGGAAGAAGCCTGTTGAGAGAGCAGCCATGAGCTAAACAAGGCACTACGTGTCACTATGCAACAAGTGACCATCATAAATTAAAGTACGAGCCCAGTCAAGGTCACTATTGAGTCTGCCAGTGCTCAGCATGCTGCAAGCACATCAAGCAACCAAAGCAGCTTTTAGAGAGAATTCTCACAGGTAGCTCGTGGGGGTGACCTATCTTCTGCACTTTTAGGTGAAAAATTACTGAAATGAAAATATTCATGTTCCCACTCTTCAGTCCTAAACTTCCACCAGGTAACAGTAACAACCAGACTGCTGCCCCAGTAGAAGATCTGCAGGCTTAGTCAGCTAGCAAGATGGTTGTTGGCCACCTCATGAAGCAGACTCCCAGAGGCATTCCCTCTGAAGAAACACCACTCCACATGATATTGACTCCAGGAAAGATTCATCAGTCATTCTGCCTTGGAGGACACCTCTAACTTAAAAGTTCTGGCCAGGCTACAGAGATGGCTCAGAGTTAAAGGCCCTTGCTTGCAAAGGCTGAGGGCCTGAATTCTATTTCCCACTGTCCACATAGCCAGATGCACAAAGTGATGCATGCATCTGGAGTTCGTTTGTGGTGCCAAGTGGCCCTGGTATCCATTCATTTATTCTGTCTCTTTCCTTGCATACAAACAAAAAAACATTTTAGGGTTGGAGAAATGGCTGAGTGGTTAAGGTGCTTGCCTGAGAAACCTAAGGACCCAGGTTTTCCCCAGGACCCACATAAGCCAGATGCACAAGGTGGCACATGCATTTGGAATTTGTTTGCAGTGGCTAGAGGCCCCAGAGCACCCATTTTCTCTCTCTTCACCTCTCACTTGCAAATAAATGAATTATTATTAAAAATTTTTTAAAATATATATATATTTAAAGTTTTGGCAACATGTAATGATTGATGAAGTATTTCTCAATGAGTCTCTGGGTCTGTTTTGTATCTTTCCAGCTGAACGCTGGGGTGCAACGCTTCAAATGGATCAAGACATCATGACCAATCTTAATACTTCACCAGAAAACAGAGACTACACTGAGCACAGAGCTACCTAAAGCTGTCAAATGAGCTCCAACATTGTAAAACAATACAAACAAACATTTAAAAAAAAAAAAAAAAAATACAAAATTTGCCCTGGGAATACCACAGAATGTTTTAATGCAATGACCATAGCATGCCAAATGATGGCATCATAACTTATTCTCCAACAGAAAACTAGACTTCTGCTCAACACAACCCAACAAATGCCTCAAAACCCACAACAGTCAAAACGGCCTCCTTAATGGGGACCACTCTAGTCAGCCCACAGTCTAAGCCTCCATGCTTGACTCTATGGAAGAAAACTGTGACCGTTCTGGAAAAGGCTTGGAACATGAAAGCACAGTTTTAAACAAAATAGGAATGTTTTCCTTCCTTTCCCTATAAACAAAAAGGATACGTTGCATTTTCTCTTTTAATTGGTACTATTCCATGGCTGAGATCGATTTAAAAAAAATTCAAAGGTCTATATAGCATCTAGAGAAAGTAGACTAATGGATAATCAGGCAGTGCCACCTAGTGACACCACCAACTGAGAGTTTACAGCAACCTTCCCCTAGGGTTGGCACACAGAATTTAACATATGACTCCATTAACTTTCAATAAGTCTCAAATACTACATTTCACAAAATATGATAGTAGATCACCTCATTGAAGGAACTACAATACCATAAATGTCACAAACGCATATAGTATCTTATAACACAATTGCAAACATTCTAAAGATTTTACTGAAACAGTGCCCAAAAGAATTCTGCTGTTCACAACCACTGGCTAAGTATTTCTTCAAATGGTTTTACTTTTTAAAATTTTGCAATTAAAATGACATTATTGGGTTTGAGAAATGGCTCAGTGGCTCAGGCACTTGCTTGCAAAGCCTAACAACCCAAGTTCAATTCCCCAGTACCCATGTAAAGCAGATGCACAAAGTGGTACATGCATCTGGAACTTATTTGCAGTGGCTACTAGACACACTGGCGTACCCATTCTCTCTCTGCAAATAAATAAATACATTACCTATATGAGGATTAAGAGCGGTCACCAACATTAGAGACTCGTTCATTAGCTTGTTGATTCTCTCTGTGTTGGCCTGGATCCCCACCACACAGTTTTCTGTGAAGGAGACTGAAGCATCCCCCAGCAGCCTGGCTGAGTGCAACACGTTTTTAATCTTTCAGGGAGAGAAAAAGGACAATCACTGCTTAGCCTACATTTGTTTTGTCTCATGACATATATTACTTACTACAGCAAAGGAAATGTGTAATTCAATAAATATAACACTCCTTCAGCCTATATGGTACTACCACCAAGAAACAAGTGAGAACGACATAAACTGAGGACACAGAAAATTGGAAACTGAAAATGATGGAAAGGATAAATACAAATACCTAAGATGGCACACGGGAAAAACGTAAAGCAAAGACAGAAAAATATGCAAAGAACTAAGATAGCCGTGTATGTGACACAGACATGGAAACATCAGTGACCATAGCAAAAAAGGAATTAATTCCAGCTGTAGGAGTGGGTGCAGTCCTGCATGATACACAGGAACTGAGCAGCCAAAGGACCTTCCATGCAGGAGGAAGAAGAACAAGTGCACAGGCTAAATATTTCAAGGTCACTTTAAAATAATATCACACTGTTTAAAGGCAGAATGAAATTGGTTGCAATGTATGAACATTTGTCTCTTTTGGGTAACATTCCTATAAGTGCCAGTTAATATCTTTAGTTTAAAACCTACACTTCCATCAATAGACTGCAATGGAGGTAGTAGACCAGGCATGTCCAGCGTGCAAGCCGCATGCATCCCAGCATAGCTGTGGGTGCAGCCTAGCACATTTATGGATGACAATGCCACGTTACAATATCAAAAGGTTGGATACCCCTGCATTAGACTTAAAAGTTTATTCGATCTTAATGACTTTATTGTAAGGCAAATGCTTATTATCTTGATATTCTATTTTTTAAGTAAACACCCCCCCACTGTTTCCTCCATGTGCCCTCTCAGGCTTAACTTCATTAGTTTTATCTATTTCACATGCCATGGAAACTAACTGTTCTTTTTAATAAAATGGTGTTTCCTTTCCTCCACAAAATCTAACAATAGTGTTTGCCTGCAAAGCCAAACGACCCAGGTTTGATTCCCCAGGACCCATGTTAGCCAGATACACAAGGGGGCGCATGCGTCTGGAGTTCGTTTGCAGGGGCTGGAGGCCCTGGCCCGCCCATTCTCCCCCCCCTCCCTCTTTCTCTGTCAAACAAATAAATAAATAATAAATTTAAAAAAAAATCTAACAATAAGTGGTTATTATGCACTTAGATGTGGTAGGCAGATGGTGCTTGAGTATGGCTTGGAAGTTGACAGACCAGAATTCTGCATTGGCCTGTCTTGTTTACCAAGAGAACACACATTCCATGATGGCAAAACAAAACAACAACAACAAATCTTGACTCGGGCTGGAGAGATGGTTTAGCGGTTAAGGTGCATGCCTGCAAAGCCTAAGGACCCACGTTCGATTCTCCAGGTCCCACATAGGCCAGATGCACATGGCAGCACATGCATCTGGAGCTTGTGTGCAGTGAGCAGAGGCCCTGGCGTGCCCATTCTATTTCGTCTCTCTCTAATAAATAAATAAAAATAAATCTTAAAAAAAATCTTTCTTATTCATTGTTTTATCATGAGTACCTAATAATACAATGTATGATACAAAAGAACTCAATACATATTGGGTGATTCACTGAATGAATACTCTAATATTTGTCATTTGCACATTACAGCAAATTAAAGTTGGAGGACTTCATATCATATAGCAATAATAAGCCTTCAATAGCCTTTAGCTGTAACATTCTACACAAATGAAGGAGTAAACATGACACAGCTTTGTCATCTGAAGTTTGGGAAACGGCATGAAAGATACCAGTTTGTTACATCTTGGGAATAATGAAGGCAAAACCTTATTTTCAAGACAAATGGAAAAAGGAAAAGGCAAAAGACAATGAAACAGACCCTTGAGGGGACATGACGTAGGGAAGACACCTACGATGAAACCGTTTTAAGGAAAGACAGTAAAAATACATATAAAAACACAGATGACCACTGGACTGAGGTCACTGATGATGAACTACGCAAGCGCATGAGGAGGCTGAGGCTAGATTGCATTGAGCACATCACAAAGGAAAGTGTGGGTGGGTTCACATATTTTAAGAGCCAATCAGAAGGAAGAAGAAAGAACAGCAGCATAATGGGGAGACACACTCTGAGGGAGACCCTGAGGGGTGCTCACGTTTTATACTGAGGGGACTTGAACTTCTCCCTACATACTGGCAACCCCAGTGGTAAGCAAGAAAGAAGAAATCTGTATCCTACTTCCAGAATTTTTCTTCCTACTTAAAAGCAAACCATCACACCACATGAGCTAAGTATCACTGAGCTCCTAATATTGAAGGTTGTTCCTCTAACACTAGTTAGAGTGTAACTTCTAGTAGCTACTTAGGTCTAACAACTCAGTGTGGAAGCTCCAGAAACCTTTATGAAAGACAAGAGCAGTGTCAATTGGTCTGTAATCAAAGAAAAAACTAGTAAGAACCAAATTCAAAGCTTACCATCATCGGTTTGAAAACATTCAACTCAAAATGTCCATTGCTGCCTCCAACAGTAACAGCAACATGATTCCCCATGACTTGGGCTGCCACCATGGTTATCGCTTCACACTGAGTAGGGTTCACCTTGCCTGTGGAAAAACCACAGTGGCAGAATCAGATACGCCCATAGTTGCACTCATCAGGAAAGACAGTTTGGTATCAAGTAAGCAAGCAAGGAAAGACAGACATACAATGAACCCTGGCTGTTAAAATGATACAAACTGAACCAAGATCCAGATGTGGCAGCACAGGCTGAAATCCCAGCTAGTTGGGAGACAAGTTCAAGGTCTGTCTGGGGCTACAGAGTGAGGTCAAGGCCACCCTGGGTAACTCATGAGACCTGTCTCAAAATAAGAAATGAAAGTGTGCTGGAGATATAACTCAATGCTAGAGTGCTTGCCTGGCATGAACAAGGCTCTTGGTTCAATCCCCAGCATAAGCAAAAACAGAAAAGAACCAAAGAAAGGGGGTGAATACCACAAATGCAATTACTCAATGAATGCTGGTGAGAAGCCACCCCTATGCTGGATGTGTATAGTTATCTACCTCCATGGCTTCCACTTATTTTCTATTTAGGTGACAGGGCACATGTGACCAGAAAGTCGGGGTCCCACCCGCCTAGAGTCTGGCAGCCAGGAAAAGAGGTGGCCACTTTAATATGGGCCCACAGAGCACTGAGTGCTGCTACAGGAGCCCATGTAAGAGACATCTCACCAACACTTGGGGAAAATTTCTAAGCTGGAACTCTCCTATTCATCATCACCTGAGTTCCCAGTGTTCCACCTTCCAGTAACACTCCTTTGATAAACCTACATGTGACCAAACGTGGCAGATTCCTCTGACCAGCGTCAGGAATACACTGGGAAGATCCAACGTGGTGGGACTACAGGTATGCACCACCAAGTCTGCCTCCACCTCTCTAAGGTAATGATTTTGGATTTGTAATCAGCTAAATCTATATGTCATGTGTCAGGATGAAGTATTTTAAATTAAAACCTCTTGTCTACAATTACACATTAAAAGTCTAGTGAGGCCTTACTTTCTCACTATTACAAGTAATTTTGTCAGTTTTAATCCACCAAAAACTGACCTGCAAAGGAGCCTGTGAATCCTGACTCTGTTACCTGATACAGCACTACCTCAACCTTATCTGCTGATAGGATCCGGATATGTCTTCTTCACCCTCAGCCACCAGTGACACACTACATGTTTATATATTTACGTTGTGACAAAGACATTTCTCTAAACTAAAGTCAACTTATTACTCCTTACATGTTGCTATTCTTTTCACCCAACTCCATTCACCTCCCAGCACTGCCCACACTTCTACCCTGAAACTAATCTTTATCCTTAAGCACACTGATCAACCTGCTGAGATCCGGACTCCAGTGTCTGTCACTTACTGAGTACCTGAAGACAAAACATGAAATGAGAAGTCTGGTTTCATTTCTCTTTACCCTACCCAGGCTGACCACTTTAGCACAATTCCAGGATTCTCTTGGCTTTGGACTCAGAAGGACAGACTATTACAAATGTTCCATTGTGGAAATCAAAGCCCATGCTAACTCAGATTCTTTCCTCTTAATCTGTTAAGTGATGATCCTAGAAGTCCTGATCCAAGATGGTCCACACGTGTGCCTCCCATGTCCCCAGTCAGCTTGGGATCACAATAAGTAACAAGACACAGTCTGTGCTTGAGAATGCCTGGGCTCTAGTCAAATTTCAGCTCTGGCACATAGGAGCTCTGTGGTTACCTGGCATGATACTGCTTCCTGGTTCATTTTCAGGCAAGATTAGTTCTCCCAGGCCTGACCGCGGGCCTGAGCCCAGGAAGCGGATGTCGTTCGCGATCTTCATCAGACTGCAGGCAGTGGTGTTCATGGCTCCACTGAGCTCCACCAGGGCATCATGAGCAGCCAGGGCTTCAAACTTGTTGGGAGCAGTGACAAAGGGCAAGCCTAGAGAAACAGAGATTGCCTCAGTGTGGGAACAGGTCAAATTGAACATGCATGTCCACTTTGGTAAGTTAAAAAGAAAATTCTGGTCTATGTAAATCAAAAATAGAAGAGGGCTGGGTATGTAATTCAGAGGCAGAGCACTTGCCTAGTACATGCAAGGCTCTGAGTTTGATTGCTAGTACTACAAAAATCTATAAATAAAACAATATGAAGTTTTACTTCAGAAAAACAATGCTCATTTTAATGTTGACATTTCTTAGACATTACCCTGTTCTAAGCACATGTATATGATGCCTGATTACTCTTGAGGAAAGACAGAAACTGTGAGTGAAATTCTTTCTGGTTTTGTCCACACTGGCATCTTACTCCAGTCTTTGTCCATTCGAGGTGTTTAATTCTCTCCTCTGACCTAAGGCCACAAAATCTAGAGAGAAAAGGGTGTAAAAATGATCTACATGGACTCAAAGTCAATCTCTCCTATGTAGAGTAACTGAAAAATCTGTATATTCTAAACCCTAGGAATACAGCTTTTGATTATTAAAATGTGATTTTAAAGAACCAGCAAGAAAGCTATAGTATGTGTTGTACAAATAACTCTACCCTGCTGGTAACAGCTGCTGTTAACTGCAGGAGTGGGGACATGACAAGCTAGCTCTACAAGCCACAATAACAGATTATAACACTGTACTCAAGGAAAGATGATTTAAAAATTAATAAAACAAAGAAATACCATAGCATGATATAGAAAAAGTTAGTCTACAACACTATCACCCAGTGACTTTCTCATTAGTAAAGTGTTTCTGCCTTTGAAAACTATACTTCAAAACAGCTTTGAAGGAAAATAACTGAATACCACCAGATAGGAGACAAAGCCAAAATGTAAAGGTATTTCAACAACTTTCTGTATGAACTCCTATGTGGAAAACCTTTAAAAAGTAACAGGACTAAGTTCAAAAATTTGAAATATACATATGACATGTTTGATGGGAAAAAGTATCCTTAAAATTCAGAATTCAAGGCAGAGACAGCTACAAAGCATGCAAGCCTGCAGAGAGAAGGAGAAATCATTCTAAGGTCACTAACCGGTGAGCGCAGCCACTTTAGCAGCGACCTTCTCTGCAAAGCCGATTCTGGTGTTTAACCCAGTCCCAACAGCAGTGCCCCCGGCAGCGAGCTCATAGATTCTGGGCATGGCAGCTTTTATTCTTGCCATTGCATACTGCACTTGTTGGACATAACCACTGAATTCCTGGAAACAGAAAGCTACAGTGTATTTCCCAGTGGCTAACAAGTTTCTCTAGTGACATTAAGTAGAAGTTCATAAAAATGCATTTTAGAGTACCAAACTACACAACTGATCTTTATATACTGTCAACTCATATGATCAAGTGGAGAGTAAAGGTTTACAAACCTGAATGGGTAGGACAATTTAACTAAGAACATGCAGTTGGTTTAGAATTGGTTTGTTAAAAGGAAACCAAGAAAAACAACAACTCAAGAAATGGGCTTTAGACCAGAACACTCGCACTGTATTAAACTAGTTGTGTATGTGCAACCTACTCAATAAACCCATCCCCTCGCCACTTGCTGGGTCTATCACAGGTAACATTCAGAAAGAACACATACAGAATATTCTCTAAGGAAGAAACACAAACAAATATTCCTCCACAAAATAAAGCTAAGAGGCAAGACCAGGATCCCTGCTGAGAGCTGAGAAGCTAAAGGGCTCATGTCATGCATGAGCAGCAGCAATGAGGCAGGACCACAGCTTCAGTGTGTGTGTGTGTGTGCACTCTGCTGCCAATGTCACAGTGGCTCCCACATAATCACACTCCAAGGCAACCATATAACTACCAGGTTTTGATGATAGAAAGGACAGGAACAAAAAAACCTTCGCCTTTTATAACGGGCCCTGACTAAGCCAAGAAGTGTGGTTATACTAAATCTTTTCTTTCTGCCTGAAACACTGAAAAATTATGAATATTTTTGATTTGTATTGGATTTCATATTAGTTTTAAAAATATTAGAAAATATTTAAAGGTAGAGCTGATCCACCTGAAATGACATCACACACCAGCTGCATTCACTTAAGGAATATATTTTAACTGCAGAAAAATGTGAAAAAGGGCAATTCTAATATAAGCTAGTACACACACTCCTGATAAAGTGAAACAAAAAGGTACAATGGTGACTCATATGGGAAGCTAAGTCATGGTTTAGAAGAACGTTAGCATAGCGGTTTTCAACATGTGACGCACCAAATAAATAAAAAATAGAACTCAGGAGTAAGAGCAGACTGCAATATGTGCACTGCTCCTCCTGAGAAACTGCACACTATTCAGAGCCAAGGATGCCAAGAAATAAGACAGCCTGTGAAGGCAGCTTAACCCAGAGAGCTCAACTGAGTCCCACCATTTATATCCCAACAAAGGTTTAAACAGTTTCCATTCCTTCCACACTAAAATTACACTACACAGTCAATTTTTCTTTAGTGTTTACATCATCTATGCAAAGCCACAACAGAAAACAATCCAAGTCAGCAGCAGCCCAATCTGCACTCTCACCTCAGTTCCTATGAAAATACTGACTATGGCCACACCACCCTGAATGTACCCATCACGTCTATGAAACCATCACTTGATATTTGGTATACATAGCAATATCCTGATACATAAACAATCTATATGCTACCTCCAAAACTGGAGTGTGAGCCAAGACAAAAACTGTTGCAGGCCGGGCATGGTGGCAGACACCTTTAATCCCAGGGCTTGGAAGGCAGAGGTAGGAGGGTTGCCATGAGTTCAAGACCACCCTGAGACTACATAGTGAATTCCAGGTCAGCTGGAGAGAGACCCTACCTCAAGAAACCAAACCAAAACAAAACAAAACAAAAAAAAAAAACCACAAACTGTTACAAGAATTTCTGTATGCTTCTTTGCAATGTATATTATTATATATTCCTTAAGTTACTCCTAAAGAAACATACAAATAGGTGCTGGTATCTTGAAGAAAATATTGTCTTCACATGTGGTTGAAATAACTTCCAAGGGTAAGATCACCCTTATTTAATCACTTATATAAAATAATCTCTGAATCTGCAGGAAGAGATACAAATGAAGAAATTTTGACAATGGCTTTGATGAAGAGGATGGTCCTGATAAAAGCTCACAGGTACTTGCTAAGTACTAGCCTGGTTCTAAACTCTCTACATGAATTGGTCTCTTAGAATCTCATAGCCATTCTATGAAATACACTTTCCTGACTTTACAACTAAGACACAGAAAAGCTAAATAATTTTCCTGAAGTCATACAACGTGCATACAGCAAAGCAAGGACTTGACCCCAAGCAAGTGGACACCATTAAAAATCACTGACTATTTCATTGGGAATCGTGGCACACGCTTTTAATGCCAGCACTATGGTGGCAGAGGTAGGAGGACTGCAGTGAGTTTAAGGCCATCCTGAGACTACATAGTGAATTCCAGGTCTGGGTTCATTCAGGGTGGTATGACCATCAAGTGGTGGTTTCATAGATGTGATGGGTGCATTCAGGGTGTGGTGGCCATAGTCAGTATTTTCATAGAAACTGAGGTGAGAGTGCAGATTGGGCTGCTGCTGACTTGGATTGATTCCCTGTTGTGGCTTTGCACAGATGATGTAAACACTAAGATTATGAAGCAAAAAAAAAAAAAAAAAAAAAAGAAAAAGAAAAAAAGAAAAAGAAATACTGACTGTTCAATAGAGAAACTCGGTCTTTAAAAGAATGCAGTATTTACTGATCATTAGTATCAAGGCCTAAATTGAATAAAATTAATCAGATACTTGTACCTGCCCAAGAGTAAGCGGAACAGCATCCTGAGTGTGAGTACGCCCAATTTTGATGACCTGCGCAAACTCTTTGGACTTTGCGCTCAGAGCATCATGTAGCTTCTGTAGTCCTGGCAGCAGAACTTCATGTACTTCCATTGCAGCAGCAATGTGCATTGCTGTGGGGAAAGTATCATTGGAGCTCTGTTGAAAAGTTTTCAAAAGAAACATAAAAGGTTAAATCAGAGGTAAAAACAACTTGATTATCTCAAAACTTCACTAAATACTAAAACTCAAGTCTATAAAGGCCACAATTACATTATGCATGACAAATTATAACTCACTTGTCAAATGAAAAGTAACTTTGGGGCTGAAGAGATAGCTTAGCAGTTAAGGCACTTGCCTGCAAAGTCAAAGCACACAGGTTCAATATATTTTTTTAATTAACCTTGGGCTGGAGAGATGGCTTAGCGGTTAAGGCACTTGGCCTGTGAAGCCTAAGGATCCAAATATGACTCCCCAGAACCCACATAAGCCAGATGCACATGGTGGTGTATGTGTCTGGAGTTTGTTTGCAGTGGCTATAGGCCCTAGCATTCCCATTCTCTTTCTCTCAACTAAATAAATAAACAAATAAATAAAGTAACCTGGTTTCCTATATGGTACATATTCAGGATGTTATCATATGCAAAGTATTCCAAACGCAGTAAATATTATAACCAAGTATACTAAATACATCATTCCAAATATTCCCTAATAAATGTCAGAAAAACATTGTATAGTTAACTGCATTTGAAGGTAGTAATACATATCTTACAATGTAGCCAATCTCTCATAAAGCATTTATTCATTAACCTTGAGGAAAATTCTAGGAGGCAGGGGATCCCTTTAGCAATAGCAAAGCCATAATAAAGGAATAATGTAACAAAGCCTTACTAAAACAGTAACAAGGGAAAATAGAAAACTGTTACTACAATACCAGGGCAGCCGACTGAGTACAATGTTAGCCTAGCATGCTAAGGCCTTGGGCTACTACACTGCAAACAATACCACAAAGCAAAATAAGATACCAAAATCCTGTAGCAGTAAATACCATAAACAGAATCCACAGATGAATGCTAAAATTAGATGAATTCATGTTGCTCTTAAGGAAAAAAAAAAAGGTATGGCCATATTCTCAAAGTACCTCTGTTAATTTCTGAGGTGATTCTAACACATACTCAATTAGAGTTAGCACCATAATGGAGACAAGACTTAGGCATAGGCATAACATGGAAGAGAACAGTAACTTAATGGTGGCAACACCAGACAAGCAACATCAGTGCCAAGGCGGCCATAACACCTTTCAGAAGTGCCACCTTAAAAAGCATAGCCTCAGTCTAACCAACATTATTGAGGAAATTTTACAAAACACCTAACCACGACTTTCAAATGTATCAAGGTTCCCTAAGATGGTCTAAATACTCGACCCCCAAACTCATATGCTGAAACCCCAGTATTAGGAGCTGGGACCCGTGCAAGGTGATTAAGCCAGAGGACTGGAGCCCTCAGAGAATGGGAGAAGAGACCCTTGCCCCTCCACTAGGTAAAGAAACACAGGACAGATGACTTGGGAGACAAAGTCCTCATCTGACACCAAATGTGGTCAGTGCATAGCACTTTGTTAGATAAGCCTCAGGGGACACAGATAACAAGTTGTCACAGATCAGAAATACTAAAAAGTAACCAAAGCCCGAGCTATACTCTGGCAGAAAAGGGGCGTCAGTATTAGCAGAGAACAGGAAATGCTTTAAAAAAAAAAAAAAAAAAAAAAAAAGCCTGTTGTTCATTTATGAGGACTGCACCCATGGTAATTTCTTGGTTTGGCAAATAAACTGTGGTTATGTAAGACGTTAACATTAAGGAAAGTTGGTAAAAGGAATAAAAGAAGTATGAACTATTTCTGCATATAAAATTAAAATTATTCCAAACTGAAGAACATTTTTATATACATGAAACAATATATTAAATCCAGAGGTCCCAAAAGATGCTCAAGAGAAATAAGAAGCTTACGATTCTCCTCCAGTGAAGATCATAAGCTCTTCTTGTCAATAACACATGCTGCTTTACAAGAAAAATCAGCTATGCTTTGCAATTTGTAATGAAACGAGAGCATGCACGCACCTGGCTTTTATTAACATGATCATTGGGATGCACAGGTTTCTTGCTGCCAAGTTCACCTCCCAGCATTTCAATTGCTCTATTGCTGATAACTTCATTAACATTCATATTTGTCTGGGTTCCTGATCCAGTTTGCCATACCACAAGAGGAAAATGATCATTTAATTTACCTTCAGTTACCTGCAAAAGTAAAACTTTTAAAAATCAGTATTTCTAATACTAGGGTTTGGGAAGATGACTCAATAGTTAAAGGCACTTGCTTGCAAGCTTCCCAGCCTGACGTAGACTCCCCAGCACCCATGTAAAGCCAGATACAAAGTGGTGCCATGTGTCAATAATCCCAATGGGCTTATGTCAATGGAAGGCAGAGCCATGAGAATCTAGAAGCCAGTGGGCAGCTTGTGGGAACAGGACATAAAGTGAGACCCTATCTCAAGTAGGGTGGAAAGAGAAACACCCACCCATACACACACACACATACCCCATACGTATCCACACATAAAAATATGAAATATTTAGCTATTTTAACCAAACATAAGGTTCCATTTATATAACTATGGCTTTAACTGAACGCTGTCTTTCTTTTCTCCCAATGCCTCCTCTAAGAGGGCCACCTGTTACAGCTGTCAAGTATACTGTACGTAGTTTATCACTGGTCCTCAGCAGGAATAGCCAACAGATGCTGCTGCAGTCAGCATAATAGACCAGGGACAGAGCACGGAGCTCACTAGCAGCTTCTGCGCTGCACAGATGTCCAACAACCAGCAACTGCCAAATGTAGAAAAGTGCTGCTCAGATCTGCTCCTGTCTCTGTCCCATCTTTATACTCTCCTTTTTTTAAATGTAAGCTTAAAAGAGTGACTGCTTCATTTCTGAAATGATTTTAACTTTAAAAATCAGAATACAGGGCTGGAGAGATGGCTTAGCAGTTAAGGCACCTGACTGCTAAGCCTAAGAACCCAGTTCCAATCTCCAGGTCCCACGTTTAGCCAGATGCAGTGACGCAAGGGCGCAATGCCGCACTTGCCCACAAGGGGGCGCACGCATCTGGATTTCGTTCACAGCAGCTGAGAGATTGCTGGTGTGCCCATCTCTATCTGTCTCCTTCTCTGTCTGTGTCTCTCTCCAAAAATAAATAAAATAATTTTTAAAAATCAGAATACACTTAAGAAATCTATTAACTTGAATAACTGGTTTATTTTAAAGTTAAAAATTTCCAGTTCTCTGCAAATAACAAATGATCAGGATGGGGGGGGGGGGGAGGGAGGGAGGGAGAGAAGCTGGGCGTGGTGGCACATGCCTTTGATCCCAGCACTCGGGAGGCAGTGGTAGGAGGATCGCTATGAGTTTGAGGCCACCCTGAGACTACATAGTGAATTCCAGGTCAGCCTGGGCCAGAGTGAGACCCTACCTCGAAAAATCAAAAAAAAGAATCAAGGAACATATGCCAGTCTTCAGATCCAACACTTGGTATAATGACTGCTTGCCTGCTGGCAGCTCTTTCCAACTTCTATTCCTGCAATGGGTGTATGTTTACTAAGGACCTCTAGGTCTATGGGGCTTACCCTTACAAATTCAGCCAATCACAATGAAAATCCATGGGGAAAAAAAGGAAAACTGTATTTGTACCAAATATCTATCTTCTTTTGTTTTTGCTTGATATTATTCCCCAAACAACACAGCTTACCAATTATTTATACATACTGTGTAAATATATGTAATATACATAAGCCAGAAATATTTAAAATATACAGAAGGATGTGCATGGGCTCTATAAAACATTACACCTGGGCTGTAGAGACTGGTTTAGCAGTTAAGGTGCCTGCCTGCAAAGCCAAGTTTATGGTTCCACATTAAAGCCAGATGCACAAGGTGGCGCATGTATCTAGAGTTTGTTTGCAGTAGTTAGAGGCCCTGCTGTGCCTATTCTCTCCCCCCTCCTTTCAAGTAAATAAATAAATAAAATATTTTTAAAAATTATACCTGTCTGTCATGGGTTTGTATGTTTATTGTGCTACTTCTTCTAGCAGACAGCAACAAAGTATTTTCTTATTTTACTAATTTTCCAAACCCTGGGTCTTCTACAAAGGACTCATTGTAAATCACACTATGATGCTGCATGGACCAGCCATGGGCATGTGTTTCACCTCCGCTCACATCAGCAGCAGTGTGAAGTGCATCTCTAGCTCACATGCAGCATTCTGAGCAGGAGGCCTTTACCCCAAACCCTATGCTCATGCTAATGGATTTCCAATCCAAGCTCCTAGTAAGTTACTGGAGCTGTCATGAATTTCCCAAAGTTCCCAAGGGCAGAGGATCTCCAGAGGCAAAGAACAAGCCACACTGAGTGAGCTCTGGTTCAAGATGTGAGTGTGCACATTCTCATGGAGGTTAGGAGAAGCTGGGTGTGGCCATGCACATTCTCAGGAAGGGTAGGAATAATGACCACCACACACTTCATTTGGTTTATTTCAATGAAATATTTCTTCACCATCCTTCCTCTCAGGGGAGAGAAGTGTTTAACTTTCTGTGTTAATTTTCATTCTGTTTTGCCTTTCCCTCTTCCAGGGGCACTGGATCAATTGTTAATTTTCAGCCTTCTATAAGCTCTTTTTTCTCATTTAGAGTCATTCCTGAATTGAAGTTTTGCTGTACATAGAGTTCTACACAAACATCACACCACTTTTATAAATGTAACTTGAGCATCTGTAGATTTGGGCCCAAAGGGAGTTCTTGTATCTATGCACATATGAAAATATGCATTTTCTGTTCATCAATCAACTAGTTATAAATGATTTATTCTTAAGAAATTGAACATAAACTTCAAACTGTCTTTCCAAAACTTTTTCTTAAAACTATATAAATCAAGGAAAGCCAAGAAGCTTAAGGTAAAAGATGTAAAAGTCATCTAGAAATTTGGTCACAAGACCCTACACCTTGAGATTCACTACCACAAGACTTCACAGTGGCCCTTTCCCTCCTCCAGCAGAGCTTATTAGCACCCAGTTAGCAAGGGGCTGATGCCATTGTCAACTGCTCCTACCTCGTCGGCTGCCTTCATTATTGCACTAGCGATCTGTGGATCAAGACCATAATCCTGGTTCACTTCTGCAGCAGCTCGCTTCAAGATGCCAAAAGCTTTAATAACTGGGATCTAAAATTAATCAGAATAATACTTTAAATTGGCAATTTTAGATAAGCATGAAAGTTTTATGCAATGCAGATACAAAAATTATACCTTGTTTTTATACTTATGTACTATCTATAGCTAATACATACACATAGATATATTCATACAGATACAATGCCAATATTCACTGTACTTTTGTATATATATACACTATAAGTATATATTTATTTCATACAGTATATGTTAAAAATAAACGGCAGTCAACCATTTTCCAGCAAAGAACCATGAGGTTTCCTCTAGATCCCATGCTAAATTAGAATTTTTAACTTGTAAACAATATCTCACTGGATACAGCCTGGCTACTTCTAGGCTTGCTAGCCTATCCCATGCTGACCTATTTTTCATACTCTGGTGGGCTCCAGAAAGATAACTAATGTATTTTACCAACTTTTTTCTCACCTTAACATCTTTGAAATCAAAATGCATCTTACAATGGCATATCACAGCCTCAGCTTTCTTCTTTTAGTAGTGTACACTGTACCAATTCTACCTGATGTCATCTGAGATTTAATGAAATGTGGCAGAAAGTTCTATTACATCATTCATGTGGCTTTGAACGAACACGCCCATATTATTTATTATATGCCTAACATGGGGAAGAAAAACACTTGTCTGGAATCTGAACCCATAACAAGAAGTATGACAATTAAAGAAAAATTAAACTTCAAATCAGCAAAAAAAAAAAAAAAAAAAAAAAAAGAGTTAAAAATTGTGAAAGCCTTGCAAAAATCTGCAAATGCCCCATTACATTTATCAAGTAAAAATCCCAAGCCAGGCATGGTGGCACACACCTTTAATCCCAGCTAGGAGGATCACCATAAGTTCAATGCTACCCCAGGACTACATAGTGAATTCCAGGTCAGCCTGGGCTAGGTTGAGAGCCTACCTAGAAAAAAAAAAAAAAAAAAAAAAAAAAAATCCCAAATATCCAAACCCATGATTCAACATAATTGCTTTCCAGAACTTTTAAAGGTTATTTGAAAGAGAACAACTTATTAGTCACAAAGTTAGTTTTCTAATACTTTAAATTTTTTTTTTTTGGTTTTTCCTCATGGTTCTTTGCTGAGGTAGGGTTTCACTCTAGTCCAGAATCTAGTCTAGACCTGAATTCACTATGTAGTCTCAGGGTGGCCTCGAACTCACAGCAATCCTCTTACCTCTGCCTCCCAAGTGCTGGGATTAAAGGAGTGCACCACCACGCCCAGATAATACTTTTGAATTTTAATTCTATATAATATTTAACTTATAAAGTCACATGATGCCCATGACTATAACCTCCTTTATTCACAATAAACCAACATGTCACAAAACCACTTACTGGCATGCGTTCTGTCACCCCTCCAATCTTGAAGTTAATTGTAGATCTCACAGTCTGGGCACCATAATACTTGTCAGTTGGGACCTTCAGCTCACCAAAGGTGTCATATTCTATACGGAAGGAATCTTGACTTGCCTGGAGACAAGGATAGGACACAATTTCAGCTTAAAAAGAAACCCAGAATCAGATGCAATAGCATCCTACCAGGTGTAAGGAGAAAGGAATTTAGCATCACAAAGACACAAAAATTCCATTTTGGCTTAGTGGTTAAGACACTTGCCTGCAAAATCAAAGGACCTTGGTTCAATTCCCCAGTACCCACATAAGCCAGATGCACATGGCGGTGGCACGCATCTGGAGTTTGTCTGCAGTGCCTAGAGGCCCTGGTGCTCCTATTCTCTATCTGCCTCTTTGTCTCTCAAATAAATAAAATTTTTTAAATGAAGCCGGGGATGGTGCTGCACGCCTTTAATCGCAGCACTAGGGAGGCAGAGGTAGTAGCATCGCCATGAATTCTAGGCCACCCTGAAACAACATGGTTGAATTCCAGGTCAGCCTGGGCTAAGGTGAAACCCTACTTCAAAAAAAAAATTATTAAAAGAAACTGAAGGCTGGAGGTATGGCTTAGCAGTTGGGGCATTTGCCTGTAAAGCCAAAGGACCCAGGTTTGATTCCTCAAGACCCACATTAGCCAGATGCACAATGGGGCACACATCTGGAGTTTGTTTGTAGTGGCTGGAGGCCCTGGCATGCCCATTCTCTCTTTCTGCCTGTCTCTCTCTCTCTGTCTCAAATAAATAAATAAAAACTTTAAAAAACTTTAAAAAAAGAAACTGAATACAGGACAATAGAAATTTGGGATTTGTACATGATACTTTGCACCAAGACTTCACAGAGACACCTAGAACTTTAATATATGCGCCTTGCTTTAACTATCTACATGTGACAGATAATTTCAAAAGAGTTAAAGAACTCCTGGCCAAGTAATCATTTTAGTAAACAACTCAACATTCCAAAATAAGTGAAATAAAATAAAAATAAGTAAAACATTTTACCATTACAGTCTCTTGACTGTATGAAGAGGAAAAGTATCACTGGTGTCCACTGCCCCCCCACACCCCTAAAGGTATGTAAAGGACTGGTTTAGGCCAGTAGAAAGTGGCAGACAGCTAATCTAATGTTCCCCATGTATTACCTCATTTGGCCTTATAAGTACCCTAGATGTTCTCATTCTGATGCCAACCTTAAAGGAAAATTGAAATACCCAGCAAATGCCCCAAACAGCAAGGGAAGAGCCTGTACTGAAACACTAGCCTGCTAGGCTCTGCAAGCTTTGTGAATTCACTTTTCCTCCATCACTGGTATGAGCAAGTAGACTGAGACAGCAAATCCCAGCTGGCCCACACATCCTGGGGAGGCATGCAACCCTGGGAAGCAAAAGGGGCCCAAGTGCAGTGATCCGTCTCTAGTAGCAGTCAACTAAGGCCACTACTGCACGCCACCTTGTCTGGCACCCTGAAAACCAAAAGCAGCTAAGGTTTCACAGTGGAAATTTACAATTATTTCCATCACAATTTTGGTTTCAAATGCCCTAAATAAGCATCAGTGCTGTCTGGATCAGTAACTCATGCACAAAAATACTAGCCCTTTTGTCTATTACCTATTTAAAATAAGAATGGCAGCATGCTGACTCCAAAGAGATACTGATTTTGTAAGTAGTCTCTGAAATCAAGTCTGACTTATTAAAATTTTATCAGCACCTTTTGTATTTAAAATTACTCCATTTTTGTAATAAAATACTAATAATTTATTCCCTAATTATCAGGTTACTATATCAAAGTTACTTGAAAATATTTCTTTTAGTTATGTTCTACAGCTTTAAATTTTAAGAGTTTAATTTCAAATCCAAGTTAATATCTTGGAGGTATAATTTAATGGTACACCACCTGCCTAGCAAGCAGGAGATCTTTGGTTTGATCCAGAACACGACAAAAAAAAGGGGGGGGAGGTGGGAGGGATGGAAGATAAATCAAATCTTAGGATTTTGACACCATACTTAAGTACAGGAATGAACTGTAGTTGAAATCAGTCTCATAAAACAAGTCAAACATACACTTTTTGTATTTTTAATAAAAATTCCAAATATGCAACGAATACTCTAGCCCTGTAGTTACCTAACAACAAATGATTCTAAAATGCTAAGATCTTCCATCTTCTGTCGCCCCAGGAAATTATATAGGCTACACACCTGACAGGACAGCAACACCCTACAGTGTTCTGCAACGTTGTGAACCACAGACCTAAGGCAGAGGGCCAAGTCCATCGGTAGCAGAAGGGGGAGCACTGCACAAAGTTGATGCAGTAGAAGCTCCCACCGACCAAGCGCTCCAAGGACACGAGGACTCTTTAAATGTGCCTCAGTGACCCAAAGAAACATGTTAAAGATGGAAGGACAATCGGAAAAGAGCATCAGCAAGTACATATGTGATCTTCCACTTAAGAAAGTATTTTGTTCACGTTAAGAAAATCAGAAATGTGGAGTTATTCAGATTCTACCACAAATTTACCTAAGTGCCAGGAATTAGAGAAAAAGCGACAGGAGATAATGCATCAGTAAGATAAGTATGTATGTAAGTAGAGGAACAGTGAATCCAGTAGCCTCTGAACTCTATGCACATAGGGACTGTGGTGGTTTGGTTCAGGTGTCTCCCATAAACTTAGGTGTTCCAAATGCTAAGTCCCCAGCTGACGGCAATTTAGGAATTAAAGCCTCCTGGAGGCAGTGTATTTTGGGGGGCAGGCTTATGGGTGTTATAGACAGCTTGGTGTTATAGCCAGCTTACCTATGCCAGTACTTAGCACACTCTGCTGTTGCTGTTGTCTTCCTTATGTTAGCCAAAAGGTGATGTCCACCCTGTGTTCATGCCATCATTTTCTCCTGCCATCATGGAGCGTCCCCTCGAGTCTATAAGCCAAAATAAACCTTTTCTCCCACAGGCTGCTCTTGGTCGGGTGTTTTCTGCCAGCAATGTGAACCTGACTGCAGCAGGGACTACTATGTAAAAGGTCCAATCCAGAGAAGGTATTCAACAAATGTGTAACGCTTCTACGTGATGCACTTTAGGTCCACTTTCAGGTGTTCTTTCAAAGGGTAACTGGGAGTTTTCAGGGTTATGTGACTTTCTCAACACTGAAGAACAACTTTTAACAAAATCAATAAACACATTGGTGATGAGAGAGAAGGCTAAAGGGCAAAAAAATGTGTTTGGAATATGGAAAAATAGAACCATCCTCACTCTGTTTTCTAACTTTACAATCCTAAAATTATAGTAGTGTTATTTTTTTCACATTTTGCCCCAACAGAATAAGGTTCTGGAATTCTCTAGTCAACTGTTTCTCTTTATAAAAACACTAAGTAGATTTTTAAAACAAGTATTTAAAAAATGATTCTAAAATGCACTGAAATTACTGGAGTGGAGTTCCAGGAAGACAACACATTCTAGACTTTGTAGCTGTAGGTCCAGACATGCCATCCAAGTATCTCAAAGTCCAAAACTGCCTTGGCTCTTTGAAATTTGTGAGCCGGTGTGTATTTAATGAGCACATTAGATGGCTTCTTCCCACTTTCAACTTGGCTAAGTCCCTATCATTATCTTTGTTTAACATGTAGAAACGGAGGCACAAAGGCACATTTTCCCCCAAAGTCTCCACTTTCAGTAGCAGAGCAGGATTTGAAATCACACAGCACACCTACACGTCAGTGATCAGTGAAGACCTGTCCTGCTCCGAAAGTATCCATTCCTCTAACTTTTCCTTCCTAAAAGCCCAAACTACCAAAGGGTCTTAATGAAACGTGCCATACCTCCTGGGACCTTTGAATCCCTTAGCTATGTTTCTGAACGGTCAGCTCTAACTGGGTAAGTCCAGTCCTTCCTCTGCACGCTGTATGTGCATGCAATACAGATTGCAAGGGTTTTCCACAAGTTGTGCAGGGGAAAAGCACGCAGCCGGACAAAATGCAGAGGCAACCTCCCTAGTCCCCCCAGTCCCACTTCCAGGACCTGAAAGCAATTCAGCTCACGGTGAAGCCGCGGTGCAGAGGCTCCCAGGCGCGTGGCCAGGCCCTGCTAATGGACACGGAGGGGGACAGTCCCTCTCCATCCCCGCAGTCACCGAGGCGGGAAGGCGGGCCACGCGGACGCACAGCCCAGGGCCCGGTCCCAGGAGACGCCCGGGAAAACACTCCCGCCAGGCCGCGGGCGACCCGGAAGGCTGAAGGTGACCCCGGGGAAGGGCGGCCGGAGCCTCGCGGCCCGCGCTCACCATTCGGGCGGCGTTCAGAGGCCGCAGAGGGAGGACGGCCGCGCCACCCGGGCACGGAGGCGAGGCCGAGGACGGGGCCCGCAGGAGGAGACGCGAGCGCGCGAGAAGCCGGAGTGCTCGGTACATGGTGCGGCCCGGAGCGTGGGAGGAAGTGCCCGGAGCCCCGCCTCCGCCGCTGATGTCATAGCCAGGCCCGCTCACGCCCTCGTCTAATCATAATGCAGAACCTGCGTGTGGGGGCGGGACCAATCGTGAGTGACCAATAAGGAGTGAGGGGGCGTGTTCCCCTCCTTAGTAAGGTGGTGTAGGTGTTTGAAGCCCTCGGGTTGATGGGAAACTAAAGGCACAGGAATGATGGGAAAGGAAGTCCGGGCTGTTTGTTCTTGCCTTTCAGCCAGTGTCTTTTATTTGTGGCTGATGCTAGGCGGGAGTTTCAGCTGATGAATCGCTTGGTGAAAGAGCCTGGGGGGTGGGGGTGGGGGGTCGTGGATTATTGTGGCACGAAGGGCCTGAATAAGAGTCTAGAAAATAAATCCAGTCTCCAGCAGGGGATTTTTCATAAGCTTGCTTCAAGAATGCCAAACTACTCAGCCTTGGGAACACAGCCAGACCCGCTGTGACCCAAACCTTTGACCAAGATTGAACTTTGAGCAACCAGGACCGCCCTGATATGCGTGACCTCACTTGCTTGCCAGAGGTTGCACAGCTGGAAATTATTTACCCAGGGGTCCATGCTCACCTCCCAGTAATGTACCCTGGGCAATCAGGACTGTCCTTCCTATAAGAGAATCCCCTGTCAGGAAAGTGCACACCGAGACTATTGGATGGAACAACTCCTTCTCACAGGGAGAGGACCCCTTCTTACTCCAACTGCCCTTTCCCCCATGCTGCTGCAGGTTCATTAGTTCCTGGCCAGCCCCCTGCCCTCCTGCAGTGTTTTCAATAAACTAACCTGCCTGCTCTGCTCTAAATTCATATCAGATTGCCAGTCTTTTCCCTGATATTCCACTTATCAAATATCTTTTTCATTCACCCATGACATGAATCCATTGCTTCCAAATCTTACCTTCCTAGTAGACGTTTTTAGAAAGTACAGCAAACTATTTATAGTTAAGGAAATATTTATCAATAATCCAAACTCAGTAACCCAGTTTTTTTTTTTAACTTGTCCCTTTGGTATCAGTCCAGTTTTCTTTGTCATTTAATATATGCACAGAACAATTTTTTATGTAGTATGGAAGATGTCCAGCTCATATCTTTAATCCCAGCACTCAGGAGGCAGAGGTAGGGGGATCACTGTGAGTATGAGGCCAGCCCAAGACTACATATTGAATTCCAGGTCAGCCTGGGCTAGAGCAAGACTCTACCTTGAAAAACAAAGACAAAAACAAAACTCAGTATCATTCAATAAATTATCAATTAGGCCTCAGGAGATAGCTCAGTTGTTAAAGTGCTGGTCATGTGTGGTAGTGTGAATCAGAAGTCCCACATAAAATGTTTGTGTTTTGAATGCCTGATCCCAGTTGGTGGCTATTGTAGTTTGGTTTGCATTGCTGGCAAAAATCACCTGACCAAGCACAGGGTTTGGGAAAAAAGGGTTTTTTTTTTTGACTTATAGACTCAAGGGGATGCTCCACGATGGCAGGAAAAATGATGGCATGAGCAGAAGGCGCACATCATTTCTAGCCAACATCAGGTGGATACCAGGAACAGGAGAGTGTGCCAATCACTGACAAGGGAAACTAGCTGTAATACCCATAGCCCACCACCAACAAAACACTGCCTCCAAGAGATGTTAATTCCCAAATCTCCATCAGCTGGGAACGTAGCATTCAGAACACCAAAGTTTATGGAGGACACCTGAATCAAACCACCACAGTGGCAATTTGAGAGATGAAGCCTTGCTAGGGGAGGTGTGTCATTGGGGGCTGGCCTTGAAGTTTATTAGCCCTTGTGGTAGTTTGACTATATGGCCCCCAATATATTCAGTGTTTTATTACTTTATAGTTTGCATCTGCAGCCACCTTGCTAGAGGCAATGTCACTGGGCGGTTCTTAAGGAGTGATGGTGGATTTGAGATTCCATTGTAAAGATATGCAAAGTGTGCCTAATAGGAGTTCCTGAAGTGTGCTGTGACTTTTGGCTGTAGCTTTGCTCTGTGTGTTGTGTGGCTGGTGGCTTTTCTCTTCTCTGCTTGGCCCTGTGAAGGCAGGCCAGCTTCTTCTGCCATTATGGAACTTCCCCTGGATCTGTAAGCTTCAATAAATAATATCCCTTCCTCCATAACTGTGTCTGGTCTGGAAGTTCATCTCAGTGAACCTGAAGCTGTCTGCTACAGCCCTGTAGTTTGCCAGTGCTAGTTGGCTTACTCTCTTGCTGCTGTTTTCCACTGCTGTGGCAAAAGTGATATCCACCCTCACCTCTATCATCATTTCCCTGCCATCATGAAACTTCCTCTTGAGACCATAAGCCAAAATTAAACCTTTTCTCCTATTGGCAGCTTTTGGTTGGGTGTTTGTTCTGTCTAAGCAACATAACTACAACATCATGCAAGCCCAAGAACCTGAGTTTGATTTCCCAAAGCTACTTAAAAAAAAAGAAAGTTAGGGCTGGAGAAATGGCTTAGCGGTTAAGGCGTTTGCCTGAAAAGCCAAAGGATCCCGGTTCTATTCTCCAGGACCCACATAAGCCAGATGCACACGGGGGCACATGCATCAGAGTTCGTTTGCAGTGGCTGGAAGCCCTGGCACACCCATTCATTCTCATTCTCTCTCTCTCTCTCTCTCTCATTCTGCCTCTTTCCCTCTCCCAAATAAATAAATAAAAATAAAACATTTAAAAAAAGAAAGTGGTATGCACTTGTAATCCCAGTGCTGGGGGGTTGGCTAAGACAGGCAGATCATTGGGGCTTGATAGCCCATAAGTGTAACCTATTTGGTAAGTGTGACACCTGAGATGGTCCCTTGGTCTCCACAACCATACACATACATGTGCATGTGCAAACACACACACAAATCATCAGCCAAACAAACAAAGCTGTCCAGACATTGTGTCCCATCGCAGTTCCCATTTCCACGACCCATCTTCTCATCACCTTCTCCTTCCATTCTCTCCTCATCCTTTGCCATGGGACTTCAGTGTGATAGCACTTCAGTGATACCACTACTCTCAAGGTCAACAATGACCTCCACATTCAAATCTGATGGACAGTTCTTTAGGTTTTCAGCAATATTGACAGAGTCAACACAATCCCCTCTCCAATATCTAGAAAGATCAGCTTTGATCTGTGAAATAATGAATTTTCTTTCTCACCCTCTCCACTCATGTACTTCACTGGCTCCTTCACATTTTCTTTGCTAAATTGGGATTTCTCAAGACAAGTATGGATGAGCTGAAATACAATAAAACAGAAATCTAGACGCTCACGTACATATGAACACTAGACCTGGGACAAAAGTAGTTATTGGAAAAGAAACGTTTTCACTTAGCAGTACTGTGAATATTGGATATTTATTTGGAAAAGACTAGATTCTAGATCACAACATGTATTAAAACTAACTTTATGTTGGATACAGATCTAAAAATGAAATGTGAACTAAAAACGTCTTAGAAACCTGGCCTGGAGGGATTGCTTAACAGTTGGGGCATTTGCCTGCAAAGCCAAAAGACCCAGGTTTGATTCCCCAGCACCCACGTTAGCCAGGTGCACATGGTGGCACATGCATCTGGCATTTGTTTGCAGTGGCTGGAGGCCCTGACGTGCCAATTCTCTCTCTCTCTTTCCATCCCTCTTTCTCTGTCAAATAAATAAATAAGTAAAAATGTCTTAGAAAGAAACACAGAAGAATATATTCATGATCTCAAGATTATGAAAAGAAAATATAAGGTATAACACAAAAATATCTGATCACAGGGGGAAGATTGATGTAGCAGTTACCTTCTCATTGCTAAGACAAAACACCCTACCAAAAGCAGCTTATGCATGGAAAGGGTTTATTTATTCTTATAGCATCAAGCAAGGGGAAGCTCCATTGTGGTGGGAGGCATCACAAAATAGAGAACAAGGCATCACATGTTGTCACATCACCTGGGAGGAAGTAGTCCAGTAATGGGCTTTGAACCTGTTGTATTACCCCAAAGCCTGTCACCAGTGACACACCTCCTCCAGTAAGGCTCCACCTCCCAAAGGCCCAACAACTTTTCCAAACTGCCACCAGCTGACGACTAAGTATTCAAAACATATAAGCCTGTGGGGCACATTTCATTCAGACAATTGATAAACTTGAGTCTGTTAAAACCAGGAACATCTTTTCATCAACAGATATCACTAAGATAGCCAAAATAAATACCACCACATTTAATCAGTTATTTGCAACATTTATAATGCAAAATTCATACTCCATGAAGATTAAAAAAACAGAACCCCTCCAAAAACAGCCCTCTACGTCCAAAGAAGAAAAGCAAATGGCAATAAATAGGCACAAAGAGCTCAGATTCCTTAATCATCAAAGGACTATAAATGAAAAGGGCAGGGAGATATAGTTCACATCACCAACTGGCAAGTATTAAGCATACTGGCACTGCACAGACTTATGAGGATGTGACAGAAGAAATACTCCTATATACTGAGTCAAGTCACACTTAGTACATTATATTTAAATTTATCTCTGGTTTAATTAGGAAGATTAAAAATCTGCATAATCAGCATATAAATACTAGATTCATATATATATATATGCGTTCTATTTTGCATACAAGAATGCTCATAGCAATATCACCCTTTGCAGTGGTAAAAAGTTGGAGAGTCACAGTCTGTGGCATTTACTTTCTCTTTGCTGGGACAAAACATGTGATCAAAAGCAGCTGATGGCATGAAGGGATTTATCTTGGCTTACAGTCTTGAGGGGAAGCTTCATGATGGCTAGGGACAGCATGGTATGAGCAGAGGCTGGACATCACCTCTGCCACTTCAGTAGAAAATAACAATAAGAGAGTGAGACAAACTCTGGCCAGGGGGAGCTGGCTATAACACCTTTAAGCCAGTTCCCAACAATACACCTCCTTCAGCAAGGCTCCACCTCCCCAGTTGCCATCAGCTAGGGACCAGCCATTAAAAGCACATGAGGTTATGAGGGAACATCTGATTCAAACCACCCGGTGGTTTCTATACCACAGTGGAATATTTTTCAGCCATAATGAAGACTGAAACTATGTCATTTGCAGAAAAATGGGTGAAAATGAAGATAACCATACTAATATAGCATATTAGTCATTCTCAGAAAGACAAACATCATATGTTTCTGCTCATTTTTCGATCCTTGATTTTTCATATACATTCATAAAACCATGTATATAGAAATGACATGAAAGTAGAAGTAGAGGGGCTGGGAAGATGGCTCAGCAGGTAAAGGCACTTCCTTGCAAAGCCTGTTGATCCTGGTTCAATCCCCAAGCCATCCATGTAAGTCAAATAGAAAAAGGATCCAAGTGTTTGCTTGCAGTCACGAGGCCCTGGCATGAAACCAGTTCCCTTCTAACTAGCCCTCATAGTGTTGGGAAAGACTATTGGAGTTGCTGAGGACAGTGGTCCCAACAGCATAAATAAGCAGGGGAGCCAACAAGCACAAAATCAACCAGCCAGACAAGAAATACATACATGTGCAATAGTGGCACACAACCTTTGCCAGTAATCAGCTGTTCTCTGACTGGACATGAGGCCCTCTCAGCATGAAAGAACTCACATCTGGTACTGGAAACCAAGTCAAAAACTCATGACTAGGAAACTAATAAACTAGTTCCCACTGCTATTTGGAAAAGAAAGATGGGCTTACCCATTAAAAAGTCTCTCAAATACCTATGCATATCCCCTTTAATCCAAGCAGCTCTTAACCTTGGTTGGAGAATCTGTTCTACTTCACAAATGACAGAGAAAACTCAGGCGATCTAAGATCCATCATTGCAACTAGAAAAGATAGCTAACTGTCTGCCATATGATGTGCCACCTCTACTATATCTGCCAGGGCCCAAAAGAAATTTCAGAGGAAGCGGCAACATGAGCATTGCTCCCACTGCTGGCCTGACAAGCGGCTCCATGGGAATGGCCAGGGACACTGTGGTCAATCAAAACACATTGAATCAGAAACCCAGAGGCTATGGAGAACTCAGTACTAAGCCAGACTGCTAACAGACTCGCCAAGGCTCAGAGACCATTGTAGATGAGGGAGTAGGAATATTGTAAGAGCCACAGGGTGGGTAGAAATATCCTGAGGCATACCCTCCCCCCCCACACACAGAAATTGACTGAGACTTTAAGTGCTCAACAATGAATACCAACCAACCCCATTGCAGAGAGCCCTCAGGGAAAATGCGACCTGGGGAAAGAGAGGATATAAGACTACAACCTTAGACCTTAGTAAAAAATAAATAAATAGTATAATAATAGTAATAAAGAGAGGCCCTAGCATAGCCATACATTCATGTATGTGTGTGTGCATGCACGCGTGAACACACACACACACACAAATGAAAAAGGTTAGAACTGGGCATGGGGCTGGAGAGATGGCTTAGTGGTTAAGGCGCCTGCCTGCTAAGCCTAAGAACCTGGTTCCAATCTCCAGGTCCCACGTTTAGCCAGATGCAAAGTGACGCAAGGGAGCAATGCCGCACTTGCCCACAAGGGGGCGGACACATCTGGATTTTGTTCACAGCAGCTGAGAGACTGCTGGCGCGCCCACTTCTATCTGTCTCCCTCGCTCTCTGTCTGTCTCTCTGTGTCTCTCTCTCCAAAAATTAAATTAAATTAAGTTAAGTTAAATTAAAAAAAAAAATGCTGTCACGCACCTTTAATTCCAGCACTTGGGAGGCAGAGGTAGGAAGATCACAGTGAGTTCAAGGTCACTCTGAGTCTACATAGTGAATTCCAGGTTAGCCTGGGCTAGAGCAAGACCTTACTTCATAAAACAAAAACGAACAAACAAAAAAACAGGCTAAATTATCTATTGGAACAAAGGAGATAAACAGGAGAGGGGGGTCAAGAAAGGAAAAAATAGCAGAGAAGGGAGGAATATAGTCACTGTAAGTTATACATTTTAATGAAAATAACCTTATGTAACCCAGCATAAAAAATGAAAAAATAATGTGAAAATTAGAGCATCAACTGTGGTGGTGCATGCCTGCAATTCCAGCACTCGGGTGGCTATGGCAAAATGACGGCAGGTTGGAGGCCAGCCTGGGCTCAATAGCAAAATTATCTTTCAAAAAAAGAAAAAAAAACATAAAAACTAACCAAAAGGAGGAAACACCCCTGTGCCCATGCAGGAGGAAAAGGTAATATATGACAATGAAAAATGAACTAGAGATGCCTGAGAAAACACTGGTACATCTTTTATTATTTTATTTTTATTATATGTGTATATACGTATATACGTGTGTGTGTGTGTGTCTGTGTGTGTACGGGTGCGCACTACTTGGGGTATTTCTTTACATGTGTGCCGAGAAGTATTCAACTCAGAGGCCAGGCTAGTAAGTAAGCGTCTTTAACCACCAAACCACCTCCCCAGGCCCTGATGGGTCTGAAGAAGCTTAACACTGAGAAAAAGGAGCAAGCCATAAAACAAAGCTAATGGGCCTGGGCGCATAGCTCAGTTAGTAGACTGTTCCTTAGCATGTGTGAGGCCCTGGATTCAATTCCTAGCATCATTAAGAGGAAAAAAAACAGTATGAGATCATTGATAGCAAACTTCATAAGGAAAGCAAAATTCAGAATGGTGGGTACTTTATAAGTGCAAAATGAGGGTCCAGGGACAGTAGACTTTCCTGGTAGGATCTTTCTGGACCTGCATGGCAATGTGTTTTTTCAGGAAGCTCTCATACACTGCACTTGGGCTTTATGTATTTGACTGTTTTGTGTGATATTCCAAACTTCCTTGTGTACATGTATGTTTGTAGTGTGTGTGTGTGTGTGTGTGTGTGTGTGTGTGCATGAGCACATGTGGGAGGGTGCTCGTGTGTGTGCATGTGGAGGACCTCAGATGTCCTCCTTGGTTATTCTCCCCCTTATGTTTTTTGAAATCAGTTCTCTTACTGATCCTAAAGTTCACTGATTTGATTAGACAAATGTAGCCAGCAAACGTTGGGTATCTTCCTGTCACTGCCTCTCCAGTGCTGAATTATAGACCCAGACCACCATGCAGAGCATTTTTATGTGAGGACTGTGTCCAAACCCAGATCTCATCCTTGTGCAATAAATACTTCATCCACTCAGTGAACTCCCTAGTTGCCCCCATCCATGATAGCCTACAGTTTTAGAGAGCTTTTAAAAAGATACAATTCTTAGCCCGGTGTGGTGGTGCACACCTTTAGTCCCAGCACTCGGGAGGAAGAGGTAAGAGGATCGCCATGAGTTCAAGGTTGCCCTGAGACTACATAGTCAATTCCAGGTCAGCCTGAGCTAGAGTGAGACCCTACCTCGAAAAAAAAAAAAGATACAATTCTTTATATATTGATTCTTTAGCTATATGTTATAAATTTGAAAAAAAAAAACAGGGTGTTAAAAACGATATGAAATTTTCTAACACTTATGTCAAAAAAGAAAGAAGGAGAAAGTGAGAGCACATGAGAAAGAGGAACAGGAAGAAAAGAAAGGAGAAGGGGAGACACAGCAAGCTTGTCAAAGCATGAAGTAATCAAGACCTTAAGACCACTGCCAGATGGTTGTTTCTAGACAAGAAAAAGAGGTTACCAGAGACAAAATCAGGGCTGGAGAGACGGCTCAGAGGTTAAAGGCATTTACTTACAAAGCCTGACTGCCTGAGTTCAAATCTCTAGTACCCATAGAAAGCCAGATGCACAAAGTGGTGCATGCATCTGGAGTTTGTTTGCAGTGGCAAGAGGCCTTGGCATGCTGTGTGTATATCCTCTCTCTCTCTCTCTCTCTTTGTTTTTCTATCTCTCTCTCTCTCTTCCATTTCTCTCTGCTGGGAAATAAATAAATATATGTTTTTAGAAACAGGCAAAATCAGAAGAATTACTATTCACTCCATATCCTTCTATGTCCTGAATTTCATACCATGTCAATATATTACCTAATCTCAATAAATAAAAACACCCACAGAAGTTTTCTAGCCAATCTAACTGTCCCTATCCACAGGGGGGCACTAATGAGGGGTGTTTCACTCCAGTACCTACCTAGAGAAATGCAATGTTCTCAGCAGGAAGTGAAAGGCTTCCCCATTTCTGTTCTCATTTTATTTTACACCACAATATGTTCCAGGAAAAAAAAAAATTGCATCCAACAACCTGGCACACACGTTACACAATATTCGTGCCAAATGAGGAGAGCAAGATGGAAGAGTGGGCCTGCACTCGAGCCAGATGAGGTGAACAAGATGGGAAGAGTGGGCCTGCACTCTGGAGCCAGATGAGGTGAACAAGATGGGAAGAGTGGGCCTGCACTCTGGAGGCAGGCGACTATAGAAGAGGTACATGTCAGTCCGTCATCTTCCCTAAGGCACAAGCTAGATACTAGAGACAAATGCTGTGTTGAAAACATAAATAAATAAAAGGTGGCAGGGGTGGGGGCAAAGGCTTAGTTGGCAAAGCAGTTACGCAAGCATGAAGACCTGGATTCAGGATCCCAGCACCCACTTCAATGCCAGTCACTCACTGCCTATAATCCCAGTGCTGGGGAAATAAAGGCTGGTTAGCTAGACTAGATAAATCCACGAGCTCTGGGTTCAGTGAGAGTCTCTGTAGCAATAAATACGGTAGAGAGCCGCAACTGACAAAGATACCTGAAGTCAACTTTTGGCCTCATATGCGCGCACACACACACACACACACACACACACACACAGAGACAGACACAGATACAAACGTGTACGCACCACCCACACAGACAAATCCAAAAACAAACAAGAAAGGAAAAGTATGGTCAGTTATACAGTTAAAAATCTTGTTCAAGGGGAATATTAATTAAGACCCAGCCCCACTACCACCACCAAAAAAATGTTTCCCGTGGAGCATCTATCTGTTCAAGCAATCCACAAGTTTCTTTCAGACGAAGTTGTTGCTTGTCTTCCTGGCATGGGTAACAGTATGTTTGTTAGACCAGCATCTCCCTCTGATCTTGGCCTCTGGCAGAAGCAGAAGACACTTTGGAACCTCAGACAAGGGGTGTTTCATTCATGGTTAATCATGAATCAAAATGAAACTAACACATGCTTGCAGATAAAGAGGACCAAAATGTCTTAAGGTTGCTTAAAACATTCTGTGTCTTATGTGTGGCTGGGGTTTTCAAAATGTGGTTATTGCTAGTGAATTCCCTTGGTTCCTAAGCTGAGATGATGATTGTACTTTGGTCTTCTGCGTGGTTAAACCCTATCAAAAGAAGTTAGCTTTAACCAAACACGGTGGCTGGCTCACACAGGCTCTGGGCTTCTGGCGGTATTCAGGAAGAGACCAGAGTGTAGGACAGAGAGTACTCCCAGGCACTGTTGTGAAAAGTGTGTTAGCACACATGGACTCATCTGACAGCCCAAGGAAAAAAGTCGTTGTTATCGGAGGCGGCTTGGTAAGAGATCGCAGTATTACTCTTGGTTGTGCTTTATTTTATGTTAGTACTGTTGGTGGTATTATTATATTATTATCACTCATAAGAATTACTGTGTATAACTTATGAAATGTAACTTTTCTTGTGAAAACCTGTCTAATGTTGAAGTGTCCATATTTTAAATGTGGCATTGCTTTTATTACAATTATGAATCCATAATAATTGCACAAATTAATGGGACTCTGATATTTCCACGTGTGTATATATGTGTTAATCATGTCCATCGACCCGGCTTCTACTTCTCCCCTCACCAACACCTCCTTCCCAATATCGAATAACCCCTCTTATACTTTCAGGTCTTCTTCTTTTTTTATTTCATTTTTGTGTGCTTGTTTGTTTCCACATATAAGAGAAAACATGTATTACTTGTCTTTATGCTTCTATGTTATTTACCTTAACCTGATGTTATCAAACCAACTCATTTTCCTGCAAGCCATGGGATTTTATTCTTTCTTATGGCCAAATACTACCCCATTGTAAATGTGAGCCATATTTTCTTGATCTATTAGCACCTATGTTACTAATGGGTACTATTGGTCTTAATTTGCTCTGCCCCAGGAATGCTATTTTATATTTTTACAAGGTGTCTGTTTTTCCTTGTAATTTTGACTTACTATTCTTCAAAATCACAAGTAAAGCAGAATTGAACTTGATTTTGTCCTCAGATTAGGTAGGCTTTTAAAAATAAATGTGAGGCTTAGCAGTCATTTTAATAAAAAAAAATTTTTGCCACATTTGACTTAATAAACTCAGTGCTGTCTAATGTGGGGAATGAAGTTAATGTGGCTAGCTATTTGAGCAACTGGTCACCTGACTCCTTTGGAGAGTCCACTGGGACAGCAAGATAGTGGAGCAAGGTGCTCCAGCAGTGAGATCAGAGTGCGTGGTGAGCCCCATCCCAGCAAGGCAAGACAGAAGAAGGAACATGTTGTATCTTTATTCCACAGTATGGTGCCCAAACTAGGCCTCTTCACCATGGGGCACCTTCAGTAAACTGTACATGGCTTCCTCTCACGGAACTCCTCTTACAGGATAAAAATATTCCAGTTAATAGAAATCATTATAAAGGTTCCTTGAAAAATTAAAAATAGGGCTGAAGAGATAGCTCAGTGGTTAAAACACTTGCCTGCAAAGCCTAAGGACCCGGGTTTGATTCCCTAGTACCCACATAAGGCCAGTAGCACATGTGTCTGGAGTTTGTTTGCAGTGGTTGGAGGCATGAGGCACCCATTCACTCTCTCTGTATCTACCCCTCTCTCTCTCAAATAAATAAATAAATGAAATATTTAAAAATAGGACCTCAGGCTGGAGAGATGGCTTAGTGATTAAGGCACTTGCCTGAGAAGCCTAAGGACCCAGGTTCAGTTCCCCAAGACCCACATAAGCCAGATGCACAAGGGGCACATGCATCTGGAGTTTGTTTGCAGTGGCTAGAGGCCCTGGTGTGCTCATTCTCTCTCCATCTGTCTCTCTTCTCTCTATCTCTGTCTGCTTGCAAATAAATAAATTAACTTTTTAAAAAATCCATTAAAAAATAGGACCTCTATATGTTAAAGATGTAGCACTTCTTGGTGAGTGCCCACAGGACTCCTAGCCAGCTCCCTGTACTGACACCTCCACACCCATGCTTATTGCTGCATGGCCCACACTAACTGGGTTACTGAACCAGCCAGGGTACCCATCAATAGATGACTTGATAAGTGTAATGTAATAAAATGTGCTATACATACATACATACATACAATGGAGTATTATTCTGCCATATAGAACGAAATTATGTTGTTTCAAAAAAATGGCCATGGAAGACCATTTAATATTTTTAATTATAAATTTTCTTCTTTAAAAATGTTATTATTTATTTGTGAGAAGAGAGAGTGAGTATGGGCATATCAGGGCCTCTTGCAGCTGTAAATGAACTCCAGACACATGTACTACTTTGTGTATTTGATTTTACATGGGTACTGATGAATCAAACCCAGACCAGCAGGCTTTGCAAGCAAGCGTCTTTAACTACTGAACCATCTTGCCAGCCCCTAAATTTTCAAATGTTAAGAAATTGCTGGTATGGAGGTATGTGCCTGTGATACCAGCCTCTCAAGGGAAGATCATGAGTTTGAGGCCAGGCCTGGGAAAGATAGCAAAGACCCGACTCAACAAATTAAAGCACAAGACCAAATCAAATGCTGAGCAATGCCATCACATGCTGCAGTTACCACTGGATGTGACAGGTTTTCATTGCTTCATACCAGGCTTCGGCCCAATTGGCTCCTATCGAAATTTCTCACAAAACGAGAAGTGCATTTGTGCTTGACATTGCTTTAGGTAGCAGGCATACAGGAATGGATGGACATTGCAGGGAAAGAAAGGCATTGAAGAAAACAAACCAGATGACGTGAGTCAGGAAAACCCCTACTAGAGCAATGGAAACAGGTGATGTTGTTGAGTGTCTCGGGGGAACCTAGTCAGAGTGGGGTCAAGGACAGCCTGTCTGATGACAGGATATGGCTAGATATCTACAGGGGACACAATGCTGCCAGGGCCAGAGCTTGTAGGAGTGTAGATGCAGAGAATGACTAGGGAAATTGTGAGAAGCCAGCATAAAAGAGGTTATATATGTTCAAGACAGCCATGGGTACCAGGAGTGATGTTGCATCACATGTCTCAGAAATCTGCGGAGGAGGCAACATACATACTAGTCAATGACATTTTGGAGTAACATTTGAACTTTCTTCTGCATGGAATCACTTCCCACATGTGCCCAAAGCTGCTCACTTCCTGAGGGATTGTTTCTGACAGCTGTAGGTATGAGGATTCTGTTTTCAGGCTCAGCATGCTATTGATGCCAAATGTCGATCCCAAGTGCCATTTCTCTCCTGTGACCGTCGGATCATCCCACCTCACTACCCAGTCAGTTTTGACAGCAGGGCTAGCCGTGCAGGAGATGAGACAGAGGGTGTGCAGCCAGCCAGGGGCTCAGGAAACCCTGCTTTCTGCAGGTCCCAGTTTCTTCCTCTTGGGTTTAAACTCAATCACTGAGCCCGTTAGCTCTGCTATAGTGTCTTTTCTGACACCGTCCTCTCAGATCTCTACTCTTTCTCAGTTTAGACCTTCCTAGTGCAGAAACCACCCAGAATTTTCCCTTCTCCAGAGCAAACATCTTCCATACACAGCAAAGTCTGTGTGATCTTGATCTATGTCTATACCGCACGTAGTTTAGTTCGGTTAGATAACTTTCACCTGTTTGCAAATGTTAATGAGATGTATAAAGGATTTACAATTAGCCATGGTTTCTGCTTTATTATATTTTATTAATATCAAAACAAATCTCTATCTACCTCCATTGTCTAGTCTTTAGGAGCAGAGGGTGCTAATCCCTAAAAAGCCCTCACTGTTGTCCTGTATCTAGCACCTTCCATCAGCAGCTGGAATGGACTTTCATGTGGCTGTGGAAATCATTCTTCCTTTGTACAATGTTCAGGGACTTTCCTCAATCTTTTGAGGTTTTACACGGGGTGTACAGTACCTTATAGACCCCACTCTCACCTACAGAGTATTTATCCATCAGGTTTCCTTTGCTACCCATGAATAATGTCCAAGATAGAACCACGACCTTCACATAACGTGTGCTGTTTCATTCTTCTTCACTATATCACCCTCTTCTTCTTCTTCTTTTTTTTTTTTTTTTTTTTGTTTTTTTCGAGGTAGGGTCTCACTCTGGTCCAGGCTGACCTGGAATTCACTATGTAGTCTCAGGGTGGCCTCGAACTTTCGGCGATTCTTCTACCTCTGCCTCCCAAGTGCTGGGATTAAAGGCATGCGCCACCACACCCGGCCACCCTCTTCTTCTTGAATTTGGCCTATCCCCTCCCCCAAATCCTCTCCAAGATACCATTTGCCCTGACTTATTTTTTCAATTAGAGAGGCCTATTTCTAAATGAACCTTCCCTGGCTTTATTCCCACCTTCATGTCCCTGGTGTCTCGTGATCCACATCCTTTCAAGGATGACAAAGATTCTGTACTCAGAACCAGGAACAACCCCAAAAGCACCAGTAGAATTTGCAACCAAGCAGAAAATGGACAAATGACTTAAACAGTTTTCAAGAGACCACATGTTCAATCGACATTTGGAAAAGTCCTCAACATCTTCGGTAACCAGGGATGTCTAAACGCATAGCACTTTGTCAAAATTCACAAATCTGAGACTCTTAAGTGTCGGCCAACTCTCAAAAGCTACAAATACAAATGCAAACGTAATTTGAAAGCTGTTTGGCATGCGGGTGAAAATATATGAACTCTGGAGAACAAACATCACACAGACACCAAACTGTTCTTTGAGCATTGCTAATTATATTCCTCAACTAGAAATAACACAAGTGTCTTTGATAATAGAATGGATATCTGTGGTATTTCCTGTAATGAAGAATCGTATAGTAATCAAAAAGGATGATTTTAAAGTTTAGATGTGCATGAATGAGCCTCTTAACTGCAATGTGTTAAAGAAGCAGATGCAAAAAAATAAATAAATAAAGTGTGATTCTAATTTTACAGTTCAGAGACAAGCAAAAATAAACTATATTGCTTAGGAATATATGCATAGGTGATAAAACCATAAAGAAGCAAAAATGGGTATCAAAATAATGTTTATTTCTAAGTGGGAAAAATAATAATGATTATCTAATTGGGTGGAAGGAACAGGTGTTACAGGGGTTAAAATATTCTACTTTATGACCTGATTACTGCTCATGAAGGGCTATACATTTATGAAGGCTTGTTTTGGCTATTCTATAAACTGTACATGTTTATATTCTTTTTTATGCCAGAGAGAGAGAGAGAATTGGTGCACCAGGGTCTCCAGCAACTGCAATTGAACTCCAGACACAGGTGCACCCTTGTGCCCATATGTGACTTTGCATTCTTGTGTCACTGTGTGTCTGGCTTACGTGGGACCTGGAACTTCAAACATGAGTCCTTAGGCTTCACAGGCAAGCACCTTAACTGCTAAGACATCTCTTCAGCCCTATGTTCTTTTTATATGAAGTTATATATCACTCAGAAAAAGTAAAAAGGAAAAAACTGATAGAAAAGAAAACCCAGCAATTGGGAGGCCGCTTAGTCAGTAAAGTGCTTATGATACAGTGTGTATAACACAAGCATGAGGTCCTGAGTTTGATCCCCAGAAGCCATGTAAAAAAGCCAGGCATGTGGGCATATCCGTGTAAGCCCCATGTTGTGGGGGCAGAGACGGGAGGATCACTAGATCTTGCTGTCCAGACAGGCTAGTGAATTTGCAAGCTTCAAGCCAATGGAAACCTTGTCTCAAAAAAGGTGAAGGATATTCCTGAGGAACAACACCCAAGGTTGTCCTATGGCCTCTACAGGCACATATGTGGCACACACACATGCACATACATGGTACATACATATACACACGGTGCACACACATGCTATACACATGCACATGCATGGCATACTCATGTGCATAGATGGTATGCACATACATTGTACACACATGGTACACATATGCACATACATGGTACACACACATGCATCCATACACACAAACACATATACACACACATATACATATCATTAAAATAATAAACCAAGACTCCCTCTAAAACTAAACCATGTACTCTTGAATGAATCCAACTTTCTGCAACTGGTATTCTGTAGCAGTGACTGTGACCAGGCCAACAGATGGACATATGTGCCAATAATATCCACACAACATTTCATTTTATCTCTTAAGTTTCCATATATGTATAGAACCCGGTAAAGTCATGAAACAAAATTGTTTTGGTTCCTAGGTTGGAGCATTAAATGCTTGCTTCTTTGCAAAGAGAAATTTCCAAGTTGATGTGTATGAAGCAAGGGAAGGTAAGTCCACACTGAAAAATGGAAGAGTGACTCTTCCTCTTTAGATTTTTCTGAACAAAAGATGTTTTTATAAGAGGAATTTTAAAAAGAAAGAACTGTTAGAATATTTTAAAACCTGAAAGCTATAAATTTAATTTAATGCTAATTTATTGGTACTTTCTTCAAATGAGCTAATGGGTCTTTTAATTTGAATCCGAATGTAGCAATTATTCAAGGGCAATAATGTGCTTATTGAAGATGTGTGTAATGTGGAGTCTGCTTTCCATGTTTTAGATATCCGCGTGGCTAAATTTATACGAGGAAGAAGCATTAACTTGGCCCTTTCTTATAGAGGACGGCAGGCCTTGAAAGTCATCGGCCTGGAAGATAAGGTACCTTGTTCATGCATTTTTCTTTCTTTTTTAAAAAAAATATTTATTTATTTATTTGATAGAGAGAGAGAGAGAGAGAGAGAGAGAATGGGCGCGTCAGGGCCTCCACCCATTGCAAACGAACTCCAGACACATGCGCCACCTTGTGCATCTGGCTAACGTGTGTCCTAGGTAATCGAATCTGGGTTCTTTGGCTTTGCAGGCAAATGCCTTAACTGCTAAGCCATCCCTCCAGCCCCATGCATTTTTCTTTGTGGGGGATTGGGGTTAGATAAAGCTTTTGTTTTTTTTTTTTAAATTTAGCTGACATGCAGAGATTTAGTGATCATTCATTTTGGCATTTTCAAATACAATTATCAGTTGTTTCTTGTCCCTCCCTCCTATCCTCTGTCCCTCTCTCCACCACTAGTTCCCCTTCTTCCCTAATATCCTACCCCCTATAAATATGTATATATAGGGGGAAATGTGGGTAAAATCTGTAAAGGTAGAGTGGTGAGTATAAAGAGATGAGCTGGGGGCTGGAGAGATGGCTTAGTGGTTAAGGCACCTGCCTATAAAGCCTAAGAACGCTGGTTCCAATCTCCAGCGGTTCCAATCTCCAGGTCCCACGTTTAGCCAGATGCAGTGATGCAAGGGCGCAATGCCACACTTGCCCACAAGGGGCGCACACATCTGGATTTTGTTCACAGCAGCTGAGAGACTGCTGGCATGCCCATTCTCTATCTGTCTACCTCTCCCTCTCTCTCTGTCTCTCTCTCTCTGTGTCTCTCTCCAAAAATAAATAAAATAATTTAAAAAAATTAAAAAAAGAGATGAGCTGGAAGAGAGGTAAGAGAAGCACAAAAGGACATGTATCATTTTTCATAAAGAACATACTACCTGATGGTTTTCTTTTTAAATATTTAATTTATTTATTTGAAAGTAGAGAGAAATAGAGAGAAAGGAAACAGACAGAGAGAATGGGCATGGCAGGGCCTCCAGCCTTGGCAAACAGACTTCAGACGCATGTGCCACTTTGTGCATCTGCCTTTACATAGGTACTGGGGAATAGGGAATTGAACCAGGGTTGTTAGGCTTTGCAGGCAAGTGCCTTTACTGCTGAGCTATCTCTCCAGCCCTCCCTGATAGTTTTCTACAATTTCATGGTCTTAATTTTTTTATGCTCGTTTAAAGTACCACTTTTAGTGCCAAGGGAATTTATTCTACAGAGGTTTTGAAAATTGCAAACTTGACAAGAGGTTGAATATTTGACACATGAGGCACTGGAAGGACTTGAGGTGATAGGATGGGGGACACTGCAACCTCACCTCATGGACACTTCTGACACTGGGCTTTCACACTTTCCGAGAGGAGGTCATAAACACTCACTCAACAGCAAACCTTGACTTGGTGTGAGGCTTTCTTTTCCGTCTTTTTTTTTTTTTTTTTTTAAAGTCAGGGGTCTCACTTTAACCCGCACTAAACTGAAACTCACTCTGTAGTAGTTCCAGATTGGCCTTGAGCTCTCAAACTCACAGGTATCCTTCTGCATTAGCCTCGTGAGTGCTGACATAAAAGACATGTGCCATCACACCTGGTCTTGATGTGAGACTTTTTATGTTTGTTTGTTTTTTTTTTTTAATAGCAGGGCTAGAGAGATGGCTCTGTAGGGAAAGTACTTACATAGTAAGGATAAGGACCTGAATTCAATTTCCAGACCCATGTTAAAAAAAAAAAAAAAAAAAAACTAGCTGGATAGATGGCTTAGTGGTTAAGGCACCTGCCTGCAAAGCCTAAGAACACCCATTTGAATTTCCAAGTCCCACGTTTAGCCAGACACAAAAAGTGATGCAAGTGCACAATGTTGCACATACACACAAGAGGGTGCAGGTGTCTGGAGTCATTCACAGCAGCTGAGAAGCCACTGGCATGCCAAACAGACTTCAGGCATGTGCCACTTTGTGCATCTGCCTTTACATAGGTACTGGGGAATAGGGAATTGAACCAGGGTTGTTAGGCTTTGCAGGCAAGTGCCTTTACTGCTGAGCTATCTCTCAGCCCTCCCTGATAGTTTTCTACAATTTCATGGTCTTAATTTTTATGCTCGTTTAAAGTACCACTTTTTAGTGCCAAGGGAATTTATTCTACAGAGTTTTGAAAATTGCAAACTTGACAAGAGGTTGAATATTTGACATGAGGCACTGGAAGGACTTGAGGTGATAGGATGGGGACACTGCAACCTCACCTCATGGACACTTCTGACACTGGGCTTTCACACTTTCCGAGAGGAGGTCATAAACACTCACTCAACAGCAAACCTTGACTTGGTGTGAGGCTTTCTTTTCCGTCTTTTTTTTTTTTTTTTTTTAAAGTCAGGGTCTCACTTTAACCATCCTGGCTAAACTGAAACTCACTCTGTAGTAGTTCCAGATTGGCCTTGAGCTCTCAAACTCACAGGTATCCTTCTGCATTAGCCTGGAAAGTGCTGACATAAAAGACATGTGCCATCACACCTGGTCTTGATGTGAGACTTTTATGTTTGTTTGTTTTTTTTTTTAATAGCAGGGCTAGAGAGATGGCTCTGTAGGAAAGTACTTACATAGTAAGGATAAGGACCTGAATTCAATTTCCAGACCCATGTTAAAAAAAAAAAAAAAAACTAGCTGGATAGATGGCTTAGTGGTTAAGGCACCTGCCTGCAAAGCCTAAGAACACCCATTTGAATTTCCAAGTCCCACGTTTAGCCAGACACAAAAAGTGATGCAAGTGCACAATGTTGCACATATCACACAAGAGGGTGCAGGTGTCTGGAGTCATTCACAGCAGCTGAGAAGCCACTGGCATGCCCATTCTCTTTCTATCTCTCTGTGTCTTTCTTTCTCTGTCTCTCTCAATTAAAAAAAAAAACTAGCTGGGGCTGGAGAGATGGCTTAGTGGTTAAGGCATTTGCCTGCAAAGCCAGAGGACCTTGGTTCGATTCCCCAGAACCCACGTAAGCCAGATACACAAGGTGGTGCATGTGTCTGGAGTTCGTCTGCAGTGGCTGGAGGCCCTGGCACACCCATTCTCTCTCTCTCTCTCCCTCTTTCCCTCTCTCGTTCTCTCAAATAAATAAAATTAAAAAATAAATAAATAAAACTACCAGGGTGTGGTGACATGCTCCTGTAATCCCAGTGCTGTGGAGACAGATCCCGGCACTTGGTGGCCAGCCAGTGTAGCCTGCTTGACAAGCTTGGGCCAATGAAAGACACTATTAAAAAAAAAAGTGGAAAGTATTCCTAAGCAATGAAAACAGAGGTTGTTTTCAGGCCTATCACACACATGTGCATTCACGTGCACATACACACACACACACACACACATGCACACACACACTCCCACGTACAAAAACCCTATTTAGTATGACTATGTTTTGCTACAGCAATGCTGGTTTACAAGCTAGTCCCCAGGAACTACCTGTTGTTGCATCATACCTGGCATATACGTACTACTTGTCTAAAATTTAAAAAATTCTGAATTCTGAATCCCTCAGGCGCCATAGGTTTGGATAAGAGATTGTGAGTCTGTAGTGTTGTCATGGGGTCCGGGGTTGCACAAGTAAGACCATCAACTCATGGAATGTCAGGCAAAGTTTTATTGGGTAAAAAAGAAAGAAAAAGAAGAAAGGCTGGTGTACCAGATCTACACCCCAGAGTTCGGGATCTCAGGACGCAGCCCTGAACTGTTCGGAGGGTCAGCTTTTATTACAATAAATCACAAGGTATTCATTATACAGGACACATAGTCGCAACTGAGGGAAGAAACATTCTATGCTATGTAATCACAAAGATATTTAAAAACCAAGAGATACAGGAAGGTTCTGGTACATTGCACAGAGGGATCATCCCATTCCTTAGGTAACAGAAAACACCTGTATTTTGCAATAAAGCCTGTGATAACGATTCCTGGGACTTGTCCTTTATCTGTCAGGAAGATAACTTGGGTGGTGGCCTCCATTATGTGTGCCTAAAGGCAAGGGCTGTGCAGGAGGATGTTTGACCAGGTCTACTGTGCCCCTTTACATGCCAGTTTTCATTATCCTTTTCTCATAAGGGCTTAATGTTACAGAATTTCCTACTACTATACTGCTTGAATATACAAGCAGAAATTGTTTCCCTCTCCCTCTTCCTCCTCTCCTCCTCATTCCTCCTTTCCTGTCCCTCTCTTCTCTCTCACTTCTCCTTCCCCTTCCCTTGTTCTCCCCTCAGTCTGTTGGGGATCAAAGCCAGGGCCTTATACATGCTAGGCAATTGTCTTACCTCTGACCTACGTCACTGCAGATCCTTGAACAGATTGTGAAAGTAAATGTGAGTACAGCTTGCATGCCCACAGTTGTTTTCCGATTGTGTAAGACAAGGCTGAACTTTAGGAGGCATAGCCTTTACTCCTCCCAGTGCCTCCTTCTCTCATCATGAAAAAGCTCACTCAGCCTCTCTGGCAGTGAGACAATGAGAGGCACTTCCCCCAGTCTGTGATATCTGGTTTCCATTAGGCAAACTTTAATTTTCTTCCAAAACCTAAAGTTGAAACAAAAACATTGACATGTTCAGGAACAAGGTTTTCACGAGTGAATTTTCACCACACTGGGTTTCCAGAGTCCCACATACTTTTAATTTTATTTGTAGAAAAATAACATTTTTTTATTTAAGAGCGACAGACAGACAGAGAGAAAGAGGCAGATACATAGAGAGAGAATAGGTGCACCAGGGCCTCCAGCCACTGCAAACGAACTCCAGATGCATGCACCACCTTGTGCATCTGGCTTACGTAGGTCCTGGGGAATCAAGCCTTGAACCAGGATCCTTAGGCTTCACAGGCAAGTGCTTAACCATAAGCTGTCTCTCCAGTTCTGAAAAATCACATTTTAAATTCAGCATCTATCTGATTTCCAGGGTGCTCTGTTGTTGTAATGGAAGTGGTTGTTTCTGGTTCATTTCAGATTGTTTCCAAAGGTGTTCCCATGAGAGCAAGAATGATTCACTCTCTTTCAGGAAAGAAATATGCAATTCCTTATGGGACCAAGTCTCAGGTGAGTTTACCCTGGAGATAATGGTTGTGCATTGATTACAATTAAGCTTAGTGCTTGGAATATACCACTTTCTTTTTAACTCCTCCTCTCCTCTCTAACTCTAATTGCAACATAGCCTACCTCGATCTAGATCCCAGGAACATATGTACTAGTTTCCAAGTTAATTTGTAGAACATGATCAAGCCAGTGTCCAGCCCATAATATGCATCACAAAACTGTTACTCATCTCATAATTAAGTCATTTTTTGCTCCGTGCTCCAGCTACAACTGCCCAGCTGCTTGGGATGCCCTTTTCCTCCCTTCCCCTTTTCAATTAGAGAAAATTACCATGTTGCTTGTTGCAAGAACAACGCTGGAGAGTATGATGATGCAGTGCCTCCCCCCACCCCGAACTAATTCTCAGGCCCCAAATTTGCTTATAATAGAATGTATAGAATGCACCAGAAATACTTTCACTATTCCATAATTTCCAAAACAATGGAGGCCAGATGGCATTGTAGAATTTATGAAAGAAAATTCATTCTCCTGCTTTCTCATGTTCCTATCTTTTACCCAGTAACATACATAACTGGGGGAAATGTATTTTCATCTAATTATATCCTCCGAGTTTATTTTCTTGAGAAAGAATGAAGGCTGCAAACATTTATCAACAAGAGGGAAATTCCAGCTTGCTTTATTTGCAGCCAGCCATGAGTGGAAGGTTCAACATGGAGCTCACACTGAGGCTGATCAGCACTTCTCAGATTCGTCTGGTGAAAGCGTGGGGTTCACTTCAGCAGGCCTAGGGGGAGGCTGAGAAGCTGCTTCCCCATGTACTTGGTCCATGGGCCACACTTTGGGCAAGTAGAAGCAGCAACACATAGGTTCATGGGAACAAGGTCTCTGTGGAGCTTGTGATGATAAATGTGGTTGAATAGTAAAAGCACTCCAGCAATTAAGGGTTTGGGGTTGGGGGGTAGGATCAAAAAATTTTTTAATGGCTGTAAATAAGTGGTACAATGTCTTCATGCATGATGCCAGGAGGAAGGAGAGGGAGAAAGTCTATTTACCTATCTTTAGTAAGATTTTAAAGATATTCAGCTAATTGATAAAATCTGCTTACTTAGTTCCTAAATCAGCTAGGTGCTTATTAATGGCTAATCTCTGCTGTCCATTTGGCCAATTTAGAGTAACCTCAGAGAATAGCAAGGCACATCTCTGAGTGTATCTGTGAGAACCTTTTCCAAGGAGTAAGAGATGGGGCAAGACACATCCTGAATGCAGGACGCATCACCCTGTGGGCTTGAGGTCTGGGGGGAACATAAGGGGTAAAGAGAGAGAGAGAGAGAGAGAGAGAGAGAGAGCGCTCCAGCAAACACTGGCATTCCCCTCTCTGCTTCCTGGCCACCATGATATGAGCAGCCCTCTCTACCTGACCCCTTTGAAAGCAGGACCCAAACCAAATCCTCCCTCCTTTGTTGATGTCAGTATTTGGGTCCCAGCAATGAAAGATAACTAATGCAATGCTATGAAAAAAGACCAAAGAATTGGCTACATAACAGACAACTGAGATTTACATATGCAGATCAGGCATGAGACATGCTCTGCATGTGTGACTCTAGGAAACACTAATTGGGGTCCTACATACCATGTGCTGCAGTAGTTACCTGGTACCTGGTAGATTCAGAAGGACAGGGGCAGTTGTCAAGTTGATGAGGGAAAAGCATCCGCTGAACAAGGAGGTGGAGGAGCTTTTCTGGGTGGTGGGCCAGGAAAAGCTGCCATGGTTCAGAGAGGAAGGAAGGGCTGCTTTCGTTGTCCAGAACTCTGTAGGGAGAAAGTGAGATTTGAGTCACTGTGGACATCTTAAATTGACCTCAAAGTAAATTTATGTTAATCAAATGGGGATGTATGTCCTGGAAGAAAGCTGGGTGAGAGTTCATTTCTAAGACAGATAAATTTGAAGTGTAAAAGTGTGGTTTGGAGGAAACGTGTAAATGCACTTTCACATAGCAGAATCTTTACGTTCATTGAACCCAACCTGCCCTGTTTCATAGAACAGGAAATGAACTACAGGCATGCCCAGACCCAGGGGCAGCAAGGGAGAAATAAGGCAGGTTTCCATCCCAGAACACTGCTGGCGGGATGTGGCCTTAGGTGACCTAGACAGCACTGCCTACAGTTCCAGTGCTTTCTCTTAGTACACTGCGAAGGAGTCATGATTATCTCATTGCTCTCTCTCTCTCTTTTAATTTGAGAGAGATAGAGAGAGAATGAGCACGCCAGGGCCTCTCAGCTGCTGCGAACGAACTCGGCACATGTGCCCCCTTGTGCGCATGTGCGGCATTGTGCACTTGAGTCACTTTTGCTAAATGTGGGATTCGAACAGACGTTCTTAGGCTTCTCAGGCAGGCGTCTTAACCACTAAGCCACCTCCCCAGCCCCCGGTGTTCTCTTGAATGAGCATGGGCATGTTGAGAAAGATGGAGCCCTCCAGCTAAGCCCAGCCAATCATGTGTCAGTAGACAGGCGAGGAGATGTGGTTCAAATACCAGAGAAATTACATGCAGAGAGTGGTTTCTGAATTTTGACTCCCCAAGAGGGTGCAGGTACGTGGGGGAGTTTCCATTACAACAGGGAGGAAATGGTACCCCCCGCCCTACCTGCCATTCTTGCCACTTCTCAATTCTTAAGAACTGAATGAACTCTAAATTTCCAGCCACCTCTCATTCTTCAGCTTCTGCATCATTATAGTTACAGCGTACATCTCGGTTGGTCATCTTCAGTCAAAGGAAGGCCTCTTTCCTTTACAAACTACAAGAGGCTGCTGTCCGATGCTCAGTTGCACAGCTTACGGAAGTACAGATGTTCTGGTAACCCCAGGAATTCTTCACATCCTCAGGGAGTCTGTTTGCTTCTGGCTTCCTTGACCTACTAGGACCTGACTCCCTCACCCCTGGAATTGGCTAGCTAACTACCAAGTTCTAGACACGAAATTCACCTCTTTGTCAATCTCTACTTATAACACTTCCTCAAAAGGGCACAAATCTGAAGAGCTCTGGGCCACAAAGGGACCGCTTTGAGGAAGGCACAAAATTGAGGTATCTGTGATATGCAAGTGTAACTTCCCAAATCTTTTCTGAGCCTTTCTCTGGCCTTTGTCCTCCAGCTGTTTTGCGCTTGGTACTTTCCTCCTCTGTGGTCTGGCTGGATGCATCCAGCGCCTAAAGCTCCTGTGCTCAAAATTAACACACCTCCCGGCTGGGGAGATAACTCAGTTGATAAGATCACTTCTGTGCAAGCCTGAATCCTGAGAGAACTTGAGACCTGCAACACGGGCAAGGCAATCAGAGCCTATGACTCCTGTCGTTCTGGCCAGGGCTCCGTGCCCAATAGCAGCTCCAGGCTGAGTAAGAGACTCCATTCTCAAAATGGGCGGACAAAAGGGGAATACCCAAGTTCCTTTGGCCTCTATGCACACGGGTCACGTGCATCTGTACCCACACCACATACACAAGTCAAAGAAAAGGGGAACATTTAAAACACCTCATCCTTTTTCTAGAGAAAGTAAATCCATTCCACTTAATATCTTTGAAATAAGTGGCATTCCACCAATTGTCTTGCACTGCACGTCTCTGATGGAGAATAACCTCTTTCAGGTTTTATTGTTGTGTTCTTGGTTATGAGGGATATCTTTTAACTTGTTGATTCATGTCTGGATGAGCCGTTTAGAATGAGTACTGGAGGAATGTGATGGATCTGGTAGGAATGACATTACTTATCATGTATCCAGACATCTGAAGGAGACTGGACAGGGACGTCCTGGGGTTGGTGACACAAATACGATAACTATCGTGGAAAGAGCATGTTCTCTCCACTAATGTAAATGAATCTTCATCATATGAGTGTATCCTTGCACACTTAGGTTTTTTTTTTGTTGTTGTTGTTGTTCTTGTTTTCTTGCCAGGGCAGAATCTAGGGCTTGATGCATGCTACTCAAGCATTCCAGCACCAAACCACCCACCCAGGCCTTGCTAGCATGCTTTGAACACCAAGTGTGGTTTCCATTTAGACACAGTGATTAATGACAAGCCCAGAACATAGAACTCGGAGGCCCACAATGAAGAGGTCCCTCTGTATTCATTTACTGTACATCAATGACCGGAAGTGCCTCCTTGACCACTATCACAGTGGTGTAACTCGGAGATTTTTATGCCAACTTTAGATTTAGCTGTTAAGGTAAAATTTCTACTTTGGGGTGACATGAAGATTCCGAAGTGAATATATTTACATTAAAAGCATTGTGAAGTCCTATCATTTGGAAAAATTATGTGCTTTACATATTTACATGGAAGAGATTCACTCTAAATCACAAGGTTGGTTTGTGACTTTCACAGTTGTAGGTATTTTTGAAATAAAATAACAAATATTAAAAAAATACATTTGGGGGCTGGAGAGACAGTGAGTAAGAGAGTTTGCTGCATAAGCATGAGGCCTGAGAGGGCCTGGTTCACCCAGAATTCAATTCTCCAGCACCTATGTACACAGCTGGGCAAAGCTATACACGCCCGGCCCTGCAGTCCTTTGGAGACTGGAGGCTGGAGAATAGCTGGGGCTCACTGGTTAGCCAGCACGATGAATCTGGCAGCTGCAGACTCAGTGAGAGACTCTGTCTAGAGGAAACCCATGGATGAGCAGTGGAAGAGGACACCTGACATTTTCCTCTGGCCTCTGCATGCATGTGCATGGAGCACACACATCTCATACACATGTGCATATGCCGCATACACTTATAAATCACCACCACCACCACTAGCACCACACCATGCAAACTACACACATACATGCAAACAAAAATAGAGATGTTCATGAGTTTTATAGTCTAAAGATGAATATAAGCAACACAAGAGTTATTATTATATATCTGTTTCAATTTTACTTAAGTTTCCTTCTGACTTTAAAATAAAGTTAAAACATTTTCATAAACCTATATACAGTATGCATGCACACTGTCTTATAGGATAATTAGCCCAACTGAACTGTACCATAAAGTTATCAACAACCAACTCTCGCTGGTCCCACTCCTACCAACTCCATCCCCACCCCAACCAATGCTCCTTGCCCTACACACTTTTCCCACTGCAATGAAGATCTTAAAAAAACACTTTTTGGGGAAATGCTACATTTGTTTCAGGGACGCTATTTACTGGTGAGTTGCAACAACTACATTAGAAACCTACAATAAAAATAATAAATTTATATATATATATTTTACAAAACTGAAACTTTCTTAATGAAAATAATTATTTAGCTGAAAGACAAGGTTTTTTTTTTTTTTTTTTCAAGGTATGGTATCACTGTAGCCCAGAGTGACCTGGAATTCACTATGTAGTCTCAGGGTGGCCTGGAACTCACAGAGATCCTCCTACTGGTTTTGGTTTTTACAGTATCAATATTTGAAAAACCCTGAGCTAAACGTTGATATTGTATGAAACATATTTAGTTAGTGTTTTGTTAATTAAGAAGACCACCTGGCTAAATGCTTATAAAAGTAAGCCTGCAACTCCTGCTAAATAATAGGTATTTCTTCTTGCTGAGTACTTAAGTTATATGTGTATCTATAAACAGTGTGTTTTCCACTTTTCTTGCAGTATATCCTTTCCATAAGCAGAGAACAATTAAACAAGGATCTGCTGACTGGTAAGTCCAGTGCCTTTTTTTTTTTTTTTTTTTCCGAGGAAGGGTCTCACCTAGTCCAGGCTGACCTGGAATTCACTCTGTACTGGGCAGAGCCCAGGAGCATTCTCATCTTGTCCTGTGGTTTCTTTGTATTTCCTCACCCTTCCTTCCCATGGGTTCTACAGAATCAGACTGCATGCATGGCAAAGCCTTAGAAAGCAGTAATGAATCAGCCTGGGTGTCCGCTTTGCATCTTATCCGTTATCTCCGTGAATGTCCTTACACACTAGAATCCTGTCATCTCTTACGTGCTGGACTGAATGAGCGTTCACTTTGTGGCGAAAGGCTCATAGTCCAATGGGCCTTAACATGTAGCCAGACAACTTGTCAAGTGCAAAATCAGAGGTGCATTTCATAAAGGAGATCCGGAGGCTGAGAGGAGGCTGCAATCCTGAGTTCATTGCCGTACTCCCTCCATTCAAACCCAGGAAGAAGGCTAGAGAGATGTGGCTTATGAGGAGGGTGTAGACTCATGACACTTCTAGGAGACCAGATCAGTGAGAGGCGACTGAAAAAGAGGAAGTGTAAAATACACCTCTGGAGATGTAATCTGAGTAAGTGGAAAAGCTAACCCATAAGTGGGAGAACACTGGAAGGTAAATTGAATTTGGTTTGAATAAGCCAATCCAATTACCCCCTGGTATTTTTTTGCCTTTGCTGAATTTAATACTAGATTATACTGCTGTCTTCTCTCTTCAGCCGTTGTACTGAACAGATTCACTGCCTGCGATGTATGTCACTCAAGCAGTTCTAGTATCTTCTAGACCAATCCTTGGTGATTGGTTGGACAGCAGCCTCTACTTCTTTTTTAAAAAATTTTTAAAGTAGAGGTTCTACATAATTAACCTCATCTCTTTAGTTACATTTAGAAGACTTCTGCATAGATGATGGGTAAAGTAGGGCCAGTTTACTAAATGCATGCCTGCTGATTTTAACAAAGCAAATAAACATCAAACAGATTTTTAGAAAAGCAATAAAACAGACCTAAGACATCCTGCTTAAAACATTCTTTGAATTTACGAAGATAGAAATAACAGCAAGTATTACTATAGTACCAGGCTCTGTGTCCAGAGGTTGATATGCATAGAATTCCTTAAATCTCCCAGCAATATTGGGATGTTTGTATCTAAGTTTTAAAAATGGAGAAATGGAGGCTTAGAGGTATTAGGTTCCATTGTTAATAAGTGGTATAATCTGGACTTGAACTTGAATGTTTATTCCAAGTCCTTGTTTTATTTAAAACTGTGTGTGTGTATGCATGCACATGCATGTGGGCATGTGTGTATGATGTATGTGTGGGGGAGTGTAGGCATGCATGTGCCGTGGTGTATGTGTGGATGTCAGATGCCTTCCACCTTGTTTGAGGCAGAGTCTCTTGTTTGCTGTAAACAACAGTCTAGTTGGTCTGCAAACTTCTCCTCTCTCTGCTTCCCGTGTTACTACAGGTGCACTGGGATTATAGACACATGTCATTGGATCCGAGTTTTTTTGTTATTATGTTTTTAATGAGAGAGAGAGAGAGAATTGGTGCACCAGGGCCTCTTGCCACTACAAATGAACTCTAGATACATGTGTCACTTTGTGCACATATGAGACATTGTGTGCATGCATCACCTTGTGAGTCTGGCTTACGTGGGTTCTGGAGAATTGAACCTGGTTCCTTAGGTTTTGCAGGCAAGCACCTTAACTTCTAACCCATCTTCCCAGCCCAGGGTCCAACTGCTTGTAGGTTCTGAGTATCCAAACTCAGGTCCTCATGCGTATGCAGCAAGCAATTTATCCATCTCCCCAGCCCAAGTCCCTGTTTTAATAGCTCAAGTTTTGTCTCCATTAAAAACATATGAAAAGCCTGCTCCCAGGAAGGAGCTGAAAGTTGGAAAAGTGCAGCCCTGGTGGACATGTCAGAAGCCTCCACGTGCTTTCCTTTAGGAATGTGCTGCAAAACGTGCGATTTCTAAAGCTGTATATATGTGAACAAACATAGACTGACTCTACACACAAATAGTGTTTGGCATGGAGCAGTCTTCATTTTTGTGCAAAGCATCAGATGTGTGAGACACCCATTCCATATACTCAATTATACTTATTTTTCTCTAACTAAATCACTTCACCTCGGAAAACATTGCAACTAAGTCATATCCCTAAATGAATTAGCCACCTCACCAGCCCAGCATTTCATATAGAATTGTTTCATAATTGTTAAAAATTAAGCAAAACAATGCATTTGTGGTCAGGGAAGTTTGATAACTCCTGCATCAAATCAGACTTAGGAGCTCAGAGGGTAAAATGATTTCTGCTCAAGTATGAGGCCCTGCATTCAGATCCCCAGCACCCATGCAATCACTGTGTGTGGACACACACTTGTAATTGCAGCACTAGGAGGAAGGCAGAGACAGGAAAATTCCTGGGCCTTGCTGGCTAGCCAGTTTAGCCAAATCACTGAGCTCTAGGTTCAGTGTGAGACCTTATCTCAAAAATGTAAGTTGGAGGGCTGGAAAGATGGCTTAGCGGTTAAGGCACCTGCCTACTAAACCTAAGAACGTCAGTTCCAATCTCCAGGTCCTACATTTAGCCAGATGCAACGTGACGCAAGGGCGCAATGCCACACTTGCCCACAAGGGGGCGCATGCATCTGGAGTTCGTTTGCAGCAGCTGAGAGGCTGCTGGCACATCCATTCTCTATCTGTCTTCCTCTCCCTCTCTCTCTGTCTCTCTCTGTGCCTCTCTCCTATGTGTGTGTGTGTGTGTGTGTGTGTGTGTGTGTGTTGGAAAGCAATTGAGGAAGACAATTGACATCAACCTCATGCACACACATGCAACTGCAACCCATGTGTACCCACATATGAACATGCATCACACACCCATGTACATATTCAAAAATAAAAGTTTTTTGGTAGAAATTATGCAATCCTTGTTACACAATTCTGCCCTGTGAACCTTCTAAAGCAACATTGTTCAACCTGGGACCACATTGCCAGACACGTATAAATTTTTTGTTGTTGTTTTTTGTGTTTTGTTCTTTGTTTTTTCAAAGTGGGGTCTCACTCTAGTTCAGGATGACCTGGAATTTGCTATGTAGTCTCTGGGTGGCTCAAACTCATGGCAATCCTGCACCACCACGCCCAACTTAAATTTTTAACTTCATATTAACCATGTCAAAAAAACTAAAAAAGACTTAAATTAATTTTAATAATACATATGAACTTAATATATGTTCAGAATATGTCTTTCAGTGTGTGATCAGTACGAAAAAGTTATACCTGTTACATTTTTATTACTTTATGTATTATTTAAGGTTGAAATCCAGGGTAGGAAACACATGTCAGTTCAGACTAGCCATGACTTGAGCTCATTTTACAAAGCTGGGACCAGAACAGCACAGCTTAGGGGAGCCCGAGAAGCCAACATCTCTCAACTGTGTTTGCCCACGAACCAGCTTTCTAGGTAGCCTATCCAACACTACTGATCTGAGGAAAACTCTTTTGGATATAAATACTATAGATTTTAGTAAAATTAAATTAGATAAAAATGTTATTCTATAAACACATTAGAATTTATTAAAGATACCCTAGTTGGGTGGCAGTGTAGTGGTGGGGATATGCACAAAGTACATTGTATTCTTGCATGAAAATGGCCTTATGTAAGTCAGTATAGTAAAACCAAAGTAAATTAAGATGCCCTAAGTGTATCAGGAAAACTTTGATTTCTCCAAAATTTTCTGTTTCTTTCCTTTTTTTTTTTTTGAGACCTGGTATAGCTATGTAGCTTAAGCTGTCCTCGGACTCAAGAGCCTCTCACCTCAGCCTCCTGAGTGCTGAGATCACAGCAGTGTATCATGCCCAGCTCCAATGTGTGATTTAAAAAATAGTGTCCATACGCTATACCTGGGACTGCATGAATCAGAGACTCCAAAAAACTTGCTAAAAGACTCAGAAATACCCGATGTAAGGAGCTTTGTGAATATTTCCAAGCAGAAATGAAGCCTTAGCTGCAACTTCAGAAATATGTGACACCTGTGTATTTCCAACATGTGAACAATAGCAGGGATGTAAGAATGTGTATAATGCAATCAGAATTAAGTGAGAATTAAGTGAGAATAGTGTTTCTTTATTCATCTGGTTGTTTAGAAATTTACTCTAGGCACCAGGGTTGCCTAAAATATTATATTAAGACATCTGTAAAACATTTGTCCAATTACCATTTTAATAAATTCATTTTACAATGTCAAGAATAAATATCTTGGGGCCTGGAAGATGACTTAGCGGTTAAGCGCTTGCCTGTGAAGCCTAAGGACCCCGGTTCAAGGCTCAGTTCCCCAGGACCCATGTAAGCCAGATGCACAAGGTGGCTCATGCATCTGGAAGTGTGTTTGCAGTGGCTGGAGGGCCTGGACCGCCCCTTCTCTATCTATCTGCCTCTTTCTCTCTCTGTCTGTTGCTCTCAAATGAATAAATAAACAAAAAAAAATTTAAAAAAAGAATAAATATCTTGGTAGACATGGTGGTACACACCTAGCATTCTGGAAATAGAAGCAGGAGGATTGGAAATTCAAGGTCAGTCTGGACTACATAGTTAGTTCAAGGCTAGACTGTGCTATATAGACATTGACACAAAATTAATGAATAGATTGTTCTCAGAAGATGATCATTATTTTGATATGATTAAGTGAAAGCCGAATTCAACTTCAGTTCTGTTTCCTTCTGTTTCTCTCCTCAGCTGTTGAGTCATACCCCAACGCAAAGGTGCACTTCGGCCACAGGCTGTTGAAATGCAGTCCAGAGGAGGGAATGGTCACCCTGCTTGGGTAATCAGGGCTTCAGCTTTTGGCTTCAGTGGACAAGAATGGGAGTAGAGAATCTTATCTTTAAACTTTGTTCTTCAACTCTTTTGAAAGAGTTACAGATTACTAAAGCAGAAACACTAATGGTCTTTAAACACAAAGAATTGTGGCTTGAAAATAGTCTCTCAGTGACTTCTGTGCTCCCCAAACCAGTGACACTCTAGTTTCTATGCTCTGGTGATCATTCTCTCTGTTCAAACACTCTTCTTGGAAAGAAGGGACCCTGCCCTGCCTTGTGTCACCTGCCCTCTTTCTAGGTGTTCTGTCTCTGCCTGTTCTTGGCCAATTCTATTTCTTCTGAATTCCTACTCCTGGGATGTGTCATGTATCTACAGTCACACAGTCCATAACCATTTGTAAATTCACATCTCTGAATGAACATCGGAGGTCCAGGCCTCTGTCTCCACTCTCAGTCCTCACTGAAGTCCTCATCAATGCATATCAGTTGTCCAATGCCAGGTACAGCTTGCATTATCTCAAACACATGAAAGCCTTGATGATCTGTAATCCCCCACCACGCATGTTCCCAATACTGTTGTTAGCATAACAGAGCCCTTCATGAGCTGTCCTTTCTCTTGTTTTCTTCCAGAGCATTGCATCCATCCTGGATTTCAACTCTGTCTTCCTTCTCCGTGTGGCATAGTGGTGTTCAGCTCTCATCTCTGTACATGTAGGCTACTGTCTTTGCCCCCCACCCACCGTGTTTCCTTTCCATTCTGCTTTCTGCCTGCTCTTCATAGTGCAAAGTGAGTTTTCTTAAACTGCCAATCTTTATCCAGTATCCTACAGATGGAAAAAAAAATTTTTTTGCCTTTTTCCAGAATCACATTTTGTGTGTAAATACAAAATCCTCTCTTCCTCTCTTCTTTCCCTCTATACATTGTACAGTCAGCCAGCCTTTCATAGTTAAGGACTCTTTACCCATGAGTCCAACCAACCTCAATCAAAAGTATCCAAAAGAGAGAGAGAGAGAGAGAGAGAGAGAGAGGCTGGAGAGATGGCTTAGTGGTTAAGGTGCTTGCCTGCAAAGCTTAAGGAGCCATATTCAACTCTCCAGATCCCTCATAAGCCAGATGCACAAAGGTGAGGCAAGCACCAGGTGTCTCAAGTTTCTGGAGTTTGATTGCAGTGGCTGAGGTGCTGGCATGCCAATTCTCTTTCTCTCTCTAAAATAAAAGTAAATAAATAAATAATTTTTTAAAAGTATTCAAAAAGAGGCTACATCTCCATAAATAAATAAATTTCAGAGGTAGGAGGATTGCAGTAAGTTCAAGGTCAGCCTAGGACTATAGAGTAAGTTCATTTTCATCTGTACTAAGCATAAACAGACTTTTTCTCTTGCATTTAGTCCCTAATGATAGAGTGTAACAATTATTTGCCTAGGATTTACATTTTGTAGGATATTATAGGAAATGTAGAGATAGTCTAAAATCTCCAGGAGGATTGCACAGGTTATATGTAAAAACTGCTTATTTTATATAAGAAATTTCAGCCTCTTCAGGTTTTGGTATCCTGGAACCACCCTAGAATATAACCAAGAATCACGGTTCTTTTCCTGAGCCTATTGTCTGATGTCCCATGTTCAAACTAAGCTTACTGCTCCTAGCACATCCTGTCTAGTCCCTTCAGGTGTTCACACATTTATTTACACACTTGGAATGTTTGGGTGTGTCTTAATTCCCACACTTAGAGCACATCACCCCAGTCTCCAGATCTTCTTCTCTCATGCAGAAAGCTCAGCTCTGCCCCACTTCTGTGGCAATGCACATCTGCGTTATCAGGATGGTTGTGTCTTATTCTCATAAGCAAAGCCATGTCTTAGGACAAGCACTTTTATCTTAGCTTTAAATCTGTTGACTCAAAGCTCTATGTTGGATGCACAAATGTGTTCTCTGAGTTGAACTATTGATTCTTCTACATACCCAACTAGAAGTATATCATCACTTCCAGGCTCGTTTTTGAATGATTCTTTTTATTTTTCAGATGTGACAAAGTTCCCAAAGATGTTACTTGTGACCTCATTGTAGGATGTGATGGAGCCTATTCAACTGTCAGAGCCCATCTCATGAAGAAAACCCGCTTTGACTACAGTCAGCAATACATTCCTCATGGGTACATGGAGCTGACAATTCCTCCTAAGAATGGGGAGGTAAGTCTCTTCCCTTTCCACATCCTTCCCCCGTGGGAATAGAGAACCACAGTCCAGTGGAGTGGACTAATAAATTGTTGCAAAGAGATTTTCATTTTTTTTTTTCTCATTCTCTGCTTCTACTGTTAATATGTTATACCAGAGGCAAATAAGCGGTATATAAATTTGTATGTAAAAATCATTTTAATGTAACATTTTATGCTTTCTTTCTCTTTAATCTTTTCTCCTCTCTTTCTCATTCCTTTCTTTAACATTTCTATTTTATTTATTTATTTTTATTTATTTATTTATTTATTTATTTATTTATTTATTTGAGAGAGAGCAAGAGGCAGAGAGAGAACAAGAGAGAGGGAGAGAATGGGCATCAGGGCCTCCAGCCACTGCAAAAGAACTCCAGATGCATGTGCCCCCTTGGGCATCTGGCTAACATGGGTCCTGGAGAATTGAACCGGGATCCTTTGGCTTTGCAGGCAAATTCCTTAACCACTAAGCCATCTCTCCAGACTCTCTCTTTCCTTTTTAATGGTTTCCTTTTTAACTTGCATTCCATCCTAGATAGGGCAGTGACAAAGAGATGGGATGAAAGATCTTTTGGAATTGGATGGAATTATCTTCTTTTATCTTCTTTTCATTTCTTTTCTTCTATTTTCCTTTGCCTTGTTTCCCTTTATTTTATTCAGTGCTGAGGGCAATCCCAGGGCCTTGTACACGGTAGGCAGGAGGTGGTCCACTGAGCCATACAGGTGTACATTAAAGCTGCTTCGGCACAGCCAGCAAGCTGTTTGCTTTTGGAAAGGCTGGTAGTGAGATGACCAGGAAAGCTGACACCAAACTGTCCCTGGACTGCTGTTCTGCAAGAGTATCTCTTGAGGATATGACTTGTTACTAAAGAAGATGGAAATCTTAAAGATTGTTTTCTAGGCTCGTGAAATGGGTGTGAACACGTACATGTTATTGGTATCGTACCCTGTGTTTGGTAGTAGCGTAGCACATCAGCCATTCTCTATGTTGCTGAGGAAGACAGACGGTGTATGTTATCTTCCAAGCTAGTTGAAGGTGCACATCAACCTTTGCTGTGGTCGTGAGCAGTAAACCAGAATGGCTTAATTGTTGCTTTTCCTCCCTTGCCTCACCTTTCAGAGTCCAAAAAGGATGAGGAAGTGGTAGAGAGATAGAAAGATGGTAGGAAAGAAAAGCAGAATTGTGCTTCGCTCTCATCTCTTGTCCCAGGTTCATCTGTTCCTCCTCAGCCTTGTGCAGGTGAGCTGTACCAAAGCCCTGTCCTTTCCTTCCCAGCTCATCGGTGCTTTCCTCTTCCATACCCCCCTTTTGTTAATTATTGTCCTCTACAAATGAACAAATCACGTGTTGGTCCCATTCCCCTTCTATTATCTGCTTATATCCCCTCTTCCCCACACCCATTCCATTGAGGGCCCCTGACTGATGCATTCATCACCCCGTGGCAAATACCTTTGCAGCCTCTCTGAACTTACTTTTCAACTTTTTAATTCCTGGGTTTCCAATTTGGCACCAAACTAGTTTCTGTCTTCCTACTTCTTGTATTCCTAAAGAGAAATGATTTGGCTTTTTCTAATACCCATTCCTTCTTGCCCATTCATTTCATTATACAATCTTTGAAGGCAAAAAAATTTGCTACTTTATTCCTATCAATGTTTGAATATTAGCTTTCTTTGAGACCCTTGGGCTAAACAAGCCAAGCTGATGTAAATAAATCCTTCTCCTAAGAAAAAAATAATTGTCACAACATGAAAAACTTGCTGGGAGACCATTCTGTTCTTTTAGTATTCATCTTACAGCTTCAAATTAAGACTTTTCTGTCCAATGTAAAAAAAGTACTCAAAACAAAAATATTATACACCCTTACATATATACACAATCATATGTACCTATACACAGCTACCCACATATGTTTTATTTTTGTAAATTTTATATAGAGATAGATAGATGAGAGAGAGAAAGCAAGAGATAAACAGAGAACATTTTATTATAGTATGTCCTTAAATCTTGAAATAATGAATATGAAAAATCCATTTAAAATTGAACTTGGCTGGACAGATACAAAGTTTTTTCTAAGATCTACTTCATGTAGCAACACATGTACAAATCTCTAACTATATGATACTAGTTAAAATTATTGTAGAAACAATGTAAAGCCAAGTGAGTTTTATAGATGCCTTTTTTAAAATTTTTATTTTTTTTTTAATTTTTGGAGAGAGACAGAGAGAGAGGGAGAGGGAGACAGATAGAGAATGGGTGCGCTAGCAGTCTCTCAGCTGCTGTGAACAAAATCTAAATGCGTGCGCCCCCTTGTGGGCAAGTGCGGCATTGCGCCCTTGCGTCACTTTGCATCTGGCTGAATGTGGGACCTGGAGATTGGAACCGCTATTCTTAGGCTTAGGAGGCAGGCGCCTTAACCACTAAGCCATCTCTCCAGCCCCTATAGATGCCTTTTTAAAGATTTTATTTTTATTTATTTATTAGAGACAGAAGAAAAGAGAGAGGGAGATTGAGAATGGGTGCACCAGGGCCTCTAGCCACTGCAAACGAACTCCAGACGCGTGTACCCCCTTGTGCATCTGGCTTACGTGGGACCTGGAGAATTGAACTGAGGTCCTTAGGCTTCTCAGGCATATGCCTTAACTGCTAAGCCATCTCTCCAGCCCTATAGATGCATTATTTTAATGTGCTAATCAAACTTATGTTTTTCTCCTTGCAGTATGCCATGGAACCTAATTATCTGCATATTTGGCCTAGAAATGCCTTTATGATGATTGCGCTTCCTAACATGGTAATGTAGACATTCTTACCAACTCACTTTGTGTCTTCAGTGAATGGCTTTCTTTGCTTACTGCTGTGCTAGATATGTGTACATCTCATTGATCGCTTCATTACTTAATCTGTTTAGTAATTCTATCTTTGAGCTTTGGAATTCTGAGGAAGACCCAGAAGACAGTCCACTTACTTACTTTTAGAAAGTTTTCACTTGAGTGACCATCAGTTTCTATATAAGAGCACCATCATTTCCACTGAAGACAGCTTAGGGGAAAAATGATCTCCCCAATATAGCCCAAGTTGTAATTTAGGAAACATCTGCAATCTTTTTTATTTATTAATTTTTATTAATAGCCTATCATGTATGGACACATCATGTGTTGGTACCCTCTTTTCCTTCGATCCTGCCCCCATTCCACTGAGAACCCTCCTCTGTGGGGTTGCAGGTGTTCTCCGTGGGGTTGTGGGTCATATGTTGCGGGAGCAGCAGTCAGTTTGGGGAGGGGAGGCAATGCCTCTGGGCATGATGTCTCAGCCTGTGGCTCTTACATTCTTTCTGCCCCCTCCACCGCAAAATTCCCTGAGCCTTGGTGGGTGAGTTTTAAGTCTACTTCAGTGATGAGCTCTCAGCAGCCTCTGGATATGTGCTTTGGTAAGTGTCGAGTGTCCTCAGCATCTGTCTCCTTCACCCCGGTGCTGATGGTCAGGTTCAGCATGGAAGCAGCACTCTTGCTCATCTCCCAATACCTCTGTGGATTCAGCTGTGACTTGGCTGAAATGTGAGGGATAGTTTATCTCCTCAGGTCTCTTTACCTTCTGAAAAAGAACAGATTCTCCAACGGAGAGTGAAGTCAGCATAGTTTAAATAGGATAAACATTAGCACATGCTCAGTCTTTTAAGACTGTGAGCGATCTAAGGAGTACCACATTCACCTGGTAGACATGGGAAGCTCAGCCATTCCTGTAACCAAAGAAGCAGGCAGCACCACCCCCAACTCGAGCCAGCACTCTTTTCTAGGAGCCAGGGGGCAAAGCAATGATGTGCGTGCTTGGCCATTCCTTCCGTGAGCTCATTGATCCCAGCAAGAAGCCCTGTGGTGCAGGGGTCTGCCTTCAGTACCAGCATCATGACTCCCTTCTCTCCTATGTGTCCCTCCTCTCTCACCCTGCCCCTTGTCTCTCCTCCTTTCTCCCTCCTCTCTCACCCTGCCCCTCTTCTCTCCTCCTTTCTCCCTCCTCTCTCACCCTGCCCCTCTTCTCTCCTCCTTTCTCCCTCCTCACTCACCCTGCCCCTCTTCTCTCCTCCTTTCTCCCTTCTCTCTCACCCTGCCCCTCTTCTCTCCTCCTTTCTCCCTTCTCTCTCATCCTGCCCCTTGTCTCTCCTCCTTTCTCCCTCCTCTCTCATCCTGCCCCTCTTCTCTCCTTCTTTCTCTCTTCTCTCTCACCCTGCCCCTCTTCTTCCCTCAGAACAAATCCTTCACGTGTACTTTATTCATGTCCTTTGAAGAGTTCGAAAAACTTCCGACCAGTGGTGACGTGCTGGATTTCTTCCAGAAGAACTTTCCAGATGCCATTCCTCTAATGGGAGAGTAAGTTTTAAGATGTGTACTTGTACATTTCACTTCAATGGTTGTTCCAAATTCAAAGGAAGATTTTGCAAGTTATTTCCATTTTGAGTTAAAATGATTTGTCAGTGACCTGGATAGAATCTGCATAAGAGCAAAAGTCTCAGTGAATGCTCTCTTCTATAAGTGGGGATTCTAGAAAATTCACCAAGGCCAAGTTCTCCTGGACACATGAACACCCATGTTCTAGGCTTCCTTATGTCTTATGCAGGCTCCATGGGCTCCTTAAGCCCTTCAGACGTGGCATGCCACAAGACTGGCTCTACTCATAGTACCGTGAGGTGGAGTTCTTTGTCACGGCAGATACATGACCTGTCTCAAAGCCCTTATTGATCATTTCAGCTGTCTTATGTCTTGAGCTCCTCGTGGCCAACATTCTGATAAATAACAGCACCCACTTCACTTCAGAGGCTTGTGAGAACTAAGTCATTCACCACTGGGCCTGCACAGATTAAGTTGTGCACAACTCACAGCTGGGTGTATTGGAACCGGACATATGATCTGCTGCTGCTGTGGTCCATGCCAGTGTCACTCTCCACAGGAACTTGGTGATATGTTCTCATCTAGGGCCTCTGATTCCAGTGAACGCCCGCTTCACTGACTGCAACCCAGCTCATTTGCTACCCCAATGATGTCTTCAGGGAGAGTGTTCCATCTGTCTAGACTGCCACAGCAAAAACACCATAGACTGGGTGGTTGATAAGTGACAGAATCCCATTTCCTAATTCCGGAAGCCGAGAAATCCAAATTCAAGTCACTAGCAAGTTTGGTGTCTGGAAAAGGCTGCTTCCTGCTTTGTAGAAGACTCCTTCTCCCTGTGAACTCACCCTTCTCACAGGGCTGAAGAGCCTAAATCTCCTTACGGTCTCTTCTGTCATCTCCCTAGATTTGGGTTCCACCCTCTTGACTGAATCACCTCCTAAATTCCCATCTCTAAATATATCACACTGAGATTAGGATTTCAACACAGGAATTTAAGGGACACATACAAAAGCATACCAGCAGGGTAATAGAAGCAGGATTTTTTGTTTGTTTGCTTGAATTAGTGTCTCACTAGATCTTAAGATCCTTCTTCCTCTGCCTTTCAAATGCTAAAGTCATGTAACTACTATACCTACTTTACAGCAAGATTTTAATCCTGCTTCAGCCTCTTTTTTTTTTTTTTTCCCCCTGAGGTAGGGTCTCACTCTAGCTCAGGCTGACCTAGAATTCACTATTGCAGTATCAGGATGGCCTCCAACTCATGGCAATCCTTGTGCTTCTGCCTCCCAAATGCTGAGATTAAAGGCATGTGCCACCACGCCTGGCTTGCTTTTTACACTGTTAGATTTCCCCTTTAAAATAATTATCAGTTTGCTTGCATTGTAGGGTAAATTGTACAAATTAAATGATTAGTTATGTAAAAGGGAACACGCACTCCTGGCCTATAGCACATCTTCAAAACTGCTAGTTTGCATGCTTTTCTGTAGACTAATTCAATCTCTGTCGGTCCCTGCTTCTGTACCCATGAAGAGAACCTCTGTCTGCAGCACATTAGTCCTTCTGTCCCTTCGAAATTGTTCCACAGCCCGTTCTTGCCCCTCTGGCCGACTGGAGACTCTTGAGGGTGTGCGCAACTTTCCTATGGATCCCTTCCACAGGGAGATGCTTTGCAGGAAGCAGTTTCTGTTTGTTTGTTTGTTTGTTTGTTTTTTAAATAAGCTATCATCTTGCACAATGGAGGTGTTGAGTCTATTTCCCTAGTTCAACTGAATCCTACCCATTGATAGACTTATTCTACTCTCCCCAAATATTAATTTTGATCACTGCTATTCATTTCCAGGTACATAGGGATTTACAGCATTCTAATTTTGGCTTGTTGTAATCTACTATAAAACATAATAGCATTCACTCAATATTGTCATCTAAAATACACCAGCATATTTGTAAATCACATGGACTATGTGTATGGCACTTTCATGACCTGTTACATGGTTCAGAAGTGTTTCAAATTATTTAAATGCTGCCAGACTTGATCTGCTTTGGGTGCATTTAACATCATCAAAAATAATACTAATACACCAGGCGTGGTGGCGCGGGCCTTCAATCCCAGCACTAGGGAGGCAGAGGTAGGAGGATCACCATGAGTTTGAGGCCACCCTGAGACTGCATAGTGAATTCCAGGTCAGCCTGAACTAGAGTGAGACCCTACCTCGAAAAAACCAATAATAATAATATTAACAACAACAACAATACTTAGAACAGTGGCATTAAGACTAGAAGAAACTTCATTTTACTTTTCTAGTGCTGAGGATCAAACCTAGGACCTGTATATATGCTAGGCACTATAAATATGCTAACTACCACTGAACTACACTCCCTGCTATCCTTTACTGTCTTACTCCTGGCATTCTTGTGTGTTTGTCAGTAAGATACAGTGGAACTGCATGGACTCAGAAGATTCTGGCACTCAGTTTAACACCGTGTTTTCTTCTGCTTACTTTCCTCCGCAGGCAAGCCCTGGTGCGAGACTTCTTCCTGCTGCCACCACAGCCCATGATATCTGTCAAGTGCTCTCCTTTCCACTTAAAATCACACTGCGTGCTCATGGGAGATGCGGCTCACGCCATTGTCCCGTTTTTTGGGCAAGGAATGAATGCGGTGAGTTGTTTGTTTGTTTGTTTGTTTTCCTGGGTAAGTTCCTGACATATTTCCAGGTTGGTCTCAGGTGGTATGTCTAAAACATTCTTATGTGGTCCCAAGAACAATTCACCCCTCAGTCTAGTTGCTTCGTGAGACTGATGCCAGCTTCAGTGAGGATCCATGGTGCTGCTAACCCAGCTCAGGAGAAGGGATTGTACGTGACATAGCACTCTGTTCAGCTAAGCAATCTATCTACTGCCTGAAACGTAGACACATGGCCAACAGCAATTCGGGAGTCAAGATTTATAATAAAAATTTTCTAGAGATTATGCATAGGTACAAATGGTTAGCCTTAAAGAAAAACAAAAAATATTTCCTAATAATCTGTTTCTCCTCTATGTTTTGTTTCAAGAGAAAAGGGAAATATGATTGGCAGTGTTAAATAAAACCACAAGAGAGGTTGTTGAATATTACCACTTTCATGGATATCTTGCTGTCGAGGCTATACAGGAATTTCAAGAAAAAATGATGCTCAAATATTGAACCTTAATAGCAAGGAATATCATTAATTTTCCACAAGTGTGTGCATATACACATGCTAATAGTTAATTAATAATTAATTATGCATTATTTTGGTGGTTGGAATATATTCTAAATAAAAAATAGCTTGTGAATCTTTTCCATAAAGCAGGGGTAAACATTTTTGTTTTATAAAAACATAAGTGCCAGGCGTGGTGGCACACGCCTTTAATCCCAGCACTCGGGAGGCAGAGGTAGGAGGATCACTGAGGGTTCAAGGCCACCCTGAGACTACATAGTTAATTCCAGGTTAGTCTGGACCAGAGTGAGACCCTACCTTGCAAAACCAAAAAAAAAAAAAAAAAAAAACCAACCAAACAAAACAACAACAAAAAAAAACATAAGAAGCATGAATTTTAGCATCATGGATAAATGCTGACGATCTGGTCATAGAATGCCTTGGTTCAAATCTTACCTTTAGAATTCACTGCAGAAGGTATAAATCACACAACTTAAGTTATCTTTACTTTCTCATGTGTAAAGCTGGAATTATTTTAAAAAATTATTTGAGAAAGAGAAAAAGAGGGAGAGAGAGAGAGAGAGAGAAGAATGGGTGCACCAGGGCTTCAGCCATTGCAAAAGAACTCCAGCCTTGTGCATCTGGTTTACATGAGTCATGGGGAATTGAACCTGAGCCCTTTGGCTTTGCAGGCAAGAATCTTAACCAACGCCATCTCTCCAGCCCTAAAGCTGGAATTTTAATGAGGACTACCCTCAGATGCTTGTGGAGAGGAAATGAATTATCTTAAAAAGGACTTTATAACTGTTAAGTCAGCCCTTTATGTCATTCTACTCACCAATGGTAGCTCCGTCAACAATTACTATAAGTTAGTTTATTATTTCTGGTTGATTTTTTTTTCTTGTTTCAGGGTTTTGAAGACTGCTTGGTATTTGATGAGTTAATGGACAAATTCAATAATGATCTTAGTAAGTACAATTTCTCAGTGGGGCATTGGCTAGCCTGGCTGATTGTGATCCTAGTTATGATCCCATTGTCCTATTAACAGATATGCCACTGATGCTGCCTGTATCAGTCAGTGTGCACGCAGAGAGGGAAATAGTTTCTTTAAGGTTTTTTCATAGAGGCCTGTGGTAGTCCATGTTCCATTGCTTTAACAAATACCTAAGATAACCATGTTAGAAAGAGAAGGGCTTATTGTGGCTGGTTCACCATGGCAGAAGTCCTGGTCCGTCATCAGTTGGACCCCTTGCTTTGGGCCTGTGAAAAGGCCGTGTGTCCTGGTAGGGGGCAAACCATAGAGCACAAGTCACTCACCTCCTATCCAGGAAGTGAAAAAGAAAGAAAAGAAACCTGAAACCTACCACGGTTCTCTGGAAGGACATTGATCTAGTAACCCAGTGACCTCACGGTAGGCCTGGCCTCTTCAAGGTCCTCCCACGTTCTAGTAGCGCTTATCTTGAGAGTAAGCCTTTAAACACATGGTCCTTCAAGGGAGACATATGATCCAAAGTACAGCAAGGGCCCTGCACAGATCCACACCAAGATAAAAGTTCAGAGCACCAGTGCATCTGTGTTCCAGCCTCTCCCTCCAACCTAGGTGACCCCTTTTGCCTAACTTTGCAGCATATCCTAGAAGAAACACTCCAGTTCATTCTTGCCTTCTTCCTCCACTCAAGTGAGCTTCTATCTGCTTTTTGTTTTCTTTCTTTCTTTTTTTTTTTTTTGTTTTCCTGAGGGCGAGTCTCACTCTAGCCCAGGCTGACCTGGAATTCACTATGTGGTCTCAGGGTGGCCTTGAACTCACAGCGATCCTCCTACCTCTGTCTCCCGAGTGCTGGGATTAGAGGCATGAGACACCATGCCCGGCTATATCTGTTTTTTTTTTTTTTTATGCTTTTTGATTGAAATGGATTAAGTCAATGTATTATCTTTATAGATATTGAAGCTTTAAGATTTTATATGTAATTATGAAATTAAATGCATGACTATGCATATGTACATTATAATTATACACATATATCCCTATAGGCATATACATGTATGTCAAAGAAATTGGAAACAGTCACCTAAGAACTGGGCAACCTTTTCCTGCTTTCTAAAATCCCATGTTCTCAAAAGCTGTGTCTGAATTTGCACCTGTTTCAGATAGGGACACTCTTAAGAGCTGGCCTTGAACACAACCCCAGAGCTGGCTGTTGACTCACCATGACTGGCTGGCTGTGTGATTTCAGGCATGTCACTTCATTACTCTAAGCCCTCCAATCTTTATTTTCAAAGTGGAGACAGTAATACCAACCTCAGCAACTTAGAAATGAGATGGAGAAAGACCAGTAT